>OZ005743.1:183768200-183877782 GCA_963930735.1 Dioctria linearis
AAAAAATGTCTTAGACTTGGTTTGTCGTACATGTTTATAATTTTGCAGAGTTAACCAAAATCATTTGTGACGGTAAAGAATACATTACCCTTTGGAACCGCGCAAAACAAAAGCAAAAAATAACAACTTCGTTCCTGTATTTTCTTCACAATCAGACTAATCTGAAAACTATTGAGCGAAAATCCTTGACGCCAGAGTATTGCTTAATTCAAGAAGTTGACTGCGTCCATAGTGTTATAGATAGAAACATTAAAATGGCTGGAAATCTACAGTCCGTTAGCACTACTAAGATATCTGATATCTTAAGAATATGTCCTATAAAAATGTAATGCTGGACACCCACCCATGCATAAAATTAAAATTTATTTTGATTATTGCATGTCCGTCCGCACGATTATTCGACAGGGCGTTCACTTACGGTGATGAAATTTGGAAACGGCAAATTTAAGTTCGAAAATGGGACAAATCGGAAAACTCCTTCGTAGGGTTGCCACACAAAAATTTCGTTTTTCACTATATATTTGGATATTTGTGGGTCATAGACACAGCCGAATAGTGGTTCGATATGGTTGACTTCATTGCTAACTGCGACAAGATAGTTGTCATAACCTTTTATTGGGAAAAGATTGATGGACGGGCAAGTAGAATCCAATCTCTAGGGATAATAATGGTGTTCAGTAACCTAACCATGTATTGAGTTCTAATATAGGAACATCGTTCATAACGACCATGTTAAATTTTTTAACATTATATGGTGGGATATATCGACTAAAGGCAATTTGAATGGAATTCAGAAGACTACCTACTTAAATATCACTAGGATATGTGCATATCATCATCAGCACCCGACTGAAAACCCACTTTCTTCTCAGTGGAACACTAGTTTAGTGCACGGATGGATACAAAACTGAAATGAATTGAACGGAATTGTTGCGATGCCTTCAGATTTGTAACATCATTAAACATGGCGATTCATGCCATAGTTTTTTATGCCAAGGTTTATATCGAAACGTCAAGGATAAAATCGGATGAACTTGCTAGACTAGTCTTAGCTATACAAGACAAGCCGATATGTGGGTAGCTTCCGTGGACAAGAAGAAGCATCAAGGAATAGAAGAATGCCCAGCGTTTCATGGTAATTCCATTGATGGAAAAGATGAGACAACTTCTGAGATATATATCAAGACTCGTAATTGATCTAATTACTGCTAACTATCAACTGATGAAACAGCTAATGGCGTATAGGCTCTAATCACAACTGCTGACTTTATCTGAGACTGCTTTAGATATCTAGTGTGAACGGCGATAGGTGAACGGGTTTTAAACTTGCTTATGGGAACTGATATGCTAAGGACTAACCACAGCTTTATTTTTGTTATCATCTCTTTCTTGAATGAACGAACTCACTAAGTAATAGTTGAGTTACCATCATTGGCTTCTGAGATCATGAAGTAAATTTAATGCAAATATAGCTGCAAACGGTTAAAAAATAACCAATTCAAATTGAGCCTTCCTTAATAAAAACTATAATCGAGTAGGTACTACACAAATAATATCTACTTAATAATTTCATTAACTATTTCTCTATTTATTAACATTGTACATATATTTTGCAGTGCAGTTCACAATCAAAGCTCTAAGTCATGCAAGACATCATAAAAATCTGCTTCGATGATGAGGACTCTCATAAGATGTTTTTAAAATTATGTTTTCCATCCTTTTTTAAATTATTTGGATATTCAAAAATTTATTTCATTGCCCTGGGTATTGTGTAGTGCATACGAATATTCTTTGAATATTTTTTATGTGCTCTCCCCATGGCACTTAAATCACTTAACGACAGCATTGTCATTGTCAAAGGAAAGGTAGATTGGTTTCTCTCAATATATGAAAAAATAAATATATATTTTTGTTGATGTAGATAGTACCCCGATACCTTCTAGGCGAAACAACCGATTATATTTTAGCCAAATTTGTCAACTTTGGTGAAGATGGTGGATGACACTTTTTTCAGTGCTTACATTGTGCGCATTTTGTATTAACCTTCCTTTAATATTGCTGTCAATTCTTAAATGTTTTGGGTAAGAAAGAAAAGCATGTTTTTTTATTTAAGAAATTCTTGAACATTGAGTACTTCTAGAAATCAGGTAACTTTAACTCATTTTATCTCTTGCTGGATTTCTTTGATTTATTATATGGCTAGAATGTGGGTTTTTGTCCATATATTCTTCTCGAATTAATGACGAATCTAAACGTCCACTGAAAATATGAGACTAGTTCCAAGGGAATCCTGGTGTCTGGAGGTAATAAGATATTTTTGTTTCACGCAAATTGCAATCTTAATGAAAATAAATAGAACGACATTTTAGACAACACGATTTTATGAGGAAGTTGGCAGCAGTAGTAATGTTAATGCCTTATCTGGGATGAAGACTATTCTACATAACAAGAGGCATTATTTTGAGCGTATGTATATTTTTGTCCTTTTGTTTTTATATACTTACATATACACATACATTTCGTGTAAGCTATTATTTAATGAATTGATATTTTTTCAGCTTGCAGGCTTAATTGTTACATATGAATTGGTTCTTATTCAGATGGATCCAGAACTTTATAGTGACGCTTGTTTGAATTATTAATGACACAATATGAAAATGTACTATTCATTTTTTCGAAATAAGATTAATAAAGTTCACCTAAAATTATGCACAGAGATATTATTTACTTACTTTGACCACATTTTTGTTTTCTTTTCACTTTAGAAGAGCAAATTATAAGTTCGATATTAAATTCAGAGAAGATTGTACGCCTTATCCCCAGCTACTGTAGGACCACAACAGTCCAGTGCTCTACAAAGGTATTCGTCAGAATGCAAGCGAACCTAATATAGCCTTAGAGCTTATTTATTGATATACAAAATTAAAGAATCTTACAATGAATTGAAGAATTCGAGAAATACTTTCCAATTCATGAGGCAGAAATATATATGTGTGCATGTGAGAACGTTCTCTAAAATGTTCTAACTGAAACTTATGGAAAAGTGACAGCCATTGACTTATGGAAGCTAAATTAGTATCCATACAGGAAAATACTCTTCCAGTAATTTAAAGCTTGGTTCCTTAACTTCCCATAGGCTATACTTACTATATACTTTACTTAACAAAATAGTTTTGATTTAAAAGTAACATTTCCATTTTACGCTCAATAACTCTCACCTGAATAATAGATGGAATAGTGTATGTGCAGCTGTAGTCCGAATCTGTAGGTAAGCTGATTCGATTCCATCAGCCAACGGCACGTTCACATATGTAATTATTTCTCAGTTGAGAGTTTTTGTTTGAGGAATCATCTTAGTCATTTGTTCAGAAGATAAGATAGCAAGCTTAAGATTATCTGAATACCATTTTTCTGTATGAATAGTAGTTTAGGGCGGAGGAGCTAATCAAATCAACTTTTGCCAGTTTTACGTAAGAACGCTGCAAATATTTTAGAATGTTAGGACCCATTGGGGCTCTCATGTGGTTGTGAGAAAGTCTGTATCATGGCTTGAGAGTTATTTCTCAAGGGTTTTGGGAGAATTCGTGAAATATCCATGTCGTGCATATGCAAGCTTATGAACATTGGCTATTGGTTTGATAGCAGCCGTTACCTGTGCCACTACTGCCGTACAGGGACCTATTTCATAAAACTATTGGTTCAAGAATTTTTAGCAAATTTACCAATGCATAGTTTCAGTATATATTGCTCTCAAAGTGCCCCAAATTAGCACAAAATACAAGGATCTATATTCTGTGATTTTACTGCGAATACAAAGCTATCCCCGATGCAAGCTTCGACACATAAGGAAAAATTGCAAATTCCCTGTTAAATTGGGATTATTTTTATCGGAATAACCTTATTTGCCTCTTAATTTCCTGGGTTCCTTACATATGAATTTAGACATATAACACAGTCGCAAAAGAAACAATAACCAATAAATAACAGCGCACCAAACAAAAAATGATTGTTTTTTTGTACCAATATTAAATTTTTTTGTTATTTATTATTCACACAAAAAAAAATTAAATAAATAAAAAAAAAGAATTACACCGAACTGGGTATCTCAAAGCTTCGCGCACTCAAGCTTGGCCACCTTCGAAGCTTTCACTACTACCTACATATATATTAAAAAATGTTATTCATTCACTAGAAGCGGCCACTATTTTTACTTTGGCGACTAACCAATAGTTTTTTTTCCAATTACCTTGCAGCAACTCCAATAATTGTGGAGATTGCTTGAAAAATACACTGAAGGCTATCGAATTACAATTTTTTCCATTCGCTGTTACCCTAGTCTTATCACACGAAGTCCCCGTATCTCCGGAAAGCACAGCATAACACTACATACATATCCAAATACACTTGCGCTGGACCTTGACCCTGGAGCGCGAGTTAAGTCTGGTACTCTACAACCAAGGCCGTATATATGGGGTGGGTTTTAGGGGTTCAAACCCACCCCATCGTGGTAGCCTATACTTCTGTTAATCTGATAAGTCAAATTTTTACCCACACTTCTTTATACGTATCGGGTCGCAATTGGTTTTGTCATTTTATATCTTTCCTATGTGGCCCTTTTAGGTAAAGCAACACGTATGCTCCTCCTCGAAGGTCATCCTTTGACCCTCAATTCGGTTCTATGTCTCCTCTTCTCCTCTTGTTGATAGTTGTCTTTTTTTTTCTTGCAACTTTCGGTTTTGCTGTCGTCTTTTTCTTTACGGATGATGCGCCCTATCAGCCGTACTAGAGAAGCGATATAGAGAAAGAAACTGAGCAGTCCAGTGTGTATGTCTATACACATTTCAGTAGATGGTAGCTTACTTTGATACCCCATAGCTTAATCGCAGCGGTTAAATTTTAAAGTGATAATAAATCTAATACTAATTTGTTTTTCTTCGTTAAAACAACAACTTTTATAGTAACTAATATTTCCCCTGAGCGCCCCACAGTTTTATTTAAATAGTGTACTAGATTACTATGATTTATTATAGGGTAGATTTTATACTTATTCAAGAAGGATATCTTGGCAAGCTCGCACAACAACAGAAGCAAAAAAAAAATATTTGTTATTTCATCACACAGCCCATATGATTTTGGGTGGCAAGTTTAAAGTCTTGGGTTTGACTTACCAGCAGGTCCCAAATAGCGAAATTGAGTGACTCAAAACATAGAAATTACAAATAGAAAAATTAAAACAAATGAAAAAAATGAAAAATTGAGAAAAATTGAAAAAAAAAACAAATTAATTCGAGAGAATTGAACCTGAGTAAGCCCACAATGGGCATAAGATTTTTTAAATTTTTAAATTATTTTGTTCAATAAATTTTTTTTCTATTTTTTCATTTTTTTTTCATTTTTAAGGGTTCCGTACCCAAAGGGTAACAAGGGAGTCGGGAACCCACCCTATTACGAAGACTTCGCTGTCCGTCCGTCTGTATCTCATTAACAGAAACTGGTAAACAGTTGAAATTTTCACAGAGTATGTATTTCTATTGCCGCTATAGCAACAAATAATAAAAGTAAAATTAAATTAAAAATTAAGGGAGGCCTCCCATACAAGAAACGTGATTTTTTTTTACCTCGTTTTATTCTCATTCATTATTATTATCATACCTAAGTAGGTATTTGTTTTTTCAAATGACCGCATTATTATTATTTTTTTCAAATGACAGCATTAGATTCTCACATGACGCCTACTCTCATTTGAAAAAATACATTTTGTACGATGGAACCCTTCTTGCGCGAGTCGACTCGCACTTGGCTGGTTTTTTCGTTTCTTTCAATTTTTCTATTTTTCATTTGTTTTTTTTGAGCCACTCACTTTGATGAAATAACAAATAAATTTTTGATTTTTTTGTGCTTTTGCTGTTGTGCCGGAGAATCCAAAACTATAACCTTCATGAATAAGTTTAAATAGCTAAAACAATTATTTTCTACTTTTTCGGGAATTTTAGGTAACTACATAGCAAATGCCCTAAAAAATGAAGTTTTTTTTTTATTTATTTTTTTAAATTTCATTTTTGTCTTCGCAAAAAAAAAGTCTAACAGGTTTGCTCTATATGAAAGATTCCGTGGCAGTTGATTTTGATTGAAACAAGCTATCCGTCGACCATTGCTCGAATTTGTTTCCTATTTACTCTGCCCGGTTTCAACTGAGACGGCTGAGAGAATGCTTTCCACATTGAGGAGGTTGAAATAATGGCCCTGCAATTCCACAGGACGACTGACTGGATATGATAAAATTGATATGAATAAATAATTTTCCACTTCACAGCAAGATGGAAAAGATTTAGTTTAATTCTGTAATTTTTTCCTTTTTTTTTATTAAAAGTGGACCTTTTTTTTCTTGGATTTTAAATATATCAAATAAAAATGGGGTCAAGCAACATGTTTTCAAACATATCTTTTCAAATTTCAGAAGTCTTGTAGTAGACCCACGGACCTCATTGAGTTCAAGTTAATTTTTCAGTTATTTTTTTCCTCTGTAGAAGGTGTTAGCCTATTACGTTAAACCCCTCCCATTCATGATCTATATATACGGCCTTGTCCACAACCAATATAATTTTCCCACAAACCAAATTGTAACGGATATACCAAAATGGTTGCATTAGTTGCATTTCCCACATTTTATAATAAATCATATTTCAAATTGAATTAGTGCATCAGTTGCGTTTCCCTCATTTTTGTAATAATCATATCTCCAAAAACATAACGTAAGCAGGTCAACTGAAGCAAACAAGAAGTGTAACTAAACACCATAGAGAAATTGTCGTTTGGGACATGTGGTAACACCCGAAGGAGTTAAACCAAACTCGGATAAAATCAAAGCCATCAAAGAATTCCCAATACCCAAAACCCAGAAACAAATCCAATCGTTCGTCGGGCTTCTGGGATACTACCGGAAATTTGTAAAAGATTTTTCCAAATTAACAAAGCCAATAACAGAATGTTTACGTAAAGGTAAGAGCATAAAATTAGACACCAAATATATAGAATGCTTCGAAACTGTAAAACCATACTATGCAATAATCCCATTTTACAGTACCCTGACCTCTCAAAGCCATGCAAATTACCGACAGATGCCAGTAACGTTGCAATAGGTGCTATTTTGACACAAGACCCTATCGGATCTGATAAGCCAGTCTGCTACGCAAGTCGCACATTAACAAAAACTGAACACAGTTACAGTACCATAGAAAAATAACTGCTGGCCATTGTATGGGCCACGAAATATTTCCGCCCATATTTATTTGGCAGGAAATTCCAAATCACCACGGACCACAAACCTTTAACTTGGCTCTTTTCCCTAAAGGAGCCAAACTGTAAATTAGTTCGATGGCGGTCAAGATTGGAGGAATTCGATTACGAAATCACGTATAAAAAGGAAAAACAGAATACTAATGGAGACGCGTTATCCCGGATAGAGCTTAATATTAACGAGTCCACTCAAAATAACGCAGACGATCTTGGTTCCCTTTCCACAGTTCACTCCGCATAAGAGGATCTGAACGACGGTATTCCAATATCAGAAAGACCCCTAAACGAATTTTTCCATCAATGTATTTCAGAAAAAGTCGTTAGTATAAACAAGCACCAGACAATATTCAAAATACTGTTTCAAAATAAGCGAAGACATACGAAAAGAAGGAAGGATTTAGATAACGAACAAATTGTTACTAAAATTCTCAAAGAACATATAATACCAAAAAAACTGGTTGCGATAATAACGGATGATGAAACATTCAAATTAGTTCAATCAGTCTATTCAAAATGATTTAATAATGGTAAATTCAAGCTCATTTGTTGCATGAATAAGTTACAGGATATCATTGAAATCGACGAACAAGTGAAACAAGGGATTATCATCAAAAGTATATTCACAGAGGTATAAAAGAAACGTTGGAACATTTACAACGGAATTCTTACTTCCCCAATATGAAGAATCAAATAACTCTTGTAATAAATAACTGCAAGATATGTTCAAAAAACAAGTATGAACGTAACAAACAACCAATCAAATACGAACTTTCACAAACACCAAATAGACCATTGGAAATATTACATTTAGATGTATATTCCGTACATAAAGGGAATCTTCCTAACAATCATAGACAAATTTCGCAAATTCGCAAGAGTTTATTTATTAAATAGTAGAAACAGTATCGACATAATTAAATACCTCAAACATTACCTTTCCCATCACGGGATCCCAGAAAAGATAATTACTGACAATGCTGCAGAATTCACTTCAACTATATTCATAGACTTTCTCAATCTAGACGACATAAATTTTCATACTACCTCTGCAAAAAGTTCTACAGGAAACGCACTCGTAGAAAGATTTCATTCGACACTAATTGAATTAGTAAGAATCATCTACAGCCAAAATAATAAAAAGCCTATAAGCGAATAATCGACGAAGCCAGTAATTACCTACAATAATTCAATTCATTCAACGACGAAATTAACACAATTTGAACTAATAACCGGACATTATAATGAAACTAGCCCCCTTTAAATTAGAGAAAACTCCCAAACAGAACAGGGTTATATAAAACAACATACCAAGGAATATGAAAACCTTGCGAAATCAGCATATCAACGTAGCATAGAAATTAAGGAAAACAAAGTCAATAAACTAAACGCAAATCGCAAAGATCCTCCCGATTTAGATTCCAACGACACAATCTATGAGTTCGAAAATAGAAGAAACAAATTAGCCCCTAGATTTCAAGAGCACAGAGTTATCACTATAACAATAAAGTTACAATTAATACAAATAAACGAAAAGTCCATAAACACAAAATTAAATCTAAACGAAAATTTACAGGTACGTCAACTACTCCCAGGGACAAAAACTAGAAATACACGACCTAAGCCACAATCAAGGACTCTTACCTTTTAAAATGGGCAATGCAAGAGTAATAAAAGATCACTTAAAATTAATACATATTGTTAACTTAACTGGATACGAATATAATATTAACTTAATAAGAAAAAAACATAGATACTTTAGCTGGTCATCCCATAACCCAAAATGTTAAAATTGTTAAATAATTTTGAACTAATTAAACCAAAATATAAAGTCTAGAGTGGCATAATAAACGTCCTAGGCACACTAATTAAGGCAATAACTGGTAATTTAGACAATGATGATTGCATCGAAATAAATAAGCAAATCGAAACTCTGAAGATCAACCAGCACGACTTAAACCTTCAGGTAAATAGCCAAGTAAACATTGATCAAAATATGATAGAACGATTAAATAATATTACCCAACATATTAACAATCAACAAGCCTTGCTAGAAAATTACATTAATAGATTAATTAGCAAAATTGACCATTTAGACCTATTTATAAGTATCAGTCAATATTTCAACCAGTTAGTGTACGACATCGACTTACTAAATGGACACTTGAAAGAAATATCCGAATCAATTCTTTTCGCTAAACTAAATATTATTTCAAGACATACCTATATTGCACCCATATGAAATTGTATCAGAAGAAAATTTGTACGAACTATTAGAACTAAAATCTTATTATAATGCCGCAAACATCGTATTCGTAATCCTAATCCCAACCTTCCACCAACATATGTACCTACTCCTTTTATCACGTAGCGGAACTTCCTATCAATAACACATATTCATTGGAACTAACTTCACCCTATCTCCTATTGAATGAAAATAAATTCCAATATATAAATGACAATTATTTAGTCATTCAGGAAATCAGATATTGTAATGAAAATTCACTTAAAAATATTACTTCAGACCAGTGTATACCGAATTTAATTAATAATGAAAATGCTCAGTTTAAAATAATAGAAAAGCAAGTCGAAGAAAATATTATATTATTAGAACCCAATTATTTGATAATTCTCTCTAAAAACGAAATAATAATAAAAAGCGATTGTAGTTCCAACATAAATCAAAAAACTTCGTCAATTGTAAATTTATGTAAATTACTTAACATATTCAAGTAAATCCGTTACATACTGGGACAATATAGAAATCATATCTACCTTGTATAATAAAATCAACGAAACCAAAATCACGAATAGCTTAAATTTTGAAAAATTAAATAATGAAATAATAGAAAATTTCCATGCAATTAAAGTGTTAGAAGTGAAAACAAAGAATTAAAATACTTAAATGTATTTAATAACTGCAACATTAATTGTAGTCTTTATATTTTATGGATGCTACAAATTCAAAAAATATATTACGGACAAAAAACATAAAGAAAGTGGTTATTTTCTCTAAACAAAAACAACCAGAACCACTAACCCTAAGTGAGTCCACAGTTTCATTTATGTGGCCATCACTTCATTCCTTGGGGAGGAGGAGCTACGTCTGGGACTCCACAACCAATATAATTTTCCCATAAACCAAATTGTAACGGATATACCAAAATGGTTGCATTAGTTGCCTTTCCCACATTTTATAATAAATCATATTTCAAATTGAATTCGTGTATCAGTTGCGTTTCCATAATTTTTGTAATAATCATATCTCCAAAAACAAAACCTAAGCAGGTTATTTCGTAAGTCAAGTCAACTGAAACAAACAAGAATTGTAACTAAACACCTCATATATGCCGTTATTGTGTATACCCGGCAGAGGCGATTTAGAAAACGAGACATTCAGTTTTTGTACGATTTTCAAACCAACCGGTAATAAAGAATTTATCTTTACGTGAAAGATCGTTATAATTATTTTATTTCTGTTACCCCAGTTACCTCCCTACATAACTCGCGGACTCCAGGACCAGGAAGAAGTACCACGGTACTATGTAGTAGGTATTTGGGGTCTACCATGCACTGACATATAATAAAAATGGACTGAGCCTTCATTATATATCATGCTGATAAGCGTGGGCCTAGAAATGGTACTTAAATCACTTAACAACAGCATTAAAATTGTTAAAGGAAAATTAGATTTCTTTCTCACACTATGCAAAAAAAATTGCTCACATTCATTTTCAAGATATCTGCTAGATTTTTTTTGGAATTAAGGGTGGGAGTGTAAATTTTATTGCAGTCATTAGGTACTTACGGGTGTCTAGTTTCTATAAATAGCAAGCGAATTTTTATATATTTTGCATTTTCTTTTGATACGTCTTCTTGAAGTGAATTTGTAGTGAAATTTATAAAAAAATGGGAAAGTTAGTGCAGAGTTGAAAAAATATTATGTTGGTATTGGCACGAGAGAATTTGTTAACACGGGAAATAACAGTTAGGTTGGGTTGTGCACAACGAACTGTTGCATGGAATTTACAAAAACTTCGTGAAACGGGCAGTACGAAACGAAACAGTGCATCTGGTAGGCCACGAAAGACAACACCTGTTGAGGATAGATTATTGGCTCTCCAGAGTCTACGTAATAGATTTAGAACTTCTGCAGACCTTCAGCATGACCTTTTTCTAGCACGTTGGACAATAATTTCTACAAGCGCTGTAAGGTGGAGATTAAAAGAGGCCAAAATTTCAGCGCGTCGCTTTATGAGGAAGCCATTTTTGACCCAACAGATGTGGCGAACGCGTCTTCTTTGGGCATGTTTTGTGGATGTGGAACAAAGTAGTCTTTTCCGATGAATAAAAGTTCAAGATATGGCAGACTGTTTGTTCGCAGAAGGCGTGGAGAAAGACAGCGTAAAGAATGAATGCAGACTTTGCTTAGGAAAACGGAAGATGTAATAGGGTGGAGTTGCTTTTCTGGAGATGAAAAGGGTCGACTGTACTTTATTGACCGAAAAATCACAGCGAATGTGTATTTGGATGCTCTAGGAATCATCTTGAGCCTACAGTTATCTACATAGTTGTTTGGAGACAGATGGGACTGTATCTTCCAGCATGACAATGCTCCATGCCACAATGCTAGAACGGTAAGTAGCATTGTAAGAATTTGGTTAAAATAAATACTTTTAGTTAACCTATCAGCAAGGAGAAACAAGTTTTAAAATGGATAATTATTTTTGCTTATTTTCAATTTACAGGTGAAGACCTACCTGCAAGTGGATAACATCGAGTTGTTAAGATGGCCTCCATATAGCCCAGATCTCAATCCAATCAAAATTATCAGGGATATGTTGAAACTTAAGGTGGCAAGGAATCGAACAGAGACAATTACAGCATTGAAACATTTGATCAGGGATACTTGGGAGTCCATACAAGCCAGTACATTGCGAAATTTAGCAGAATCCCTCCCTAATAGATGTAAGGCTGTGATAAAGGCTAAGTGAGGGCCGACAAAGTATTGAATTATTTTATTCGTTAATTTATTGATTTATTAAAGAAGAAAAAACAAAAGTAAAAAGTGCATAACGGTAATGAAAGTATTTAATTTCTTCAACCTTCTTAATCCTATTGAAACACAAAGCTTCGCCGTAATTCTGAAACATCAGCCGGTTGCTTCATGAAATTTTTCTTTTATTTAAGAGCGCTTTAAATTGTCTAGGAATGTTGGAAGTAACCATTATTAAAGCCAAAGGTTTTTACATTAACCTTTATTTAATTATACTTTAATTATAAAAAATATATATACAATGTACAAGAATATCATTTTATTACATGTCTTCCGAGTTTTTCAGTAACTCTTTGATGATCGGCATAAATAACATATTCCATCGAACTCTTGACGTTTGCTAGTATTTCCCTGATTTATAGCGGAGCAATGCAAAGTCTTTCCTAGCATATATTCAATCCCAGACTTAATCGGGAAGTGTTGGAAGACGCGACTATTTTGTGATCGTTCCTCAATAGATGACATTGCCAAATTTTTTCCCAGATCGCTTAGGAATATACGGCTAGTATCGGACATGGGGTTAATCTCGGAAAAAAATATGTAGGCTGTAAGGCTAGGCCTATGTCTATCATATTATAAAACAAATCTATGGTCATCGTTTTATTTTCGCATTGTGAAACAATGTGTGACCATTTTATAGTTGTAGAAGTATATAATTTCTTGATGATAAGAGTATTACATTATTTTTTTTTTAGGAACGTATGAGTAAATAGTGGTTTTGTTTGTACTAAATCCAAACAGAGACGACAGTGGCTCCCATGATTTGTTAGCAAACATTTGTAAGGGGATATATTGCTTATTTTTCCTCAGTGTGTCCAATACGCTGAGATTCTATGACATATGACATCAAAGCCGAACTAGTAGCAGCATCGTAAAAAGGTTATATATATATTCGATAGCGCTATTTTTACACCTGTTTTTATACATATGGCAAAAACCCTTTACAAAATGCTATCCTGGATTAATGTCATGTCCACTTAGATGGAATATATTATATGAATGCTCTGCTTCCTCGATTGGAGCCCGATTGCTCCTACAATATCTTGAGCTAGAAGTTGTAAAGTCTGTGGTACATTTGTACCACATCGGTCATAATCGTATAATTTCAACCCCCTCACTTGAGAGGTAAAGTAGTCAATGCTGTGCGTACATGTCAAAAAATATAGCTTAAACACAAATATAAGGATACAACTCTATAACGACGTAGACGGGAAATTATGCAGAAACATTTTTAACTCTTTTGCGTTGAATGTGGGATATCGGTATCCAGAACTTTAAATTTACCGTTACCCAAAAATAATTGTACAAATTTAGTTTCTAAGAAACGTTACCGTTACTGATCTGTGGAAATTACTGGAATATCCACCGCTTTAAAATAATTTTTATTTTGACTTGTTCAAGTGTATAAAACAAAGTGCAACATTATACTGATTGTAAGTATCCGCTTACCTTTCAATCTAATCTAGTCTGGCATTGTCTTACTGCTTTGAAGAAACTAGCCGATAAAATAAGGTTACGCTGGGTTTGGTACTAGGTCATGAAGGCATTAAGGTCAACCAGATTGTGGACCGCAGCCGCCATATCTCTGTTGATTCACCGTGAGCCTGTTTTTGGATACCCAAAAGGCCACCCTTTTTCGGTACACGATATACCTTGGGACACTAGGATTAAATTGGCCCACTGGGAAAATACCAAAGGGCTGAAACAAGCCCCAAGCTTCATTGCATTTTTGCAGTAGAAGACAAAATTATTCCTCATATTCAGCAGGAATGAATTCAAGTTTATAATGGGCCTATTTACTGAGTGTTGCTTACTCGGATATTATCTTAAAATGTTTTGGCAAAGTCGATTGTGAAATCGGTTGCTTCTGTATAGAAAATTTTGACACTGCGGAACACGTTCCCGGCGACTATGAAACTCTGGGCCGCATAAGGCTAAAACATCTAGAAAAGATGTTTCCATTGCTATAGGATATTGGATATTGGCCCCAAGAACGTTATAGATTTAGTAAAATACCTCAAGTTCGAATGGGCATCTTATGGTCTAGGGTACTTAGGGGTAATGTCACAGAAGATCATATAGGTCCCAGTGAGACGGTAATTTCGTCAGCATTCCCCATTTTAATAATAATAATAATAATAAGGCCCAACAGTAAGCATCTTATGGTCGCATGTGGAAAAAACTACCTTGACTCCACTAAATGCTATAGCTGTAAGATGCTGTGCCGTCTTACGTCTAAGTCATTATGATGAATATAGATATATGTTTTCATCTATGCATGCTACGTCGGGGATATTCTCCTTGAAAGGTTAGTTGTAATTCCTGTGTTTTTGTAAAGCATAATTACATGCATATTATATTGCTATGGTGTGCTATGTATGAAGGCTCATAGGTATATTTTACTCTGTATTGAAATGGAAATATAGAATTTATGCGGCTTTTATTGCAATGTGGAAGGTGTTTCAAGGACCATTATCTTAATTTAATCACAAACAGTATTTTTTTCTAATAATCCTTAGTCACGACATGTCTGCTCTAAAGTATAATTTTGTCTCTAAGTTAACATTGTACGGAATTTGTAGATTTCTAATAAACTGCAGGATTCACTGTCGGAGGCAACATGAATAGTATTGATATTGCAGTAATATACGAAAAGGATTTCAGTTATTTAAGGCCTCCAAATAGGAAAATTTGTTCAAGGTTGTTGTGATTTTTCCTGTATATAACGTTTTTAAAATACTTATATACAGGTCTGAAGGTATTGTTGGAAATGTGAAAAATATTGCACGGAAAAGGATGTTGTTCATTGAAACTAAAGGTACATAAACTATTATTTTTTACTTATGTGCTGCTTAATTAAGAGCTTAAATTGAAAATATGTTTTTAAGGCGTCAAGTAATGATGATAGTTAATTCACTAAAGCAATTGCTCATGTATCATAATTATCATATTCAAAATGTTATCCTAGCTCACATCTCAAACAGTTTTATTTGCGGCACAATGCTTTGGACTAATACCTGTACAAGGAATATTTGCAGCCGATGCAAGTGGACTATCTTTTTCTTGGTTTTCTTTTCGAGCAATTTACAGTTATATGATTATAATCATAATTACCACATGTTCTTTGTTTGATTTTGTTCTCCACCTAAAGTCAGGAGTTAATTCTCTTGTGCTTGGTATGTGCACATATTATTTATTAAAAGACATTGTTGAAAAATAAGGTTTTTTTTCAGTTCGTGAACTTTTTGCTATTATAATTATATCAGGTTCACTTAATTTCACTATTCTGGCTAGCAGGTGGCCATATCTAATGAGAAAATGTCACAAAATTGAAAGTGAAATTGGAAAACTTAGGCTGCAAAAGAACAAGAATTTGATGACCATCAAAGTGAGGGCAATTGCTTCTGTTGGATTTTTACTAACTGTAGGTATGTTGTACAGTTTCCATTTTAATGAAGCATTAAAGTCAAAATATGATTAGTATAACAATTTTAATATTATATTATATTATAGTACTTTTAAGTGGAAGTTAATCACAACTGTTGAATCACTAAGCGTTTTTAGCGATTGTTATAACCAAAAAAATGCTTTGATACGTAGTAAGCTTTATTCTTATACACTTTAATTTGACAATTATATGAACTATCCGACATAGGCAAATCTCACGATCACTGAACGATCTCATTGAATCCCTTTTTTTCGGTCCAAGTTATTCTTCCTTCTTGCTGTTGCCTGGAGGTCGAGAAAAAACAAATACACAACTTGTTCACGCATGAGTTTTTCCTTGAGAATAAGGAAAAAGGTTGAAATTTTTGTATAGCAGAAATGAGGCAGCGAGTTCGCATTATTCAGATAAATTGGAAGCAATTATGAGACTATTGCCGAGATGCTATTGGTAGAGCAATTAAGGGTGGCTAGGCTCAACCGAGAAGTTTGAAAAGTGCTGGTTGAGCCGCAAAACGATATTTCGGCTGTAATGCTCGACTTCATTTTACGACAGGATTATAAAAAATCGGTTGGGCCGACGCCACCGTTTCTTTGCTGTGTGTTTCATGCTATGAGCATCGATGCCCAGATTTCCACTTTATGTTTGTTGTATAAATTGTGCAGGAATCCAAGCGATTGCAACTATATTCATTTTATGCTAATATTTTTAGTTTTATTTCATCCCTCAACAACAACAACAACGCCTAAAAAGCTGACATTTTGCGTGGTGATTCTTCTTATATAATGTACCCTGACCATCTGCCGAGCGGTTGCTAGTCCAGGCTACGTCCAGGCGTTACCTTTGTTTCTTTCTTAAGTAGCGCAGCGACAAAATACAGTTCGCGTAAACCCAAAGAATGCACCTTTTACCCACAGATAAATGGCACAGAGACGAAATACAGTTTTCACATCAAAACAATGCAGCTTTTCAAAACAGGATCCCTTGTTACGGGCTCCTGTTATGTTCGGCAACAAAGTAGTACAGTGTTTCCCACAGGATGCCTTCCTGCTATTCTTTCTCAATTTTCAACACAAAAGAAAATTCGATCGCACGCGGCAGTGTAATTAGCGTAAAGGAAAATAAGGAAATAAGTCAGAAGAAAAGTGGAAAACCAAACGATGGTCACATAAAAATGGTGGATATACACGATAAGGTGATGGATATAGTCGTCAAGTACGTACCCATGTTTTCCGGAGATCAATCTGCAAAACTGGTAAAAGAGGTGTACAGATTCTTAAGCTGCGGCAAGGATTTGTACGATCGACTGAAGCCTGAGGAGCAGAACATTTTTACGAAATATGTGAAATATCGGTTGACGGATGATGCTTACTATCTGGTAAGTTCAGAGGAATCAAAAGATTTTGAAGCTCCGCAATTGATAATCAAAACAGCATATATGCCGGTGAAGTCATTTAGTGAATTGCGAATGGAGATGGTGGCCAGCAGACAAAGACCAGTTGAAGACATCAGAGAATTTGCGGACCGATTGAAGGAACTGCTGAACCAGATCAAGACAGCCGTATCAGCAAAGTACCCGGTCGAAGACGGAGGACCAATTGCGGAGTTAGAGTCTGATGGCAACCTTCAAGGGAGGTGTGCTTCATCATGATACTCAGGTACATCTGACAGGAAGGAAGTTCGAGTCTCTGGAGAGAGTGCGTGAAGAAGCGACCTACTTCGAGAAGGATGCAAAACGTCTTCAACTTCGGCCATCAGGAGTAGGAGAGGTGTTTAAGAGTAACCGCGGAATCCCTCAGAATACATGGGTGCCCAGGTTGGCCAAGAAAGAGCCAGGGAGGCCATCTCAGTCAAATGTAAGAGAATACCTTCTAGGCAATGCTTTCGATGTGGAAAGGAAGGACACTTCACAAAGGAATGTGGTGGGCAACGACAGCCTCCATTCTGCACCACATGCCAAGACTATGGTCATGTGGTGATGGAATGTAGGAAGCAGCAAGTGAGATTCGCGAATGTAGCCACAAGCAGAAGAAATGAATCTCGAGAGGAAAGGGAAGTTTTATACTGCCAGTTCTGCAGAACTTGCGCTCACTCCACTGAAAACTGTCCACAGCTGCCTTCCATTGACAAAGACAACATTTTTGGAAACTCAAAAAAAGGAAACCAGTACACTAGAATGAAGCCCGTTAAATAATAACATAATTACAGTTGGATCTGACATAGGAGTGGAAGATGGATTAAGATTACTTGCGGATACTGGAGCGACTTGTAGTATAATTAAGATAAGTCGAATAAAAATAAATACACCCATACAGAGTCAACAAAGAATTATGATAGGGGGATTATTTGGAGCTCAAAACAGCTCGATTGGAACTTACAAGGCCCATTTACGCATCGGTACAGTCACTCGGTCTTGTGAATTTCACACGTTTGAAGACACAGGCTTAATACCAACCGATGGGATACTGAGGATGGACTTTCTTAAAGGCAAGACCATCATCGATTGTATATATGAAAAGGTGGCAATACAAGGCGAGGCAAGATCTGTGAAACAAAATCCACTTTTCCAAAACATTGCAGGAAATGAACGTGTTGAGACAATCGTCTTGAAGAAGGGTACGGAACAAAGCACAAATATACCGGGGATTAATAAAGTCTTAGTAACCTTAGCTGAGGAGGTAAAAAATCGGATTCAAGAGCGGATGTCAGCATTGAAAGAGATTGTGAGTAAAGCAAGCGGAGCTGTGGATAGTATAAACAGGTACCTAGATAGGGTGAATAGTAGCAATAAAAACGAGAATACGAATCCAGCGGAAAACGAGACTGAATTAGATAACTGGAAAACCAAGAAAGAAGAAATGATCCAGGTAAATCACACGAGTATAGAGCCACAGTTAGGGCGATGTGAAGGAAGCACTTTGCCAACAGCCCATCGCGTGGGAACTAAACAAAGGGTGAAAAGTATTAAAACAGAAGCATCCTAAGGTGGCCTCAGGAAACTGGGGTGAGTCACACATGGCAGAGGGCGATGGTGAAGATAAGGGAATCCGAACCTCCTCGGAAGGAGATGGGACTTCTTAACTTTCGACCCAAGATACTGGAGGACCATCGGAGCCACCCACAGATGAGGAAGCCACCATTTTCGGACAACACCAGACATAATTCAGGTTCAACTTTCAGACTAGAAGACAGAAATCTGGTAAAGACAGATGTGGCCAGCCAAGAGTAGTTCGTATGCATGGCGGCGGAAATCAGACAAGGAGTATATTGTGGGAATACAATAATTAAACCTAGGAATGGACAGGCCTTTGTGGGTGTTATTAACGCCCGAACAGAACCGGTTGAAATTATAAATTTTCAGCCCCAGTTAAAAAGATTAAACGAGTTTGTAATATACCCATTCTCACACCCTAGAAGTAAGACCCACGCCAGCGAACACCGACTAAGCTCATGACGGACTCGTTAGTGCTGGAGGAAAGTCTTAATGCAGAAGAAAAAGAGTCCGTTGCTCAACTTTGCTATGAATGTTGCGATATTTTTTATTTACCGGGAGATAAACTCACGTACACGTCAACGAAAACTTTAAAATTGCCACTTATGGCTAACGCAGGCCCAATATATAAAAAACAGTATACAGGATGCCAGAAGCTCACAGGGAAGAATGTCAGAAACAGCTAGCAAAGCTTCTAGAAGAAGATATCATAGAACCCAGTAAAAGTCCATTCAATTTTCCAGTTCTACTTATCCCTAAAAAGAGAATGGATGAAGATTGTAATCAGAAGTTCAGACTATGCGTAGACCTTCGAGAATTGAAGAAAGTGTGTATCCTTTACGCATATCCTCTCCCACGAATAAAAGATATATTGGATAGATTCAGAGTCATCCCAGGTTAGATCTAGCTAACGGGTACCACCAAGTACAAATTGATCCAGCAGATAGGGAGAAAACACCATTCAGTACCAATTTCAGTATAAGCGATTGCCTTTTGGACCAAAAGCTGCTCCCCCGTTGTTTCAGTCCTTATTGAATGGGATTTTGACAGGGCTTCAAGGAATAAAATGCTTCGTTTTTCTATATGATGTGGTCATCTTTGCAAAAAATTTGGATGAACACCACGAGAAGCAACGGGAGGTATTCCAGCGTTCTAGGGAACACAATTTAAAACTGCAGCCTTCGAAATGCTAATTTTTGAAGAAGGAAGTTGTGTATTTAGGCCATGTGTGCTCAGAGAATGGAGTAAGGCCGGACGAACGGTTAGTTAAAGAAGTGCATGATTTTCCAAGACCACGAACTATGTGGGAAGTACAGTCGTTTTTGGGACTAGCTAACTATTACCGAAAATTCGTCCCAAACTTTTCTAAAACCATGGATCCCATTACGAAATTGCTGAGAAAAGCGGTAAAATTTAATTAGGACTCTGAATGCGACAAATGTTTTAGTATTATAAAAGAGGCTTTAACTACGCCACCTGCCTTGGGTTACCCTGATTTTAGTAAGGAATTCACGTTAATTACAGGTGCAAGTGGAGAGTCCTTAGGGCCAGTCATAGAACAAGAGGGAAAGCCGCTAAGCTATGCCAGCCGTACTTTAAATCCTTCTGAAAGGAATTATTCTACTACCAAACGAGAGATGTTGGCCATCGTTTGGGCTGTGCGGAATTGCAAATGTTATCTGTTAGGTAGACATTTTAAAGTTATATCTGACCACCAGCCTTTACGCGGATTTTTTAAAGTAAAGGATACCACATCTCGTATGGTGAGATTTCATCAGAAATTGTCAGAATATGATTTTGAGATTATTTATAAAACTGGCAAGCAGAATAGTAATGCCGATGCATTGAGCCGATTTCCCCAAATCTCTAATGGTAGAGACGAAGAAAAGTCTACAGAGTTTCCATGTTTTGAAGTAACTCGAGCTCAAGCCCGGAGGAAAATGGCGAAGACGACTGGGACGTGATGCGCGAGTGTGAGTTGATTGCTGGAAGAATGATAAGACAGCCAGAACCAAAATTAATTTCGGACCCGAAGGAAGTATAGATAATCTTGAAAGATTATGATGGCTCTAGGTTCGGAGGACATTTTGGACGAAGTAAAACGTTCGACAGAATTAAGCGTTTCTACCAGTGGAAGGGGATGAAGGGTGAGATCGCAAGATATGTTCGACAGTATGTAAAATGTCAGAAAAACAAGCACGCGCGAACCATTAAGATGCCTATGGTAGTGACGGAAATTTCAGAGAAACCGTTTGACAAGGTATACGTCGATTTGGTGGAACCTCTATCCGTAAGTCACAATGGCAACAAATATGTATATCCTATCATTAATGGATGATCTTACGAGATTTGTTGACTGCGTGGCTATACCAGATCAAGAGGCGAATACCGTTGCCCGAGCTTTGTTTGAACAGATTCTGAGTCGTTACTCGCTGCCGAAACCACTGGTAACCGATCAGGGGCGAATTTTACAGGAGAAATTATGAAAGCCCTCTGCAAGATGTTAAAGGTAAAAAAATTGCAAACCACGGCATACCATCCTCAGTCGAATGCGGTAGAGAGAGGTGAGTAGATCTTACTGCAGTCGAAACCCACAGAGAATCTTTATTGCAGTCGTTACCCACAATAAAGTGTTGGTTAGTAATTTTCTTAGTACAGTCGTTACCCGTAATATGAATCTTTATTGTAGTCGTTACCCACAATAAAGTGTTTAGTTAGTAAATTTCTTATTACAGTCGTTACCCGTAATAAGAATCTTTATCGTAGTCGTTACCCACAATAAAGTGTTTTATTAGTAGATTTCTTATTACAGTCGTTACCCGTAATAAGAATCTTTATTTTAGTCGCTATTCATATAAATCTCTTAATCTAGTCGCAACCCAGAACAAGAACAATTTGTTTCAATTGTCAACCAAACAAAGTGTTAGACTGTTAATAAAAATTCACAACACTAGAAAATTCCACTGAGAAAAAATTATCACTGCATTGCCAAACTGAAAAAGAGATCGAGTCAAGTTAAATTGCTGTTTATATAGCCATGGTTTGCACACGGCATCAGAGAACGGTAGTCAAAGGCGCATGGCAACAATAATTGGCATAGTAAAAATAAACTAGCATAGCAACAATAACCCACCATAGCAACTGCAACTCATCATGTGTTTATACAGTGTTACCATTTTAGTCATTGCTGCTATCAAGCTGTTTTTCGCTAAATATCTTTAAAAATAATTTAAACTAATTTATGTTATTTCCAATCAATATGGTGTAAAATGACTTTCGCTTTGTTAAATATACTTAGTTGCAACGAATAAGATTGCGAATCATATTTACTTTCCCCGAGCTTGATTCATGGTAATAGGGAAATTTGATTGATTCATAGAATTGTGTTAAATCCGATGTCTCTAGTGCCATGTAGATGGCACTATTTCGTTCCACTACATACCTTATTTCCATTTTATCTTAGAATATGTTTCATTTCTCTAAGTTGTCAACATTGTGTGAAATAGTTATATTGACGTGACAGCTGGCATGGGAAAATTTTATATCTGCTGGCTTTACTTCATGGAAACCTTTGTAACTCAATTTGGTAATAAGTTTATATTTTTAATAAATGAAAATGATTCTTTGTGGTTTGTTTGTTTCTTGTTTCAGGATTGATGGACCGATGCAGCATAGTAGTAATGGGAGCATTTAACTGCTGCATACACCCAGTGCTATGAGTGGCTATGTGTATTGATATAAACATTTGTCAAGAGGGAGGCACAACACAACTGCTTCACGGGTTATACACCTTTCTTTTCAGGTGTGAAGCAGTTTCCTGAACAGTAAAAAAAAAACAACAAATTTTAGTAAAATGTACAAACACGTGAACATGTAATTATATTTTTTTTTTTTGTTAATTAGTTCAATAAAATAGAAAGAAATTAAACATTAGATAAGAAATGAGTAAGATTATATATTAAAGTGCATAAATTAAGATTTTTGTTATTAGTCATGAAATTTGAAATTTTAATAAAGTAAATATGAGAAGAAAATAGAGAAATTAAAATGAAAAAGTAAAGATGTCAAATGTAAGAAACGAAATATAGAGAAAATATATATATGTATATATATAAAATTTGTAATGGCAATGGAATTAAGCAAAGATAATGCTAATAGAAAATACGAAAGGTTAGAAAGAAAAGAAAAAATGTAAAGTGAAGAAAAATAAGAGAATTTAATTAGTAAGTAGGGAAAAGAGTCTGAACTGAACGAGAACCGAAACATTTTCAATTTTAAGATTGTTGCACTCTTCAGGGTTTTTAACAATATGAAAGGCTTCTTCCAGTCAATTTTTGAAGTTCAAATTTGCAATTTACAATCGGTATTAGAATGACTTCTTTGCTCCATACACGGAATATAACTCACCTTCCAGGAGGCGTTGGGCTTCCTGAATTTTATGACTTATCGTAAATGATGAATGATGACTCAATTTTATTATTGATCATGAATGATAGTTAGTTTCCTTTAGTTGGGAATGCCATCAAAAAATCCCGACTATATTAATATATAGCCCACCCAACACACCCAATATTTGTGTTTATTTTGCTTTTTTCGTCCATTCATTAATAATAAAAGCAGCAAGAGCTCTGTCTACTCGCTGAATTCCATTTTAAGTGCTTGAAATTTTGAAATAAAATCAGATCACTTTAAGCAGATGTAGCATTTCTTACTGATGTACATATATCAGCTGCTGATTATTTTAAAACCATCACCATCACCGTATCAGCACATCTGATGTGGCACTTGCCATGCAGGTGACTTGTTGATTATCAGCAGATCAGTATCACATCAGTACATCACTATACCTCTTACAATGTGGCATGCCTCATTAAGATATTAGTGCTGCTGACACTTGCCTAAGACGTCTAAATGATGTAATTATTGGCCACTATCAATTGAGGAAACATGTTTTTACTATTGGAGTATAGGCTCTAATCACAACTGCTGACTTTATCTCAGACTGCTCTACATAAATATCTTTTGTGAATGCTTCTGGCAAAAATTGACCGGGTTTTAAATTTACTAAATAAGAAGACTGTTATGCAATGGAATAGCCATAGCTTCATTTTTTCTCCTGAACTCCTTCCTAAACGAGCGAAACTACTAAGTAACATACTCATTGGCTTTTGAGTTCTTGAAGTAAAAGTAACTTATGCAAATGTAGCTGCAGAATGGTAAACATTAACCAATTCCAATCAAGTTTTCTATCAGTCTAACGTTCTTCTCTAAAGTACAAAAATAAATATCTAATTAATAATTTCATTAAATTTTTCTCCATTATTATTAACATTGTACATTTATATTTTGCAGTGCAGTTCACATTTAAAGTTTTAACTCGTGCAGACATCACAGATAACTGCTTCAATGACGACAACTTTTATCAAAATTATTTTAAATTATTGTTTCCATCTTTTTATAAAGTATTTGGATTTTCAAAAATTTATTTCATTCCCCTGGGTATTGTGCACTGCATACGAATATTTTTTGAATATTTTGTATGTGCCCTCCCTATGATGATAAGCGTAAGCCTAGAAATGTCACTTAAAACTCTTAACGACAGCATTTTAATTGTTAAAGGAAAGGTAGATTACTTTGTATCTATAAATGAAAAAATAAATAAAAATAAAAAATATTTTGTAGAATGTACCGGATACCTTCTGGGCGAAACACAGATTATGTTATCGCGAAATTTGTCAATTTTGTGAAGATGTTGATGACATTATTTCAGTGCTTACATTGTGCGCATTTTGTATTAACCTCCCTTTCATATTGCTGTCAATTCTCAGATGCTTTGGGTAAGAATGAAAAACAATTTTTGTTTAATTGAGAAATTCTTGAATATTGAATATTTCTAGGGATCACGTAACATTAACTCATTTTATCTCTTCCTGGGTCTCTTTGATTAATTACATACTTAGAATATCGCTTTTGACCATTTATTCTTCTCGAATTCATGACGAATCTAAACGTCCACTGAAAATATTGAGACTAGTTCCAAGAGAATCCTGGTGTCTGGAGGTAATATTATGTCTTAGTTTTACCTTAGAATAATAAAATTTCAAGAAGCGACAAGAAGAACACATAAAGTGCAACCATTTCTGTGCGCACACCACATCACCTCCAGCTGAAAAATATAAAAGCTGTATCTTATCAAAGTTGAAAACCCGAAAGCTTGAAACGAACTTTTTCTCTGTCATGAGGATGTTTGACTTTTGGCACTTGGAGAGGAGTAGAGACATAAGTGTTTGGGAATGTGCCGCATTCATTTCATGTACATATATTTCCCTCTAGTTGGATTGCTTGGTCTGCCTGCCTACTGCCTGGCAAAGCAAGAAGAGATATGGCCAGATATGGAGAGATGGCCTGACAGGGGAAGACATAGAAATTAAGGCTGAAGTTTTGGTTGGCACGGGTACGTACGTTATGTGCGGGAAGGGAAAGCTATGAAAAAGCAGTATAATAGCGTTAGTAACAACAATATTTACGACGAATGCCTTCAAATGATTTAGAATTTTTATGGATTGGAGGTCGACTATGGTACATATGAAAGTAGTTATTATATCTGTAAATAATTGTAGTCGACCATCAAAGTGAATAAAAATCTGTAGAAACACTTTTTAAATTTCTAAGAGAGATAAATGCTCATTGCTCATCTACGAGTCTAACTTTACGATCATAAGAATTGTTACCGATCCAAGCATTCCTTGTCGGCCTTCAATAATGCACAAATTCTAAGGGAAAAATTTCCAGTATATTTAAAAAAAAAAAATTTAGGGCTTCCTTAGATCAGGTCGAGCCATCTTTGTTTTTAAATTGGAGCTTAGTATTGCTAGGTTAAGCGGCCCTTATACGGCGAACATGTTGCCCAACTTAGTGTGTCACACATGAAATCTTTTTCTACACACACTGTCATACATGCTGTCCAATATAATGACAGGAACACATATCAGGAGCTGCTGGAACTGTTAACTGTTATCTTTTCTTCAATAGAGCTCACTCAAGAATGACGAATGAGTGACAAACACCGCCTTACACGGTACAATATGTCAAATTAACTTGATTTTTGTCCAACCGCTTGACATACTGCGTGTCGCACCATCAAACAGGCACACATGCCGTCAAACCTGCGTGACAACATCATTGTCCTACTTGTGTTGGCCAACATGCGTGACCGTGTATGGGCATAGTTAAGAAGGTGTAGACCATAATTGGATAATTTCTGGTGTTTTTTAGAATGAAACAAGTAATTACATATACTTTTGTCTTTTGCATTGATGGGGGAGAAGAACTTGGCTATGCACTATTGTAGTGCAACTGAGACAATGAGTTAAAAACAAAAATCGAGAGAACGTAGACGACAACGACAAAATCTTATTGAATTCGTCAAAATCTTATCAAACTATTCATAATAATGTACATCAGGTTACACTACCTCCCATTTTTAAGAAAAAGATATATTTCGCTTTGACCCAGATGCTGAAAGGAGATGTAAAATTCCTCTCAAATGAAATTCTCATTTTTCCCGAAACTATCAGAGAATCCAGGATGAGTTCTCCCACTTAATCTCTTCACGTGCTGTTCAAATATCATAGGATTACAACAACAACATGTTTCCATTTACAGCAACAACATGTGACCAAAACATTGTCAATATTTTTTGAAAACCACTTTTACAAAAGCGCCGGAACATTTTACGAAAGTAAAACGTGAAAACTCCGCCCCTTCTCATTTATTTACGAAAATGAAACATTTGTCATTCTGTTTCGTTGCATGCAACTTTCACATTTTTTATTTTTATTCATAAAAGTTTTAAGAGAATTTGATTTTGTTTCGATTTTTTTTCTTTCTAAAACTCGGAAATCTCGCCAGCTTCGTAACTTGTCATTAGGTTAACTTTGGTATGGGCCCCTTTAGAAAATTAATAAATCAAAGTGATACTCCCAATCTAACCAAAAAAAATTTCTGCTATGCTCTGAAATTTAGTTTTTCCCTTTTACAGGTGTCACAGAAATAGGCCAGGCAGTAGGTAGGCAGACCAAGATTAGCAACTTCCAAGAATAATTTCTCAGAAAACAAGTGCCATGAAAATATACATGAAATGAATACAGATCATTACCAAACCCTTAGGTCCATACTCGTCTCCAAGTTCCCAGAATGTCATAAATCATCACGATAGAATGAAAAAGTTCATATCAAGCTTTCGGGTTTTCAACTTTGATAAGATACAGCTTTTGTATTTTTCAACTGATGGTGATGTGGCTCAGGGTGCGTACAGAAATAGTTCAAGCGAACTATTTGTACTGTTCGCTTCAGTTCAGTTAAATCTTTCTATGAAAATGTAGAGGAGTTCTTTTGTGTATCTTTTGTTCAGCTCTGTTCTGCGGACACAAAAGAACACAGCTTTTGTGTTCTTCTTGTCGCTTCTTGGAATTTTATTATTCTAAGGTTTCACGCATGAATGTACTCGTATGTTGATATTAATAATTATCCATAATGAAATTCTAGACAATGCGATTTTTTGAAGAAGTTGGCAGCAGTAGTAATAAAAATGCTTTATCTGGGATGAAGCTATTCTGCATTACTAGAGAGATTTTCTTGAGTGTATGCGCAATTTTTCCGTTTTTCCTATATATATACAAACACATGTCGTATAAGCTATTATTAAATGAATTTATATTTTTTCAGCTTGCAGGTTTAATTGTTACATTTGAATTGGTTCTTATTCAGATGGATCCAGACATTTATGGTGACCCTTGTGTGAATTTTTAAATAATGTTTTTTACCACTTTGTGCGTTTTTTTAATTGTTTAAATTGCGTGTATTGCTGTTGGTTTTTAATTTGTAAGACACCATGGATGACACAATATTAAAATGTACCATTCGTTCTTTTGAAATTGGATTAATAAAGTTCATCTGAAATTGTGCACACATAAAGTATTTATTTACTCCGACCACATCTACTTATATATATATATACACAAAAATGATATTAAAGATACCAGTAGTATATGGTGAGATTAAGCTCTTCACAGATGATGCGCTTATATATATTTTTGGGACAAATGTGCAAGATTTAAAACACATCAACAACTGTTTGATATTAACAAAATTAAATTATAAAAATTAAAATTAACAATGAGACGATTAAAATTGTGACTGATGTGAAATATTTAGGATTGATAGTGGATAGAGACTTTACATTTAAAAACCATACAGAGTATAGTTGCAAACAAATCAATCGCTTTTTACCGATGAGAATCTTTAGAAGAATCCGGAAAAATATATCATTGAAAACTTCAATTGACATATAGGTACTCATAATGTGATTATAGAACCTGATTTCGAATATTGCTCAACGATACTATTCTTAGTCACACAAGGACTGAATGAACGTTTATAAAAGCTACAGAATAAAGCCAATGAGGATAATTTTAAGATGCAACAGATATACACCAATACAATGTATGCTCGATGCTTTAAAGTGGTTGAATGTCCGACGGAGACTGCAGTTGAGTGTGCTTCTATTTATTTACAAAGTGAAGAATCAAAAACTATCGAGATACCTAAATGAACTTATAAAATATGTGGGGGATGTCCAACCATATCAACTAAGAAGAAACAATAATAAAAGTCTGCCGAGATCTAACACACGAGCTGGTCAGAACTCTTTGATATATAGAGGCTTCCTACTCTTCAATGATC
This sequence comes from Dioctria linearis, assembly GCA_963930735.1. Classification (NCBI taxonomy): domain Eukaryota; kingdom Metazoa; phylum Arthropoda; class Insecta; order Diptera; family Asilidae; genus Dioctria; species Dioctria linearis. Next base: position 183,796,731 of record OZ005743.1, read on the forward strand.
TTCTTAGTGATATAAAAATAATACAAAATGGAAAAAAGTGTATAGAATTTGTTATGAATATTAATTAAGTGAACATTGAATAATTATCATGATTATATAGATTACTAAATCTTGAATATTTACATATTGTAATAGATGTGTAAAGAGAGTATATGTATATCATACTTATAAAGAAGTAATAATAGCTGTTTTCCATTGGGCTGTGTAAAGTACTCCCGTGTACCTCTGCATACTCGCAACTACTCATTCTCCTGTCCGCAACAATTTTCCGCTAGATGAATTTGGATGTTAAGTGATCAGATATAGATGAAATTTGAGAGAAAACGTTTATAAAAAAAAAACAAATAAAATTATTTAACTCTTCGAGAATGGGAGAATTATTGAAATTTATATATTATCGTTATGAAATACAGTAAAAACTTTTAATATAATAAATTTCGAACAAAGACGAATTTTTATCCTGAAATTTTCTAGGTAGTACAAAAGTAGCACGGATATTGGTCCAGTTTTTCATAATTTTATTTTCAGTAGCCTTTAATGAAAATAATTTGAGTAATATAGTTAATAATCCTAACTATTTTCATCAGAAACTTAATACTACAGAAACAAAACATAAATGTCAGAAATTGCAGGTTATGATTTACTCTTAACAACATAAACTTGGGTTCCATTTGGAAAGTACTCAGCCCAATGGAACACAGTTAATAATAAAATTCTTTCTTCTTTTCACTTGAGTATAGTTATTATAACTTTGATATTAACTACAGGAGATCGTGCACCTTCTCCCAGCTACTGTATCAAGTTATGTTATATGTAATTGTATATCATGTTAATACAGGATTTCTAGATCTTCGTGAAAACTTCTGCACTCTTATTTATGTGGCAGGTAATAGCCTGCAGTAAATATAATGACTTTTATACTCGGAGGTACCGCAGCAGTATATTTTGGCCTTTGCTGTTTTGCATCTATATAAACGATCTGGTGAAAGTTTCTAGGCAGTGCTCCTCAAGGTTTTATGTTGATAATGTCCAGTTGAGGTCATCTACTACAAGCTTGGGTGATATTCGTCTATATATTTCTAGATAGGAAAATATAAAGAATGTTACTCTGAAATATATTTTCGAACCAAGTCGACAAGTGCATATTTTACTTTGGAAACAAGCATAAAGCATCAAAAACTTTTATCAGAATTTTATTAAATCTTTATATAATTACAAATCCATGTGTCTGTCATCTGTGCAATTTGGAATTTTATCATTATAAGTACAATCGAACGGGAATTTTTCTCTACGTGATAGAGAGAACATCTCTTCCAAATATTATTTAAGTTTAATTTAACACAGCTGCATGGGTTGCTCCAAGCTGTTGCTATGCATTTAATTCGTTGCTATGCATATCTCGCCACTAGTACGGTAATAGCACAGATGCAATGCCAATTGTTGTTATAATTCGCCTGTGCTACTTCATCATTGGCGTCGTGGGCAAGCAGGGGCTATATAAACCACAAGCTGACTTGTCTCGATCTCTTTTTGCATTTGGCAGCGCTTGATGTAGGTTGGCTAGTTAGGGACAAACATTGCTATTGGTTGTCGATTGATAAATAATTCTATTAACAATCACCTTATTTGTGTTCAGGAATAAAGAATTGTTCTAACTGTTATGGCCCAATATAAGGAAGATTCTTCCAGCAGCCAAGGGCGCATTTTTGTGAAATAATTAGCAATTGCTAAACAGTAACCTCGCATGGTATTATTCTGCAACTGTCGGTTATTTCGCTGATTAGCTGGCTCAGATGAGCGCTTAGTGGAGCAATAGTGAGTAATAATTACATTTGTGTATATGCAGCTGGAGTCCGAATCTGTAGGCAGCTACATGTTACGACGCCACAGTATCATATACATTAATTACGCAGCTGAGATTTTTGTTTGAGGAATCGTAGTTATTTGGTTCAAATAAATTTTTTAAAATAACTTTGATAGGAAAGGTATAACAATTTTACTACGGTTCGGAAGATATGAAAGCAAGTTTAAGATTATCAGAACGCCATTTTTCTCTTTGTTTATTATAGTAATCGCCAAGGTTCTTAGGAAATTTGTCCAATTGGTTATTTATAAAATGTAGTTTAACACTCATATTAGCTTGTAATTTTTTTTAATTTTCAAGAATTTTGGCAATTAATACGGGATATTTCGTTGCTTTTTGCTTCCCTAAAAAAATGTTGATAATTAATACAAAACTTTTCCAGGCATTATATTCTATCTGAGTGGCTTGTAATATTACAATCCTTTATAAGAGTACTGATTTGTGGACCACCAAAGATGCCTGCTTTCAATTTTTCCATACTGAAGCCAGCAAATGTATAGCAAATATATTAAAAAAAATCGCCACTCTTACTTAAGGCTTTGACGAGCTGTTTCATTAGCCCAAGCTTAATATGAAGTCGCGTAAGAACGATTTTTTCGGTGTCTATTAATGGTTCATGAATGACGTTAGCTTTTCCCACATAGTCATACCTTCTCTCAGCGGTCATTCCTTTCTACTTCAGTGATCGTTTTTTTGTAAGATTGCCCCAAAGACAGAGGAAACAGGTGTATTTTTATTATTTTTTTATCTATCCATGAAGAGTCTCCATTTCTCTGGCCAATATTCTGGTAAAGCCACAAATTTTAAAAGTGCGAGAATATTGTTACAATACATCAGATCATCTTCTTCACTGAAGTAATGAAGAATTTTTTCCTCTCTGATTCGGTAAGATGTTATTTTTACGCCTGTCTGAAGACAATATTTTTTCTTAAGTCTGGAGACAAGAAATTCAGCTGATTTCTTTAATAAATTTAAATTGCGGATTAAGGCATTGAGCTCACCTTGAGAAAAATCCTGAAGTGTAGGACTGCATCCTTAAAATTAATTTTTACTGTTGCTTTAATTTATGTGACTAATATTTCAATATCGCCAGAGGAATCAATTGATAAGATAGTAAATATCGGTACTGGGAAATTTTAACTATGTGGTGTTGGTGAAGAAAATAAAAATAAAGCTAAGTAAAACTAACTAAAAAAGAAAAAGAAATGAAACGGTTTCTCGGACAGAAAAAATGATTATAACAAATTTTATAGGATTTCGTATTCTGAAGAAGTTTTTAGTACAATAAAAATGTCATGAATTTGCGGGAAAAAAAATTGCATAAATAAGTGCCCCTTCCTAAAGAAGAGAGGTAGTTTTGTGTTAGAATTGAAGGTCCGCCGAGCTCTCTGAGATGTTTTTTTTATTTCTGACGTCACAGTAAAGAAAAGTGAAAACCCAACAATTAAAAAAGCTAGAATTGGTCTAAGACCAATTCTTATTATACCGTAGATGAATATCCGTATGAAATTTCATATTGTCACCCTTCTGTGCCTAGGGTATAGAAAATGTGTTTCCATTGCTAAATGATTTTGGAAAGATGATCTCCAAGAATGTTAAGGCGGTAATTTTGTCAGCATCCGCAGTTTAATAATAATAAGGCCCAACAGTAAGCATCTTATGGTCGCATGTGGAAAAAACTACCCTGACTCCACTAAATACTATACTAAGTCAATATGATGCACGAAGATATGCTGTCATTCTACGTAAATTCCATCCACGAGGGTATTCTCCTCGAAATGTTGTATTTCCTATTATTTGTAAAGCATATTTATACGAATGCATATTATATTGCTATGGTGTGCCATGTATAAAGGCGCAGAGGTATATTTTACTCTCTATTCAAATGTAAATATATAATTAAACGCGTTTATTGCAATGTTTAAGGTGTTCCAAGGAAAATTATCCTAATTTAATCAAAAACAGTTTTTTTTTTATAATAATCCGTAGTCACGACATGGTTGTCTCTAAGGTAAATTAGTACGGATTTAGTAGATTACCAATAAACTGCAGCATTCACTGTTAGAGGCACCATGAATAGTATTGATTGGGCACTAATATACGAAAAGAATTTCAGTTATTTAAAGAATCCAATTAGGAAAATTCGCTCAAGGTTATTGCGATTTTTCCTGTATACATATAACGTTTTTAAAACTCTCAAATACAGGTCTGAAGGTGTTACTGGAAATGTAAGAAAAATGGCACCGAAAAGATTGTTTTGCCTTAAAAATAAAGGTAAATAAAAGTTTTTGTTCTATGTAGATGTATATACTTATTATGTTTAGAATTAAATTTAAAATTTGTTTTTTAGGCGTCAAGATTGCTGATAGTTTTCATAAAGCAATTGCTCCAGGTAAAATAATTATATTTCCAAAATGTTTGTTTTTTCTTCTGAATTTTCTTAAACAGTTTTATTTGTGGCGCAATGCTTTGGACTAATGCCTGTACAAGGAATATTTGCAGCCGACCCGAGTGGACTATCATTTTCTTGGTTTTCTTTTCGAGCATTTTACAGTTATATGATTATATCAATAATTACCATAATTTTTCTGTTTGCTTCGATTACTCAACTGAAGGCAGTAGTTAATACCCGTATGCTTTGTATGGGCAGAGCACAAATTATTTATTAGTATCCACTGTTGAAAAATGATTTTTTCCACCTACTGAACTGTTTGCTATTTTAATCATATCAGGTTCGCTTAACTTCATTATTGTTGCTAGCAGGTGGCCATATTTAATGAGAAAATGGCATAAAATTGAAAGCAAAATTAGAAAACTAAGGCTGCTCTTGTTGCATTTTTTTCTACTGTGGGTAAGTTGAAACGTTTTCATTTTATTGTAGTATTAATGTCAAAATGTGAATGATAAAAATACAGGGTGGGAGAAAGAAATATGGATGATATTGATGTGAAAAGTGAATAGAAGTGATTTATAAGTAATAACCGAAAACCGCATTGAAAACAAAATAACATAGCTAATTGAAGATTAATACTTAACCCATAAAAAATGCGATACTGATTGGTTATTAAAATTTGGAAATTGGAATTTGCATGCATATACGAGTACCCATACATGTGTCTAGAATGAATGAATGAAACTAATAAATTTGAAAATTCGAGTAAATTTTAAAATGTCTCTAAAAAGTACATGTTTGCCAATAGCACTAAAAATGTTTCTGTTTTGCTACTAAGTATTTGGTAAATGTTGCTACCTAAGAAGCTTGTATTGGTCAGATTAGCGCGAAATTCTTTTTATTACTAAAAATTAGTGAAAACTAAGTGATATACACTTCATGGTAAAAATTCAATATTTTCACTTTATTTCATTTAAGTGGAAGTTATTCACAACAAGGCCTAGATATCTGCAATTTAACATATTGGATTCTTTAATGTATATGTAGGTATTATAGAGGTTCGCTAAGAATGTTTCTTGAAAAAGTTCATCTCCTAAGAAGCCTTAAATTGGCCTAAGGCCTAAACCCATTTTTCAGTTTATTTCCATGGTAACAAGGCAAAAGCGCTGAAATTTCTCGTATGTTCATGTTAAAAGAGAAAGAGGCCAAAATATGTTCATTTCCCCATGACCCTCTCAGCATACGGTAGTTCATCTTCTATACTACTCGGTGATTCTTCTTTTAGAGAGGTTTAGGTAGAGATGGTCTAGTTCAACAGTTTTTCAAGTCTCGACTTCTAAGGGATCTAAAACTTAAAAAAATGTTACATAAGTGTACGAATATTTATGACTCCGATTGTACATACTTTTATATCTGAGTGATTTTGCACTTTTTCTCAAGCAAATCTAGCGAAAAATTTCAATAAATGCCAGAAAGTAAGAAATTATCATTTCGTAGGCCGAGTATTGGTTTGTCGTTTATGCTAAATTGGAAGTTTTTGACATACATAAGAGGTGATTTCTAGATTTTTGAGTGCGTTCTTTCAGAATCTGAGATCGGATTTTTCTTAACTTTGAAGGTTGTAGGGATAGGGTCGCATATCTCTAAAAATCAGCACTTGTAAATATCGATTTGTTCTTAACACCAATTTTTAGAACGTACGACAAGTAAATATTTTTGGCTGAGTATTGATTTGTCGTATGTATATTAGCGAGAAACATATGTACGAAAATAAACCTAAAACATTGGTGACGGTAAAAAAACATTGGTGACGGTAAAGAAAACATTACTCTTTGGAATCGCGCAAAGCAAAAGCAGGAAATAAAAACTGCGTTGTTGTAGTTTCTTCACAATCAGACTAATCTGAAAACTATTGAGCGAAAATGCTCGACGACCTAGCATTGCTTAATTCAAGAAGTTGACTGCGTCCATAGTGTTATAGATAGAAAACTTAAAAATATGGATATCTATAGCCCCTTGTCACTACTAAGATATTTTAAGAATATGATCTATAAAAATTTAATGCTGGACACCAATGCATAAAACTAAAATTTATTTTGATTTTTGCATATCCGTCTGTCTGTCCATTCGCACGATAACACGAGAGGGCGTTCACTTACGGTGCTGAAATTTGTACATGGGTTTAAAAAAAAAAGTTAATTTATGTGCGAAAATGGGTCAAATCGGGCAACTCCTTTGTAGGGCTGCCATTCAAAAATTTCGTTTGTCACTAAATATTTTGACACTACCTGAAAACGGGTCAACGTAGAGAGTTGTAATGTAGTACATGGCGTTCTCATAAAACTTGTGAAGGAAATTTCAAAAGTGAACTAAATCGGGTAACCCTTTCTTGGTGTTGCCATACAGAAATTTAGGCTTTCACTTAACTTAGCTTTTATGCTCATGTATGGTATAATATTATTGGTCTTAGACAATTGCAACTTTTGCTCATGTTATGATTATGTACTCGAATTAAAAAATGCCGCTTTCTTATATTGTCGTGTCTTTTTTTTTTTTTTTAAATAAGAGGTAATGTTCATAAAGTTATTTAAATTTTGTGTTTTTTGAATATACAATTTCAAAATTATTCTTAATTGCAGTAGCGTTCGTGCTCTAATTTTGTCGTATGTATATGGAGAAAAAGTACCTTTCATAAGTTGGCGTATACGACAAACTCATTCTGAATTAAATTAATTTATTAATTTTAGCTCCTAAACTATTTTAGTAGGAAAGCTAGTTCACGCAGTTTTAGTATTCTAATAAATCGGAGTAATAATGGTATAAAAATAACATAATCCTGTTATATATCTGAAATAGACCTAAAAAACCTGAGAAAGGGTAATAAAATAATTATTTAAAATTATAAACTTTCAATAAGCTAATCATGCTTAAAACATAACTAGCTTATTCCCATGGCAAAGTTTGCCTATAACAAAATTTGCCAGAAGAATCAATTACTTTAAAAAATAAAACAAAAGGTGTGGTGAGAAAACCATAGATTGCTTAGAAATGATAAACATAACTTTTATTCATAAAAATAACATTTCTTCATAAAAAAAAAAAAATAAAAATAAAATATTTCAGATATTATGGTATGAAATTATTGTAATTTCAATACTGTTTTGTAGTACTCTTCATCCACTTTCGGTATAAATTTGAGCATTTGTTTAATATCTTTTTTTTTTCATTCGAAATATTTGTGTTTTTTTTAGAATCGGTATTTTTGTTATAAATACGGATACTTCATTTAATTCAGTCTTACTTTTTGAGCGAGCACTTCTTTCTGTTGGCCTCAAGCTTACAGTTATAAAATCATCAGTATTTGCTGAAGAAGGAGCTTTTTCTGGATTCTCCGGTATATAGCAAAAGCTAAAAAAAATTTTAATTTGTTATTTCATTACACAACTCGTTATACTTTGGGTGACAAGTTTCAAGTCTTGGTTTGACTTCAACAGGTCCCAAATAGCGAAATTGAGTGACTTGAAAAACAAATGAAAAATTAGAACAAAGAAAAGAAATGAAAAAATGAAAAAAATTGAGAACAATAGAAGAAAACAAATTTTTTGTATTAAAATTTTTTTAAAAAATTAAAAAAAAAGCAGATTCATTCGAAACGAATCGAACCTGTATTCGCCCGCAGTGGGGTGAAAAAGAAGTAAAATAAAAAGGAAGAAGAAGAAGCGTTTCGTGTTAGCAGAAAACCTTCCACTCATCGGTGCAGCTTGGTTTTCTGCCTGCTGCAGACGCTTGAAACAGATCAAATTGATTATATGAGGCAAAAATAAGTTTAACCCGGTAAAAAATCCTATAGAGTAATCTCTATCTTTATTTCTTCCTCCTTGGTATAAATAGGAGAGCACACTAAACCATTTTGGTTGTTGATAAATAAGCTGTTAAGTTATGAACACTAAAATTTCGACGATAAAAAAAACAGGATATTTCCATCTTAGGACATGTTAATACGTTTTCTAGGTCGTAGGACAATATCGGAATGCCCCCTTTTTTGTCATTTTCACGTTCTTTCCTCATATTGTGCTTTTTCTCAATACGAACTACATTCAAAAATTTTTGTTCTACAGAAAGATCCTCTTTCTTTTGCGTAGCATTAAATGCTTCACAGATATCACATCAATCTTTTTTTGGAGTGTGAAATGAAGGATTGAACTCCGTATTGAATATTTTGTAGTACATGTCCTTCTTGACAGGTTCAACAGGTTGGACAGGATCTTATTTGCAGCCAATGACGTACAAATCGTACATTTTTGCTACGTTTAAATTTGAATCCAAATATTTTACTTGCCTTTCTGTTCTACAATAATGGGATTCGATGCAAGGAAAAGACAGGATATGTTCTCTTACTCTGTCCGTCATTTCAACAGGCAATTTACGAGAACTTTTTATTGACTTTCCTCGTCCATCTGACCTTGCAGTATTATTTACTGACTTTTTTAAGTGGACATTGTATACATATAAGCTTCTGCGAAATATGTAAAGTTGCCAAATAAAAACGTTTGCAGACTTTCATTGTGTCACTTTTTACATTAAAAAAATATTTGAAAGAAAACTCTCTTTTAGGAACCTCATAATCATTTCTACGCTTTGGTCTAGCCGTTAATTGCCTTTGTGGTGTTTGCAACAGAAACATCCTTTTTTCATATTCCCCAAGTGAATAGTAGGATCTTAAAAGGTTTTCACGTTCATTGAGGGATATTGCAGTAGGACATTTATATTTGCAGCGGTTTTCACAATCCACACTTTGTACTTTCTTTCCAGACATTTGCTTTCCTTCCTAATTTACGTATTCCTTTCCACTTTCAGCAATAGTATTAGTGTTTTCACACGAATGTTGGTAGTTTATAATATTATCTTTTAAGAAAAGCTTAATAAATAAATAATTTAAATTAAAGTAAAAACTAACCATGATTGGTTTGATATGTTTTTTGTTGGCTAACGTTTTCAGGTAGGATGGTATTATCGGAAAGAGTGTGGACTTCAGCGTTCGTTAAAAGAACGTAATCTTTCAAATTTTCATTTAATTTTAATTAAAAACAAATAACTGGATTTTGGATTAATTAAATTACCAAAACAACATTCTATATTCGTAGAACTATGTAATGGGTCTTCATTGACCATTTCTACTCTTTCGATTTGTCCGGTTACAAAGGTATTGCAATCGTCCAGATATTCAGGTATAATGCCGTAATAGCCTACTTAAAGCATATTTTCAGCAAAAAAAAAAACGTTTAAATAATTCATATTCCCACCTTCGAATGTAGAAGTAATTTCACTAGCAGCATTATCGGAGCAAATAGGGTTATTAGAAGTAGTATTAATAGTAATCCACTGTACATACTTTCCTCTTCTTTGACTTATCGTACACTTACCCTTAAATTGGCCAAATCTTCACGAAAACTTTCCCAGAGAGAAACTAGAGCCACCTCCTCTACATACAACTGACTTGTTCCAACTGAATTACGAATAGTCTTTACCCTAACGGCTTATTTTTTACGCCAGTTGGAATGAAAATGTACTATTTGCAATTTCGGTAGGAATTAGTTCTATTTGCGCACTTGGAACCATTACACACCAAAGCACATGTGAAAATGCGATCAGATAGAACTTTGTTCCACTTAAATTTCTCAAATAAGACTACGCAGAATTGCCAGACCTGAATTTTCTGAAAGAACTTCAAATTTTCTATTATTTCCATAAAAAGTCTTAAAAATTATGAAATTGTCAGTTAGAACCCTTTCATTTTAGGCCCAAGATATCACAAAAAAAAAAGCTTTAACGATAAGAAAAGCGCGCCGCGAAAATATATTATATGTATACCCGCGCCGCAATTTCAATCGACGGGACGGTGGCTGATGTTTATAAAAACATAAAATTTCATTTTTTCGAGCCAACGTCCAACGTAAAACATTCTGCACTTGTTTAAACAAGTTCAGAATAAATGAAAATTACTATGCATTTTCTACCCTGACCGACGGCTCTTGATCGCGATGAAAGTGATCAAGAGCGCAGTCGAATTTTTAAATGAAAACGAATTGATTTTTTGAACTTGGGTCGGCCGGTCTCGGTCATTTTGGTGAGAAATATAAGTGGTGTAAAAGAGCATTAAAAGAAGAAAAGAATAACAAGTTGTCAAAAAGTTTAGAAGGTCAATAAAGAGTTTCCAATAGTAATCTACTTTATCAGTAAGTTACTGTACATTACAGCCACGCAAATTGTCAAAAGTTCAATAAAGAATTGGCTAAGAAAAATAACATCCTTAGGAAAAGAAAAACAAATTGTGTAAAAGCCTCTTGCGAAAATTGTGATTAGAAATAAAATGTGTGATCAGAAATCAAATTTGTGATTAGAAATCAAATTTGTGATTAGAAATAAAATAACTAAAGCAAAAGTTGGGTCAGTGTATTATTTATAAAAGGTAAAAGTGTTAAAGGTGCTTTGGTGATTCTTCTTATTGGATACGTTGTCTGCTCCATGCCCTTTAAGCAGGGAAGGTACGTAACAATCCTATTGGGCAGATATTTTTTAATTGATGGAAAAACATTAAAATGTCTTTTCCAGCATTATGACCAAAAGACGTATACAACAAAACAGTATTCGTCCGACGATTTAGGAATGAACTTTTTAATACATTTTCAATTTTCCCTGGATATTTTCAAGTGCAAAGACGCAGAAAGGGTTACGCTTTGGATACAAAATGGTCAACTTAAATACATGGTTTGGACTTCTTAAATCCGGTATGAACAATTAAAAAAGCTGGAATTGGTCTAACATAAGACCAATTCTTATGATACCCTATGATACCCCAGATGAATGCTTGCATGTAATTATTTCTTATGTTCACCCTTCTGTGTAAGTTTTTTCGTTGAAGTAGTTTTTCGGCTATATTTCTAGAACGGTTCGTCGGACAGTAAAACTGATAATAAACAATTTCACAGGATTTCATTTTTTAAAGATCTTTTGAGTACAATAAAAACATCTAGGACTGATCGTTTTCACGGTATATGTAAAAATCCTAAATTTTATATGGCAACACCAAGAAGAGATTGCCCGATTTACCCCATTTTTGAAATTGTATTTTTGTGAAAACGTCGTGTACAAATTTTCAGTTCATGTAACGTTACTGCACTGGGCTGCATGTCAGCTCTACAGTACGCCAGGGAAAATGGGTACTCTAACGATGAGAAAACGAATCGGGTTCTACTCGGGCACCAAAATGTATTATCAGGGTGAAGGAATATATGAATGATAAGACGTATATTCATGTCAACTCCAATGGTTGTTTATTGGTGTGACTAAAGCACTAATATATCTGACCAAGTCTTGATTGTTTAACTAATATTTAAATTAAAAGGATTCACTGTATTTCTAATCTATGTGTTAGTTATTTAGTTCATTACTTATGTCTATGGCTAATTGTCAAGGTCAAATAAATCACTGATTCACTTATATATTTAGAGTTAATTGTTCACATTAAATAAATCACCGATTCTGCTGGCAGGTCGTTGAGTTCACTTGATGGTGAATATCATATGGCGGGTGTGCTCAGATTTACTATCTCGGGCGGAGTTATCTGCATCACGAGTCTGTACAGGGGTGGTCTTGTATCCACTGGAACATATACTTCGGTAAATAGAATGCGGATGGCTTTATATAAATATGCACACATTTCGGTAAATATAATACGCGCTCTCGTGTTCTCTGGAAGTAGATGTGGATATACACAAGTCTCGGATGGCCTCGTATTCGCTAGCAAAGATGTGGATATGCACACATCTAAAAATACATAACACGGATGATCTCGTGTTTTCTCCAAATAGACGCGGATATTTACACGCCTCGGTGGTTAGAATACGGATAGCCTTGTATTCCCACCTCAATATATCGAACACGGATATTCTCATGTTCACTATAATAAGTCGGGTTAGACTGCCGTACGGTTGGGAGGAGGCCCAGTCATAAGAAGCTTTGATCTGGCTTAGCAATCGCACTACGAGATCTTGTCTGGTTGACTGGTTAAGGTCAACTGCCAAGTATGGCCTGGAGGCTCGCCTTTTATAGCACTGGTTGCCACCGGCAGGCGAAAACCAGTACTCATTGCCACCAGCAGGCGACGGTTAACAGTGTAGCTGATGGGTTTACGTCAGCTGTTACTCGGTGAGCGGCTGATCACTAGCAATATATATCTATGCGTGATTGTATGCATAATATATTACTAGCTGTCATTCAGAAGTATGGTGTATGAATGGAGCGGTTCGTAATGAAAGCCACTTTCCGTGTAAGCTGAAATGAACTTCCTTACACTTTCCACGTTAATCTATTCTCAGGCAGTGTCCAAACCCCACGAAGAACTTACCCGTTCTGTCACAATTTCGAACTTAATTTTAATTTTTTTTTGCAAAATTTCAGCTCTCTAAGTATACGCGTTCTTGAGTTATCCTGAGGACGGACAGACAAAATAACTTTTAATATTATGCGTAAGTGTCCAATCTATTTTACAATACCATCATAGTTTCTAGGTGTTACAAATGGAAGGACAAACATAGTATGCCCTAGAGATTTCATATAGGATACAAAAATTGGTTTTGGTGTCGTGTTCTTTTTATAAAAACAGTAGTTAAAAAAAAACGAGTTAAAGTTCCGAAATTTTAATTTTGTGGCCATAACTTCAAAACGGAGGGAAGCATGGTAAAAGTTTATAGACCATTGGATTGGGAAGATCCAACGATTATTAATCTAACAAATTTTAAATCATTTACATGGATATAACGTTCAGAAGTTACAGGGCGATCTACAAAAACTTACCCAAATATCTTTATGTCCCGTTATCTCTGAAACTGATAGGATTTACACCAATATAATTTTTTGCTTTTCCAAGCATGACCTATCCATTCTATCCCAACGTCTTTGGAAGACTGTATATTGAGGATTGTATTTGTGATCCTCCATGCAGGGAGGGTCACTCGGGGTCATTATCAGAGGAGGCTGTCTTCTATGCGGGATTCTATCATCCCTTACGGTAAATGAGTTCATGTTGCCTCTGAACTCGGTGAACTCCGGCAAAATAGTTCTTATACCTTATACTAGGAAAAGACTTATAGAAGGGCAAGTACAATCCAATCTCTAGGGGTAATCATTAGGACAGTCTTTCATAAGGACTGTGTTAAATTTGTTAACATTATATAGTGTGATATATCCAAGGTTAATTCAGTTAAAAGCAATTTGAATGGTATTCAGAGGATTATCTACCCAAACATCACTAGTATATGTGCATACTATCGACAACACCCGACTGAAAACCCACTTATTCAGTGGAGGACTAGTATAGTACACCGATGGATCCAAACCGAAATGAATTTAACGGAATTGTTGAGGTGGCCTCAGATTTGTGACATCACTAAACATGGGGAATCAGGTCACAGTCTTTTATGCTGAAGTTTATACCGAACCGCCAAGGATTTGCTGACAATAAAAAAGAGGAGGAACTTACTAGACAAGGCTTAGCTATACCTATAGTCGACCCAGAGGACAAACCGATATGTGGGTTATCTTTTGGTACAAAAAGAAGCATCAGGGAATAGAGGAATGCCAAGCGTTTCATGGCAATTCCACTGATGGAAAAGATGTGACAGCTTCTGCGGTATATATTAAGATTCCTAACTGACCTAATTACTGGCCACTATCAACTGAGGAAACATATTTTTACTATTGGCGTATAGGCTCTAATCACAACTGCTGACTTAATCTGAGACTACTTTACATATTTTGTGTGACTGCTTATGGCAATAGCTGACCGGGGTTTAAACTTACTACATAAGAGGAGTAACTGGTATCAAATGGAATAGCCATAGCTTTACCTTTTCTCCTCAACTCGTTCCTGAACGAACGAAACCACTAAGTAACATACTCCGTGACTTTTTAGTTCTTGAAATAAAGGTAACTAATGAAAATATACCTGCAGAATTGTTAAAATTAAACATTTCAAATTAAGTTTTCTATCAACTTTAATGAAATGATAGTTTTTTTCTTCTCTAAAGTATTCAAATAATTTCTACTAAATAATTTCATTAAATTTTTCATTAGTACATTATATTTTGCAGTGCATTTCACATTCAAAGTTATGAGTCGAGTAGAAATCACAAGAGCCTGTTTGGATGACGACGACTTTTATCAACATTATTTAGAATTTTCTTTTCCATCTTTTTTTAAAGTAGTTGCTTTTTCAAAAACTTATATCATTCACCTGGGTATTGTGTACTGCATACGCATGTTCTTTGAATATTTTGTATGCACCCTCCCCATGATGATAAGCGCAGGCTTAGAAATGGCACTTAGGTCACTTAACGATAGCATTTTAATTGTTAAAGGAAAGGTAGATTAGTTTCTATCTATAAATGAAAAAATAAATAAAAATAAAAAATCTTTTGTAGAATGTACCGGATACCTTCTGGGCGAAACACCTATTATATTATCGCGAACTTTGTCAACTTTGCGAAGATGTGGATCACATTTTTTCAGTGCTTACATTGTGCGCATTTTGTTTTGACCTTCCTTTGATATTGCTGTCAATTCTAAGAATTTTTGGGTAAGAATGAAAAGCTATTTTGTTTTTATTTGCGAAATTCTTGAATACTGAATATTTCTAGGAATCACGTGACGCTAACTCAGTTTATCTCTTGCTGGATCTCTTTGATTTATCACTTGACTAGAATTTGGTTTTTGACCATTTGTTCTTCTCGAATTAACGACGAATCTAAACGTCCACTGAAAATATTGAGACTAGTTCCAAGAGAATCCTGGTGTCTGGATGTAATAAAATGTTTTTGTTTTGCGCATAGAATTACAATCTTGATTAGAATAAATAGAACGACATTTTAGACAACACGATTTTATGAGGAAGTTGGCAGTAGTAGTAATGTGATTGCCTTATCTGGGATGAAGCTATTCTACATAACTAAAGAGATTTTTTTGAGTGTATGTGTAATTTTTCTGTTTTTCTTATCCATATACACACACACACATATAGTGTGAGCTAAATTAAATGAATTAATATTTTTTCAGCTTGCAGGTTTAATTGTTACATATGAATTGGTTCTTATTCAGATGGATCCAGACATTTATGGTGACGCTTGTTTGAATTTTTAGATAATGTCTATTACCGCTCTTTGCGTTTTTTTAATTGTTTAAATTGCGTTGTGAGGTACATTGTTGCTGCTGTTTAGGTTTTAAGACACCATCGATGGCACAATATGAAAATGTACTATTCATTCTTTAGAAATTGGATTAATAAAATTCACCTGAAACTATGCACATAGATACTATTTATTTGACCACAATTTCTTTTCATTTCATTTGAGTACAGTTATTATAACTTTGATATTAACTACAGGTGATTGTGCACCTTATCCCAGCTACTTTATGTTATGTGTAATTGTATATCATCTTAAAACAAGCTTTCGAGCTCTTCGTTAAAACTTCCGCAGTCTTATTTATATGGCAGGTAATAGGATGTAGTAAATACAGGCTGTTTCACACTCGGAGATCAATAGAGGAGGAGGTTAAGGTACTCACCTAGGCAAACTAAAAATTGTATGGCAGGGGGCATATCAACCGTTTAGGAGTTACAGGGTGATTAAGAAAAAACTCTAGTTTTCACAAAACACCCTGTAAATTTAAAAGTACAGGGTGTACGGTCATGGGGTAAAGCTATGTATGCAGAACTTCAGGGACTTTCCAACCAGTGCTCAACCAGCCCCGTATCCTTTTCGCTCAGGAGTTATGGGGGGCTAAACCAGGTTTAGACTAAGAATTTCGGTTTTTGTTACCTTTTGTTTACGTTGACCTCAATTTTTTTTGCACAACGGTCATTAACATAACTGTTTTTTTTACAAAAACTATAAACTGAAGACTCTTCTCTTTAATTTGACCTAGTACACTCTGTGTGCAATCTGTAGCTCTTAACAGCTATTAAATCATAACCTATTCTCAAACCTATTCTCAATTTGTTCCCTTAGTAACTTTTAATATGCCATTTAAAAAAAATATCGACTAATTTCGATACGGTCGGAATGGGTTATAGGCTAATAACTATTTAACAGATACAGTTCAGACATAACTGTAATAGGTTAAATTAAAGAAGAGGGTCAACAGTTCATAGTTCTTAAAAAACAGTTATGTTAATGACCGTTTTACAAAAAAAAAAAAAAAATAGAAGTCAAAGTAAAAAAAAAGGTTAGAAAATCCGAAATTCTTAGTTTAGACCTCCATAACTCCTGAGAGGAGAGGGGCGTGTGGGGCTGGTTGAGCAGTCATTGGCAAGCATACAACTGGCTCTTAAATGTGCCGGACGTCCTGTACTTTTTAAGATACAGGATGTTTTGTGGAAAACTAGGTTTTTTTAATAACTTTCTAACTCTTAAACGGTTGATATGGCCCCACCTGCCACACAATGTTTTATTTGGCTAGCTGAGTACTATCACCTCCTGCTATATTGACCTCCTAGTGAGAAAGACCCTGTATAATTGATTTTATTCTCGGAGGTGTGGCAATAGTCTATTTTGGCCTCTACCGTTTTGCATCCCTATAAATAACTTGATGAAAGTCTCTAGGTAGTGCTCCTCAAACTTATATGTTGATGATCTCTAGTTGAGGTCATCTAAAACTTAAGTGACATTCATCTGAATGTAAACGAATCTAATATAGATTAAATTAAAGAATCTTACTTTGAATTGAACTAAGTTGTAATCTATTGCTGTCTATTGCTGTTGTCAAAGATCATTTAATATATCGCATTTGACCCATGGTTCTGCGAATCTTTCCCACAGGGCGACTTGTTTTTATTCGCAACTCATGGGAATATAATGGAAATTTTTAAATCGTGAAAAGGGCGGCGTTCCCCTGAAGCACCGAAAAAGATAGATAGTGGAAGCCTCAGTGGAGACTAGTGCTATCGAAAATGAACTTTCAGGACTGGAACTGAAGTCTCAGGAGTATGAGTCGATGTTGATGGATAATGAGGAGCGCTTGCTTGGCTAGCCTGAGACCGGTGCCAATCTAGAAGGTAAAGGTAGAAAAAGAAGGACATGAGGCTGACGGAGGGTTTGCGGCAAAAGCGTGTGTTTCATAGCGCTAAGTACATCCATCAAGTCCTCTCTGCTAAGGTACCCGATTCTTTGATGGAGAAAGAGAGGAACAGTCTGAGTTGGCCCAAGTGGGTCATAGCAGATGATGAGATTACTCGGCCGAAGAAGGAAATTCCCCGGGTACGAAACTCAGTTAAGGACGTTCCCAGGGGCAAGGGACCTTCGACCAAGGTATTGCAGAAATCCTTTCCAAAATCTGCCACTGCGGACCCCTAGTATAGTAAATGGCGGTATTCAGGGGAAAGGGAACGATAACGAGCTGAAGAGGGTGAGATCTATGGAGGAGGAGGGCAATGATGCCAAAAGTCTGAAGTCAGGCTCCAGCACCCCGTGTGTGGTAAGGGATTGGGACCGGGTCACAAAACGGGCCCGGTAAAGGAGAGGAGCCCGCTTATTGAGGTGGTATCAGATAGCTTGAAGTTAGCGCTGATTGACAAAAGCATTCGGTACGGGCGCTATACTATGAAGTAATGGAAGACATTGGAGAGATCTCTATTGAACGCTATCATCCAGTGTTCAGCAACCTCTCGCTAAGTGCTCCGACTATTAATAGATCTTCGTGGAAGCACGGAGTTAGGGTCTTGTAGTGCAGGTGTAAGGCCACATAAGAATATGCTATTAAAGCGATCTCGGAATCGGAAGTGTCTTTGGTGACAGATCGAAAGGTCGTGTGGTAATTTCAAACGGGGAGATTGACAGGAGCAATCTATTGAAGATCCTGCAGGGACAAGATCTTGACGATCCGATGGGGGAGTGGGAGATTGTTGCGGTAGAAGAGCCCAGAGATGGTAGCAGAGGCTTCGTGGTTTTGGTGGACGAATAATCGGTGCCCGTCTCGTCAAGAAGAAGTGGGGAAGCTCCATTTTGCTGTGGAAGAAGTATTTCTTAGGCTTTTTAAGAGGAATAAAACCTGCGGAGAAAAGGACGTAGCTAATGTGGATGAAGATGGTGCAAATTAACATTCATCTCTGTAAAGCTGCCTCAGCCAACCTAATGCTGCTCCTAAATAAGGAGGGTTAAGCCTCAAAGAATTTAGGCTATTTTATAGTCAAGAGACATACATTGATGTTATTTAATTTCAGCTCGAAGGATCTTGTGGTCGTGGAGCTAGAGATGGGGGCCAATACATGCTTGATGGCCTCGTTGTACATGCAGCATAAGGAGCCGTCACCTCCTCCTTGGAAATGAGATTGGTGATCGAGGCTTGTAACCTTCCGGCCAGTCATATATACCTCTCAGCGTGGCCGCTTCTCGACCACTCAACTCAGCGAGGCAGATGACTGGTCATGGCTACTTTATGTCCCTTTTAAGGTTGTTGAGGGACAATGGAGGTTGATCTTTATGCGAGCACGGTACAGGCTTTTTGCCGGCTCAAGCTCAGGGCTGGGTTAGGTTCTTGCTCGGTGTTCAACCACCTATTACTGTACCGCTGGAAGATAGAAAGAGGTGGACACAAATAAAAACACAAAAATAAAAAAAATAAAAAAAAGAAAAGGCTTAAGATAGGAAAGGGAACACCACCCAGAATGGTGGGACACTCTGGCTACTTGCATCACCCGCCACTGCCCTCCTCACACTCCTCGGTGTGCCTGCCAGTTACTTTATCCTCCCGGCATCTCGAGCTTCCCCAAAACCCTAACCAAACCCGACACCAAACGAAAACATGAAACTTAGCACATGGCCATTATTATTTATTTATTTCCCCGAACACGCACAAAAGTATAAATGGTCACACATTTAGTCAAACAGGTAATATATGGGTATTTGTAAATCAATTCATGAACCATCAGCGGGTATATACATAGGTATAGATATATTAAGAAAAAAAAACATTCAGTTACTGCACTAGCCTATATATTAATAATCATGACGCGTATATATATGTAGATATAAAGTAAAAGAAACTACGTCACTATATTAGCGTATATATATTAATATTCAAGCTAATACGTGAGTATGTATATATGTATAAGAATATGTCAAAGAAACATTAAAAAAAGCAGGAAAAAAAAATCGCTATGAGAGAATTCGCTAATCCAAATTAACCCTTACATTAGTGGACTATTCTAGGAATCTAAAATTAAAAAAAAAACAAAAAAAAAATACAGATCGCTAAGTGGAAGTATGATGGTAGCCTACATGTATACAAATATATGTATATATAAGTACTAACTATCCGGAAATACTTCGCAAAACAAAAAAAAACTACGTTAATATACTAATGTACTAATTTAGATTTCTATGGGGAAAAGAAAAACAAAAAAAATAAAATCGCCAAGTTCCGAATTCATTGCTAATATATATATATATATATATATAAAAAAAAAAAGTTGAAATAAACGAACAGAGGAAGAAATATAGAATTAGCCTATAACCCCGAGAAGACAAGGAGAAGAAAAAAAAAATAAAACAATCTACTCACATTACAATTAATTTGTCGCAAATTTACTTACTTGTCAATCTCCCGGCGATGAAGCGCTTCAGCGGCCTGGTGACTAAGGCTGTGAAAACAAATCAACAACAAAAAAAAATACGGACAAAAAGATAAGAAATTTCTCCTGCTTGCTCTTGGGTTTTTTTTTTCTTTTCTCTCCTATCAGTAGATTTTGCTGGTTTCTCCTCCGTTCCGCTGTCAAGCTCCGACGATGATTTTGGATGATGTTTAACCCCAACAAAATTTTTTTGGGCGCTCTAGGAGGCGCCAGGTTCAGCCTTATCGATGCTGCGCAAACTTCACTGGCCGATTTCTGTACTTTTGTTTCTTTGTTACTTTGTCCTTTCCCTCCGGCACTGATCCACGCCGTGCAGGCCAAAGACTGTCACCTGATATCTGTACTCAGACCAACAGAAAGAAGAAACCTCACTAAATAAATTTTTCCCGGCAATGAACAAGTAATCACACCTCACCTTAGATTTATCCAAAATTCCCTTCTTTGAGGGCAGAAAAAAAAAAAGCTTATGCCGTCACTCAGTAACTATCGAGTCACATCCACAATCAAATTTAAAGATAAAAGAAAAAAAATGTAAACTTCTCGTATAAACGTTTCAATATTACCGCATGCACGCACAATTGCTCGATGCCCAGTCTTTATTTAAGGAAATATTATAGTCACTTCTGATTTGATTTTTTTTTTTTCAAATTCTGTAAGGGCGCACAAGACTCGAAAAACAAAACACAAAACTGGACGAGCTCCCGCGGAAGATCTTTCTTCCATCGAATTGCTTTACCAAGTGGAGTTTCGATCGCCACATACCGAAAAAACGATATGAGGGAAAATTACCCAAGTCCATTGCACCTTATCGGTCAGCACCTTTATTGGGGTGATCGGAAATGCTCGAATTACATTTCTAGTTTTTTGTTTAAAAAAAACGTTAAGCGTGCGGTTTATTTTTATTGAGTGTCTCGAGCTTAATTTCCGCTTGGACTCAATTTATTGCCTTTTCCTTGCGAAGAAGAAATAAAATTTCTCTTTCCCATATGCATCTGCAGCAAAAAGAAGAAATTCATTGGACGTTTACCCAGTCTGGATTTAAAAAAAAATGAACTGCCCAATGCTGAGAGAATAATCCCTCGTACCCCAAGAAGAGAATTAGATTTTCTTTACTTGCAACAAGAAAATTTATAGCCGTTACAGGTCAGGTTCGGAAGTTCCAATTCCAAAGAGGAATTCTCCGAGGCTGAGAGAAGACTACGGCTATGGTCCAATCGCATAAATAAGGCCCAACGCGGGGACGCCCCACACCCTGAGATCAAAGAGTCTCATGCTCTACCGACTGAGCTAGCCGGGCATAAGTCTTACGAAAGGATGATATGGTTACCCTGTATGATCAATAGGCAGCGATTATATAAAAAAAAAAAAGGATTAAGAAAATGGGCTAGACAATCGTAGTAAGCTATTACTGAATCTTTATTCAAGAAACAAAGTGAACACAAATAAAGAAGTATTTCACTTTTTACATATCGACAAATTTAAGGGCGAGATTATTGTCTAACTACTCTATATATATTACTCCTTTCTTTTGCGAGTTGAATACCGATATTTATTTTATAAAGTGATTTAGAATATTTGATTGCGATTTGGGATGTTACTGGCGAATGTTGCTCGCGTGATAGACGCCAATAAACTTACCATCCATACTTTCTACTTCGTAGTTCACATTACCATTCTTCTTTCGTATGCGAGCCTTGATGAACTTGTTGGCCAGTTTGGCCGCGAACTTGTCTGCGGCCTTGCTCTGTACGAAATTCCGGACATAGACAATTTGCCCTGGTTTATAAATTATCTGCCGCGCGCGAAGGTTATAGGTGTGAGCGTTTCTCTCGTAAGCTTCCCGGAGATGGTCTTTCACTCGCTCATGTACTAGTGGAATTCTGTAGTTACTTGGTAATACTTCGAAGTTACCTTCTGCCAAGCCATCAATCTGGCGGAGAAGATTGTATGTACCTCCATGTAAGATCATGTGGTATCCGTAAAGTAAGAAATAAGGGGAAAATTTGGTCGACTGGTGTGTTGCGTTTCGCAAAGCGCAAGCCACATCACTTAGCTGGGAATCCCAGTTGGTATGTTCCTCTTGCACATACGACCTAATTGCTGCCACGATGGAGCGATTAACTCTCTCTGCAGCATTGGACTGTGGCGAATATCCTGCAGTCTTTGTGTGGCGAATACCGAAGCGTTCTATCATGCGAGCAAACTCTGTTGAGATAAATTGTGGCCCATTATCAGTATGTATAATCTCAGGTACCCCGTAACAGTGGAATATATTTTCCTCTAGATATTCTATGAGTTGCTTAGTTTTAGCTTGGGGAAAAGCCTTTAGTAGGACAAATTTGGTAAACTGGTCCACAATGACTAGGATGGTGGTATTCCCGCGTTTACTTCTTGGGAGGGGTCCAATATAGTCAATATGCAATCTCTGCCAAGGCCTTTCTACCTCAATCTGGTTTCCCATTTTGGGCCTTAGCCTGCAGTTTGGAGCTTTGGTTTGTTTGCAGACATCGCATTGTAAGATATATGCGCGGACTTGTTGGCGCATGCCTGGCCAAAAATAATATCTTCGCAGTCTATCAAGGGTTTTATGAATTCCGCCATGGGCTGCAGTGGAGCTCTCGTGTTCCCTTCTAATTAAATCTTTGGTGAGCCCTTGAGGAATCCAGAGTTTCCAACTGGGGATATCGGATAGATCGTTATCACCACCGCCCTCAATACGAATGAAAATGTGCAGTTCAGTGACTTGCAGATTAGGATACTGAGCTGGTGTAGCCGAGATTTTGTCTTTCCAACCTACGTAAGCAGGGTCAGAGAAGTGTGCTGATTTCAGGTCTACCAGGTAATCTAGCTTGCTAAGGTCAGAGATAGTCGCCTCTGCCGAATCAAGATACATTCGAGATAACGCATCCGGCACTACATTTTGGCTTCCTTTTACGTGCTCGATCTCAAAGTCGAATGACTGTAGTTTTAAGCTCCATCGCGCAAGTCGCCCCGTAAGTTCCTTTTGAGTCATTAGCCATTTCAAACTCTGGTGGTCGGTGATGACTGTGAAGTGGAAACCTTCGATGTACGCTCTAAACTTCTTTACGCTCAGTACCGCAGCGAAGCATTCTAGTTCAGTGATACTATAATTTCTCTGGGCAGAATTCAACTTTTGGGACATAAATGCAATTGGCCTTTCGGAATCATCCTCCGACTTTTGAAATAAGACACTGCCTACTCCCATAGTGCTGGCATCACATCTTATATAGAAGGGCTTCGTATAATCTGGATTAGCTAGCAGTGGGGCCGAACATAAGTGTTCTTTTAGTTGTTTAAAGGCTTCTTGAGCCTCCGAAGTCCACTGAAACTTCGCACCCTTCTTCAGAAGCTCTGTGATCGGAGCAGCGATGCTCGAAAAGTTTGGGATAAATCTCCTGTACCATCCAGCCATGCCCAGTAGTCTGCGTGTTTGCCGAACTGTTGATGGGCTAAGAAAATTTACAATTGCAGACACCTTTTCAGGATCGACCCTCAGACCTCCTTCACCAACCACATAGCCAAGGTATTTAATTTCTCGAAGAACGAACTTACTCTTCTCAACGTTTATGGTCAGTCCTGCCTGACGAAGCAGGGAAGCGACTTCCCTCAGTAAGTCCAAATGTTCCTCGAACGTAGTGGAAGTAATGAGTAAGTCATCTAAGTAGACAAATACTCGATCGTGGAATTGATGAGGCACGACCCGGTCCATAAGGCGACACATAGTTTGTGGAGCATTGCATAGACCAAACGGCATGACTTTAAATTGATATAAAGGCCTTCCAGGAACTGTGAATGCAGTCTTATCACGAGCGGACTCTGCGAGTGGTATCTGCCAGAATGCGTCTTTCAGATCTAAGCTTGAGATATATCTGGTTTCTCGGAGGCGACCTAAGAGTCCATCTATCAATGGTAGTGGATAAGCATCTTTCTTGGTAACAGAATTGACCTTGCGAGAATCTAAACATAGTCGCACCTTCCCATTAGATTTTTTCACGAGAACCACTGGAGAGCTCCAGGAGCTCTGACTCTCTTCGATAACGTCCATGGCTAACATTCGGTCCAGTTCTTCATATAACAACTTTTGAACCGCTGGGGATACCGGGTAGTGACGTTGCTTTATTGGTGGAGTATCTCCTACGTCGATGCTGTGTTCCAACAGTTTTGTACGGCCGAGGCCATGGTTCGAAAAGGAAGGAAATTGATGTTTGAGATCTTCCAGTTGGGCATTTTGCTCTGGTGTGAGGGTGTGTTGCGGAGGATGGATCTTTGTGGTCTTATCAATATCCAGGGAGTCTATTACAGCAGGGGTAATGCCAAAAGCATCCCAAAAATCAATTCCTAAGTAAAGTTCCTGTTGTAAGCTGGGCACTAAGTGAAAATGGATGGTTTCTGTTTTCTCAGCATAACGGACGGGCAACTTTACGTGACCAATGATAGAATTCCGTGAGCCATCCGCTGTCCGAACATAAGAATGACTCTGGTTGTAACTAAGGTTATTCTTACGCAGAAATTCCAGAGAGTGTTTTCCCAATATGCTTACAGAAGCTCCACTGTCGAGCAAACCAACTATATTTTCTTCGGCTATTTTTACTGTGACGTATGGGCGATGGTCTTCTCCATCACGCTGAATAGCGGCGGATACTGCTTTACGAAGCAGCTTTTTGGATGTAAAGTACTTCCGAGTTCTAAGCTGACGCCGCCGACCTCGACTTGAGGCGATATATCGAGAGCGAATGGATTCCTCCGAAGTTGTTTTGGATGTGTCTATGTAAGATTGGGGAGTTAGTGTTGATTGGGTTGATGTTAAGTGGGAAAGGGATGAAGTGGGTAGCAATGTTGGTAAAGTGTGCACATTCTCTAGCGATGAGCTGCAGGCTCGGTATTGGTGGCTGCTTCCACTCTCCTGGCACTGGGGTAACTGGTCGTATGGCCCGAACGCATGACCCCAGCTCGTTCTGCGTTCGGGGTCTTGTTTACCGCGCGGCCTAAACAGGTCCCACAGTTTGGCTTCAGTACGCCAGAACGTCCGCAACCGTAACAGAATATCCCAAGATGACCCTTTGAACAGTCTTGATATCTGTGGCCTAAGTCTCGGCAGTTCCAACATATATCAAACGAAGCGCGGTTAGCAGTATTTCTCCTTAGCACTGGCGTAAGCGCTGCTACTTGTGGGTCAATGTCATTATCAACGTATTCTGACAAGGGTATTACCTCTTCTAGTTCTTCGACCTGCGCTCTATTTCGGAAAGTACGAGCCATAGTCAGCTGTCGAGGATCGTGCCCAGATCTAGCCCACAATTTCTCTAGCCTCTGGCAGATAATTCTCACCTCTTCCGTTGATCTGAATATTGTCGTGGTAGTGGCACTCTGCAGAGCTGGGTCCATGTTTTCTCGGACAATTTCGAGTAGCTCTCTGTCAGGGAATGGTCTTCGAAGCCGACCGTTAAGTCGTTCTACGTCCAGCAGGAAGTTATTGAACGTTTCTTTCGGGCCTTGTCTTCTTGTTTCAATGGCCCTTCGCGTTTCTCTTTCTGAGACATAGCTCCCGAATCGCTCGAGTAGGGCTGTCTTCATACCCTGCCAACTCGTATCGGGATACTTCCGCTTGTAAACCCAGAACCAGCTTTCAGCCGTACCTGAGAGGAAGTTAGGCAAAATGCCAATTAAACGATCCAGCGGATAGTTATCGTCCTTGGAAAGCATTTCTATTCGGAAGACAAATTCGGTGACGTCAAGTCCCTCTGGGGACCCGTTAAAAGATAATTTCCATTTTGGTAGCCTTGGCTGCCAATTAGGAGAACTTGAAGATTCTGGGCGGCCACTATACTGAAAGTGGGCATTGGGTTGATTCCCGCTAGGGTATGTTCCGCGATTTTGTTCAGTAGGGAGAAGCGTAGTTGACAAGGGATCACTCTGATTGCCCATGCGCGGCGTCAGGGTTGTATAATTTAATGGATTCGTGGTTGTGCTCAAAAACTGATTAGGAGACCTTCCTAGATCCCCAGCTGTATTTCCGATTATCGACAAAGATGGAAGTGTCACACTTCTTGGGAACTGAATTCGTCGACGGACTGCACCTGTTCCAACATTCGCGGCCTCATCTCCTTCAACATTTGTCTCAAAGCTAGGTGGTGCTGGAGTACTAGTTGCTCCTGCAAGGGCTTGGGGCTTTTGGTTCTCAGAGGCATCCCTACGAGGAGGAATCTTAATTTTCATGAATTCCTTAATAAGCTCGGACATTGCCGATACTTGTTCAGTGGCCTCTTCTGAATGATCTGTCGATGAGCTAGCTAAGCGTATAGCACGCCCACTTAGATGACTCAATCGACATCTCACGCGTTGATAGTCGTCATAAGTTTGGACTTTATTCTCTTTAATTAGACGAGTTAGCAAGTCGAGCTTTTCTTGACAAATCTCAAGCTCACTTCTCGCTTCGGAAGGATCGCGCATAACCGTTGGTGCTCGACCAGGAAACGATGCCTCTAAATCCAATAATTCTCTAAGTTTGGTAGAGGCATCGGGATCAGCTATATCTAGGCCCCTGACCTTATACTCCACATTGCGTTCGTCTTCTAATAGGAATTTGGGATCCATTATTAGTAAATGCGAAAGAGAAACGAGTTACGGATATAAAGATATATATTACAATATGAGGTGAATATGAGATATTTAGGCTACCAAGGAATGCAGTTGAAGTTAATGGAGAGAGAAAAAAAAATATATATATATATGTGTATACTAAAATAAAACCAGTAGAAGTAAGATAAGATACAATAATATATTCGTTGTTTTCGACTGTATTAAGATTGTCTAATCTTGTTACCATACAGATACGATGAGACTATAACTATACCGAATAACCAATAAAGACTAAAGATATACATATAAAAAAAAACAAAAAAATAAGAAGAATATAATGCTTAGAACGCCAGCAGAGTAAGCTTCGGCTTAACTACTGGTAGGAAAAGAGATATATTAGTGCGTTGAACGAAAGGCAAAAGAAAAAAAAACAATCAAATAACTTAGAGGAAAAAAATTAAATTCCAATAAAAATGCGCATATAAGTACAGTTAATTAGAGATAAAAACGTACCAAGATATTGTAAAATAATAAAATTATGACTGCAGATTCTGAGCCAATAAAATAGATGTCCTGGCTCTTCAGCTTCCAACAAATTGTGTACTGGTATATTTATATATACCTATTTATATGTATATATAAGGAAAATTCGATAAACTAAAAAAAAAATTTCTGAACTGAATAGTGGTTAATATTTCTTCGTTTGGTGACCGGCTCATTTAGTTCAGGTTTTAAGGGTTTGATGAGTCAGTGGCGAGTGGTCCAAGGTTTCTCCTATGTAAGAAAAAAGATTCTATAATCGCTATCATCTGCACCAGCGGGGCTAATAGAGAATACTAATCTGCTCAATCTAACAGCCCGCCAGGCGGAGTAAGTGATTGGATAATTTTTACAGAGATAATTATTTAACAAATGACAACACATATCAAACATCAAGCAGGGAACCCTTCAAAGGCCACATATCAACTACTTGACGGAAATGTTGTCGACAATCAAATTAGAAAAGGGTGTAATACATGAAAAATAAGAATAGCCTTCTCTAACGAGGTTTTTACAAAATCACTAAGAGTCGCTAATATCAATCGAACCTAAGGGCGAAACCTGCAGTGCGGAATATCCTAACCACTTAGCGAAAGCATTGACACGAGCACTTAGGAATGCAAAAGTGTTAAAGAAGCCAGAGTTAATCTATAAACGAACAAACCTAATAAATTGACGCTGTGATTATAGCGCAACTATATTTAGGTGATATCTTAACTCGTAAAAGTAAACAGCAACAAAACAAAAAAAAACATTCGTTTGTAAGCTGTAGAATATTATGCTTACTTGGGCGCCATATTTGTAACCTTCCGGCCAGTCATATATACCTCTCAGCGTGGCCGCTTCTCGACCACTCAACTCAGCGAGGCAGATGACTGGTCATGGCTACTTTATGTCCCTTTTAAGGTTGTTGAGGGACAATGGAGGTTGATCTTTATGCGAGCACGGTACAGGCTTTTTGCCGGCTCAAGCTCAGGGCTGGGTTAGGTTCTTGCTCGCTGTTCAACCACCTATTACTGTACCGCTGGAAGATAGAAATAGGTGGACACAAATAAAAACACAAAAATAAAAAAAATAAAAAAAAGAAAAGGCTTAAGATAGGAAAGGGAACACCACCCAGAATGGTGGGACACTCTGGCTACTTGCATCACCCGCCACTGCCCTCCTCACACTCCTCGGTGTGCCTGCCAGTTACTTTATCCTCCCGGCATCTCGAGCTTCCCCAAAACCCTAACCAAACCCGACACCAAACGAAAACATGAAACTTAGCACATGGCCATTATTATTTATTTATTTCCCCGAACACGCACAAAAGTATAAATGGTCACACATTTAGTCAAACAGGTAATATATGGGTATTTGTAAATCAATTCATGAACCATCAGCGGGTATATACATAGGTATAGATATATTAAGAAAAAAAAACATTCAGTTACTGCACTAGCCTATATATTAATAATCATGACGCGTATATATATGTAGATATAAAGTAAAAGAAACTACGTCACTATATTAGCGTATATATATTAATATTCAAGCTAATACGTGAGTATGTATATATGTATAAGAATATGTCAAAGAAACATTAAAAAAAGCAGGAAAAAAAAATCGCTATGAGAGAATTCGCTAATCCAAATTAACCCTTACATTAGTGGACTATTCTAGGAATCTAAAATTAAAAAAAAAACAAAAAAAAAATACAGATCGCTAAGTGGAAGTATGATGGTAGCCTACATGTATACAAATATATGTATATATAAGTACTAACTATCCGGAAATACTTCGCAAAACAAAAAAAAACTACGTTAATATACTAATGTACTAATTTAGATTTCTATGGGGAAAAGAAAAACAAAAAAAATAAAATCGCCAAGTTCCGAATTCATTGCTAATATATATATATATATATATATAAAAAAAAAAAGTTGAAATAAACGAACAGAGGAAGAAATATAGAATTAGCCTATAACCCCGAGAAGACAAGGAGAAGAAAAAAAAAATAAAACAATCTACTCACATTACAATTAATTTGTCGCAAATTTACTTACTTGTCAATCTCCCGGCGATGAAGCGCTTCAGCGGCCTGGTGACTAACGCTGTGAAAACAAATCAACAACAAAAAAAAATACGGACAAAAAGATAAGAAATTTCTCCTGCTTGCTCTTGGGTTTTTTTTTCTTTTCTCTCCTATCAGTAGATTTTGCTGGTTTCTCCTCCGTTCCGCTGTCAAGCTCCGACGATGATTTTGGATGATGTTTAACCCCAAGAAAATTTTTTTGGGCGCTCTAGGAGGCGCCAGGTTCAGCCCTATCGATGCTGCGCAAACTTCACTGGCCGATTTCTGTACTTTTGTTTCTTTGTTACTTTGTGACTGTCACCTGATATCTGTACTCAGACCAACAGAAAGAAGAAACCTCACTAAATAAATTTTTCCCGGCAATGAACAAGTAATCACACCTCACCTTAGATTTATCCAAAATTCCCTTCTTTGAGGGCAGAAAAAAAAAAAGCTTATGCCGTCACTCAGTAACTATCGAATCACATCCACAATCAAATTTAAAGATAAAAGAAAAAAAATGTAAACTTCTCGTATAAACGTTTCAATATTACCGCATGCACGCACAATTGCTCGATGCCCAGTCTTTATTTAAGGAAATATTATAGTCACTTCTGATTTGATTTTTTTTTTTTCAAATTCTGTAAGGGCGCACAAGACTCGAAAAACAAAACACAAAACTGGACGAGCTCCCGCGGAAGATCTTTCTTCCATCGAATTGCTTTACCAAGTGGAGTTTCGATCGCCACATACCGAAAAAACGATATGAGGGAAAATTACCCAAGTCCATTGCACCTTATCGGTCAGCACCTTTATTGGGGTGATCGGAAATGCTCGAATTACATTTCTAGTTTTTTGTTTAAAAAAAACGTTAAGCGTGCGGTTTATTTTTATTGCGTGTCTCGAGCTTAATTTCCGCTTGGACTCAATTTATTGCCTTTTCCTTGCGAAGAAGAAATAAAATTTCTCTTTCCCATATGCATCTGCAGCAAAAAGAAGAAATTCATTGGACGTTTACCCAGTCTGGATTTAAAAAAAAATGAACTGCCCAATGCTGAGAGAATAATCCCTCGTACCCCAAGAAGAGAATTAGATTTTCTTTACTTGCAACAAGAAAATTTATAGCCGTTACAGGCTGTTGAAGCGAGGAACATCAATCTTCTAGTTGGGTGTGATGCTAACGCCCAACATATCATATGGAGTAGCACGAATATATGTAAACATGAGAGGTAAGTCTCCTTTGAAGAGACTAAGCTTTTAGTGTGCAATAAGACAGATCGACAAATTTTAGAACAGCATCCAGGAGTGAGGTGTGAGACCTAACCCTTGTGACCTGTTCGTAGAACTTCATGTTGAGCACTTAGAGAGTGTCTGAGCAAGCGTCTTTATCAGAACACGCTTGTATACTCTGTGCGGTTGCATTTGCTCCGCGACCTGTTAACGCTTTCAGGGATATTCGTAAGACAAATTGGGACCGTTTCTATGATGCAGTCGGTGACAGGTTGGTCTCACTACCCAAAAGACTCATTACAGAGTCAGCTGTGAATGCTGCTGTCGATTCTGTAACCGTTAAACGAAGCGTTCCGGGAAGCTTGCCCCATAAGCAGATCTAGTGGAAAATCGAAGCCATCACGGTTCAATGCGGAACTGGAAAGGCTTAGGGAAAAATCGTGAAGGTTGTTTAATGCAGCCAAGCACAGTGGAGATCAAGTAGACTGGTCTCGCTATTAGGACGGTCGAAGATCATTTAAGAAGGCATTAAGACTGGAAAAGAGATCCTCATGGAGGAATTTTGGCGAGTCAATAGAGTCTTACAGAGAAGCATCCAGGTTTTGGAAGGTGCTGGCCAAAGACCACAGTACTCCGTCCTTTATAAAAGCGGAGAACGGAGTCTGGACGATCACAAACGGTGAGCTGTTAAATGCACTTCTTGATGCCCAATTTCCGGGCAGCTTGGAGATATTTCCGTGAGTGTCGAGTTCTACAGAGCTGCACCTACAAGTTAGAAAGGAGGAAGAAATTAGCTCCATAGTCAGTGAAAAAGCGATGAAATGGGTAGTCCATTCTTTTAACCTCATTAAGGCGTCAGATGTTGTTGGACTACGACCCATTACGCTTCAGAATACACTAAGGTACATAATAGCAAAGCTAGTTCCGATTTATATGAGCTTCTGATAATCTTAAGCTTGCTTACGCATCTTCCGAACCGAAATAAAGTTTGAATACCTTTCGTAACAAACTTATTTAAAAACACTTATCTGAATCCAATAACTACGATTCCTCAAACAAAAACTCTCAGCTGAGTAATCATTGTATATGTCGCTGTGCCGCCGTGGCATGCCGTGGGCTGATGATATCGAATATAGCTGCCTACAGATTCGGACTCCGGCTGCACATACACATATGCAATTATTATTGAGATGAGAGTTAGTGAGCGTAAAATGGTAAGGTTAGTTTGTAATCAAAACGATTTTATTATTTTGTTTAGTGAGACATATAGTAAGAGTAGCTTTTGGGAAGGTAAGGAATCAAGCTGTAAATTACTAGGAGACTAGTTTCCTGTATGGATAGTAGTTTAGCCTCTATAGCATATATAATGTCAATGTCTGGCACTTTTCCATAAGGTTCAATATAGAACATTTTAGAGAACGGATTCCCACCGCACACATATAGATTTCTGTTTTATGGTTTGGGAAGTATTCTCGAGGGTTTTGGGTGACAAAGAAAGAACACGAGTGAGAGGAACGAAGTATTACAAAAAGATATCTTTCACTTTTTGGATATAGCACTATGGAATTCTTTTGTAATCTATAAAAAAATGAAGGAGAAATGAATAATTTACAGTATCGGAAAACACTCATAGCGTGGTGATTAGCGGGGAAAAGATACGAAGAGAGGCTCGATACTACCTACTGTGAGCCCTGCAATGTAGGCCCTTGTTCTGCTCCATACTTCAGAATTTTCCATATGAAAGAACAATATTTTAATGTGTTCTTTATATTTTGAGTTTTTCTCTTAGTTCTTTTATATTCTTCTATATTCTTTTATATTATTTATACGACATTACTAATTAATAATGATGAATTTAAATGAATATTTTGTTATGAATTCCTTGATCCACACAATGCAGCATAATATCAACTTTCAGTCCCATATTTGGTCGGAAATGACTTTTATGAAGGACATATACGTTCAGCAGTAAATAAAACTCATTCATAACAAAAATGTGTTTCTTTCTAATTTTTTAATTTTTTAATGATGACTGAAGGGGTTAGTAGTAAGAATTAATACACTAAGTAGTTTTACTAATGGCTAAACTCCCCAAAATTGGTTGTCCGAGCAGATTTTAATTTTTTTTCTTTTATTTGACCTGATATTATTAATGTGAAAAAACATGTTACCTATTTTTTGGGAATCTCCGATCGTGAGGAAAAAAATTAGAATTTTTTAATTTTTTGTTGCATTATTAAAAGAAATGTCTGGAATGGGGAAAGGAGAGGAACTTAGCCGCAATCACATGTAATCAATTTATTGTCTGTAGAAGGCGACGCAATCACTTTAATGAAAAGAAATAAAAAATTTCTGAAACTGGTCGAAACAAATCACAGTTAATTGTTTAAAAAAATATGTATACTATATGTAAAATTGCAATTTATGTGTCAAGGTTTGTTTTAATTGAATCGATCACACCAATTAGTTGTAAGTACGACAACTAAAAAATTATTTACATTCATGTAATTAGTAATTTTTTTAAAGTCTCTATTCAGCAAAAAATAGTTCACAAATTCTTTACAACGTCAACAATACGTTCGGTAAATTTATTGCTATAAATCTAACCTTCAATTTCATTAGAAAATAATAATTTCGCAAACTAAGCTAACACGAAACTATTTCAAACTGTTTGCCCCGATATTTCCTAAGACTTTGTTGACAGTTTACATTTCAATCCAATTTCTGTCGATGAGGTTAATCCTTAGAATATAGAGAGTACAGGAAGTGTTGTGATAAACCAAATTTGGCGTAGTCAAATTCTGGTTGCGTTAGGGTCTGTTGCCGCTGTAGTAAAAGCTCAGTACAGCTGTGTAGTAGAATCAATATAGAGAGCAGGTCAAGAAGATGTATGGTTGAAAATACTGCAGTTGCTCCAATCGAAAATGTTCTTAGTCGCTGCCACTGCGTCAAGATACCCAGGGAGCTTCTCAGCTGTCACAAACGTAAACTCATCTTCAAAAAACAAATTTTTCATTGTGTTTGTTATTAATTTCGATTTAATTAAATATAAAAATGTGTGTAAAGTATACAAAATAATATTTTATTACTATACTTGCCTAAAAAATGATTTCCCACTTATATTTACTGCAAATTAGGAAACTTCGTTTGAAAGCTGAAAATATATTTGTCTCTATCTTCAATATAATTCTGACCTACTTCACGATACCTTGAAAAAATCCACGCTCATGTACCCGAATTTATCAGGTATCAACACTTCCTGTTGTCTCTATATTCTACTTGTACCAGTTAATTAGAAAATTCTTTAATCTAGGATATGCTCGCTTTTATGTTTTTTTTTTTTTTTTTGTGTAGAATACGGAGAAAAAAGAAGAATTATAATGAAATGTCGGCCATCCTGTTCTAACGTGGTCTGGGTGATTGGAAAATCGTTAACAAAGCACCTTCCCAGGGCTAAATATACAAGTGGTTGTTACCAATCTGACTATCAGATAACTCCAGCCAGCATCAGTACTTCTTCGTTCTGACTGCAATTGAACGCGAGGCTATATCATTCGATCTTGCTGTTCCTGGCGATTGCGCCCAGTAATTTTAATTGGTTTTGACATTGAGGAAATAAAATTGCGTGATATGAAGGGCAGCCACGGATATTTATTACTTATTGATAGTAGCGCGAAAGTAAAGCAATATGTACCATAATAAAAGAAGAATAAAATTACTTATCTGGTCTTCCTAATGTGTATTGCGTGGCAGCGGTCATTAATTATATTTAGTTATCAGTACGGCTTTCGTGGAAGCTAGAGCTGCTCTATAAGCACTGTAGACTCCGCTAGTACTTTTGCAATCGTCACTGGTGGCTCCATTTACACAACTAGTGCAGTACTTGTTCCCTCTTATTGTTTTTTTAGTGAGCTCCATAGTTCCTACCCGGATAAGCAGCTTGGCTAATAGCGAGCTCTTCAGATCCTACCAGTCAAGCATATTGTCTCACAGCGGTTTACGAAGCACTCTGACAATACGACAGAAAACTCATAAAGTTCTTTTCTATCGACAGATTCAAGTAAAAAGAACAAGTTTTCTACAATCCGCTTACGTTTGAATCTAATCTGGTCTTATTGTTTGCAAGGACCTGGCCGAAAAAAATAAGGTTACGCTGACATTGGTACCAGAAGGCATTAAGGGCAACCAGATTGTAGACCGCGCGCCGTGCAAAGGAAGGAGCCACATCTCTGTTGATTCACCCTGTGCCTGTTTTTGGATATCCAAAAAGCCACCTTTCGGTACGAGACATAATTTGGGAGGCTAGGATTAAATTGGCCTACTAGGAAAATCCGAAAGGGCTGAGACAAGCGCCAGGCTTCATTACATTTTTGCAGTAGAGGACAAATGTATTCCTCATGTTCAGCAGGAATGAATTCAAGCTCATAATGGGCACAGTAAATAGGTGCATTGCTTACTCGGAAATCATCTTAAAAAGTTTTGGCAAAGTCGATTGCGAAACCGGTTGCTTCTGTATGGAAAATGATGAGACTGCTGAGCACGTCCTCGGTGACCATGAAACTCTGAGCCACATAAGGGTAAAACATCTAGAAAAGGTGTTTCCATTGCTAAAGGATGTAAGGAAAGATGGCCCCCCCAAGAACGCTATAGATTTTATAAATTACCTAAGTTCGAATGGGCGTCCTACGGGCTAGGGTACTTAGGTGCAATTTCACAGAAGGTCTTACAGATCGCAGTGAGGCGGTATTGTTAGCATTTTTGTAAAAACTACGTTGACTCGACTAAATGCTATAGCTGTAAGATGCTGTGTCGTCTCACGTCTACGTCATTATGATGAATATGTTTTCATCTATGCATTCTGTCTGTTAGTTGTATTTCTTAATATTTGTAAAGCATAAATATACGCATGCATATTATATTGCTATGGTGTGCGGGTATATAGGCGCATAGGGTATATTTTACTCTGTATTCAAATGCAAATATAGAAATTATGCGGCTTTTATTGCAATGTTGAAGGTGTTTCAAGGACCATTATCTTAATTTAATCACAAACAGTATTTGTTTCTAATAATCCTTAGTCACGACATGTCTGCTCTAAAGTATAATTTTGTCTCTAAGTTAACATTGTACGGAATTTGTAGATTTCTAATAAACTGCAGGATTCACTGTCGGAGGCAACATGAATAGTATTGATATTGCAGTAATATACGAAAAGGATTTTAGTTATTTAAAGAATCCAATTAGGAAAATTCGCTCAAGGTTATTGCGATTTTTCCTGTATATAACGTTTTTAAAACTCTCAAATACAGGTCTGAAGGTATTGCCGGAAATGTAAGAAAAATGACACGGAAAAGAATATTTTGCCTTAAAAATAAAGGTAAATAAAGGTTTTTGTTCTATGTAGATGTATATATTTGTTATATTTAGAATTAAATTTACAATTTATTTTTTAGGCGTCAAGAATGATGATAGTTTTCATAAAGCAATTGCTCCAGGTAAAATAATTATATTTCCAAAATGTTTGCTTTTTCTTCTAAATTTTCTCAAACAGTTTTATTTGTGGCGCAATGCTTTGGACTAATGCCTGTACAAGGAATATTTGCAGCCGACCCGAGTGGACTATCATTTTCTTGGTTTTCTTTTCGAGCAGTTTACAGTTATATGATTATAACAATAATTACCATAATTTTTCTGTTTGCTATGATTATGCACCTGAAGGCAGTAGTTAATTCTCATATGCTTTGTATGGACACATATTATTTATTAGTGGACACTGTTGAAAAATGAGTTTTTTTTCAGCTATTGAACTGCTTTCTATTATAATCGTATCAGGTTCGCTCAACTTCATTATTATTGCTAGCAGGTGGCCTTATTTAATGAGAAAATGGCATAAAATTGAAAGCAAAATTAGAAAACTAAGGCTGCAAACAACAAGAATTCATTGACGATCAAAGTAAGGGCAATCGCTCTTGTTGCATTTCTTTCTACTGGGGGTAAGTTGAAACGTTTTCATTTTATTGTAGTATTAATGTCAAAATGTGAATGATAAAAATACATGGTGGGAGAAAGAAATATGGATGATATTGATGTGAAAAGTGAATAGAAGTGATTTATAAGTAATAACCGAAAACCGCATTGAAAACAAAATAACATAGCTAATTGAAGATTAATACTTAACCCATGAAAAAATGCGATACCTATTGGATATTAAAATTTGAAAATTGGAATTTGCATGCATATACGAGTACCTATGCATTTAAAATGAATGAATGAAATCAATAAAATGTGTACATTCGAGTAAATTCGAAAATATCTCTAAAAAAATACATGTTTGCCAGTAGCAGTCAAATTGTTTCTGTTTTGGTACTAAGTATTTGGTAAATGTTGCGATTCTTTAATGTATATGTAGGTATTATAGAGGTTCGCTAAGAATGTTCCTTGAAAAAGTTCAAATAATAAGAAGCCTAACATTGGCCTAAGGCCTAAACCCATTTTTCAGTTTTTTTTCCCATGGTAACAAGGCAAAAGCGCTGAAATTTCGCATAGCGAATGTCTTCTCGTATGTTTAGAGTTAAAAGACAAAGAGTTTCCAATAATTCAGTTTCAGAATCTGACCTATGGCCACAATATGTTCATTTCCCCCATTCCCCTGTCAGCATGCGATAGTTCATCGTCTATACTCTCTTTAAACTCGTTGATTCTTCTTTTAGAGAGGTTTAGGTAGAGATGCTCTAGTTCAACACTCTTTCAAGTCTCGACTTCTAATGGCCGGTTTCACAATCCAGGCTTAAACCAGAGCTTAGCTAAGCCTCGGGTGTGGCTTAAGCCCAGTTCGTAAGCCTACTCGGTTTCACAGTACTTAGTAAGCTGAGGCTTAGTTAAGCCGCGGCTGATAATTTTTAAGTTGTCAGCACTGCTGTGTAATTTTTCTAAAGGAAAATTCTCATTGTGGATTAAAAACTAAGCGAAAAGAAGAACTTTTTATTTACCAGTTTGTTGTGGTTTTTATCTGGAAGGATATCAAATCCAAGATCATTGTCGCAGAATGTTTCGACAACGTAAACCATCATAACCGAATGTTTCTACAGTCGGAACCGAGAATAAAAATCTACGTCATCCCATTTCTCGAAATGTTGCGGGCGCCTTCTTATTATTTTTTCACGGGTCACACCTTGAGATATTATATTATACATTTTTTGTCGCTTATATCCTCTGCATCAGATAAATAACTAATTTTTGTCTTAAACTGTTTGGTTTCTTCCTAAAACGTCAAATGGAATGCTGACACTAGCTGCCAGACAGTAATCAAAATTGCTAACAAGATAACTATTTTTCACTTGGAAATTTCAATTTAGTTTTAAAGTATTACTTTTAAAATACTCATGTGCGTTTAATAAGAGAAACTATAATATTGTTGCGAGCGTGGCCTTAGTTCGTGTTGTAAAACACAATATTTCAGATATAATTCAGAAGTTCTTTCTTTATTTAACTTTACTGTTTACTCTCACAAATTCACAAATAATTATCAAATCAGCTCTTTATTTATCGCTAGTACTGTACTTCTTATTATCGCAATCCAAATAGATTACTTCGTTCACTTCGCTGTCTGAAATAATACTCCGCCTCCAAGCTGTCAGAACGCCGTATTTATACTCCACGAATTATCCTAGAACCTTCCTGAATATTTCGTTCTCCGAACCCAAAGTTTACTAAGATGACACTAACCTAAAGTTGCTTCCATTCCTAACAGATGTCGCTTGATTCACTTTGTGGCACGTAACACTGCCCCCTTCTTAAAATTTGTTCGTCCGAACAACAGATGGGCCACGGTCTTGGTGCTCTCCGTATTGAGCTAAGCGATCTAGATGAACGATTTTTCTTTTGCATCTTGTATCGCGCTGATTCTTGTATGGCATGTTATTAATTTTAGTTTTAACTGCATACGGTCTCTCCCAGTGTTGTGATAACTTTGGAGAACGTCTCGTGGCCTCGTGCACATCAGCTAATCGTGGTCTGAGCTTTGTTACGTAGTCTTCTGGTAATTTTTGTTCGCCTTTGGGTATACCAAACTTGAGGTCGCTAGGTAAGCGCTTTTCCTTTCCGAAATGACCTTAAATGGGCTTTGTCTGGTCATATTGTAAACAGCTGATATATAAGCCATTAGAAATATAGGAATATGTCGAACCCAATCGCGCTGATTATAGTTGAAGACCTTCCTGAGATGTTTGATTAATGTTCTGTAGAAACACTCTTCCATGCTTTGATTTTTCTCTCGTCTTTTATCTTTGATTCCTTTGTCCTCAAATTTCTTGCCCTTTTGATTGCCGTTGTCATCCTTTTCATTGCCGCCTTTGCGCTTCTTATTATGATCATCGTCAGAACCTTTGTCTTTACCTTTTCCGACCTTCATTATACCCTTATCATCGTCATTATCAGCATCTTTAGACCATTTACTTTTCGTCTTTTTCTTTCTTTCATTGTCCTCGCTCTTGGATTTCTTTCCTTCCTTCTGTTTACTTTTATCACCTTAATCGTCATCATCTTTGGATTTCTTTGGACTTTCGTTATCATCATTGTAGTCATCGTCATCTTTTTCTTCCATCCGTCCGCAATGTTTCCATTCAGGATTGCATGGACGTTGTGAAAAAGCTTCTGCATTTCCGTGCCTATGTCCTTTGCGGTATGGGATTTCAAAGTCATGAGGTTGCAGTCTAGTCTCTCCACGGAAAGCTTGCTCTCTAGCTCGCCATCTTCTCGCTTCTTCTTCTGTTATTTGCATTTGTCCTCGTTTCCTACAGTCATTTTGCAGGTATCCTAGTCTACTATATTTCCAGCATCGACTGACGCCACGCGAAGGAGTGGTCTCTGATGACGGTATTCTGCTGTGAGTCTGCTGCCCAACTCGATATCTTTGCCCAGCTCGATATCTCTGCCCTTTTTCTAGCGCTTCCATTCGTCGGCGTTTTCTGCAGTCCCTTTGGACGTGTCCCAGTCTATTACAATTCCAGCAACGAAAAATACCGCGTGAAGGAGTGTTCTGTGATGACTGCATTCTATTACAAGTACA
This sequence comes from Dioctria linearis, assembly GCA_963930735.1. NCBI lineage: Eukaryota > Metazoa > Arthropoda > Insecta > Diptera > Asilidae > Dioctria > Dioctria linearis. Next base: position 183,836,165 of record OZ005743.1, read on the forward strand.
TTCCTCCACCGAAATTTTCGCTCACTCGTACTGCACTTCGAGAAGCTTGCCTGGAAGATTCATACGCTAGTGCATAGGTTAGTGCTTCTGCTGTTGGTTTCTTTCCTGCTAGCCTCAACGCTTGTTGTAAATTTTGATCTGCAATAACGTTCACAAATGCTTCTGTTGCCACTTCATTAAGGAAATCTGTATTTACGCTAGAGTACGAAAGATAAACTAATCTTTCCACATCAGCCTGCAGTTGTTGTAGTGGACTCGCCATGCTTTTGAGTCCTGTTGCGTAACTGCAGGCGATATACTTGCTGCATGTGTTCATCTCCATACCGTAATTCTATCGCCTGTTCTAGTGAAGACTAACATGATTATTTCTATCGGTATAGTTTGTAATAGCTCTGATGCAGAACCTCGAAGTGCTAATACCAGAGCTGTAGCTTTGTCTGCATCATTCCATCCGTTTACTTCGGAAGCAGCCTCGAATTGTCTCTTTAAAATATGCCACGAATTTTGTCCATCAAATATTGGAGGTTTCATTCTGCCTGTATTGGATATTTCAAATCCTTCGTGCCGTGGTTGTCGATGCTTCATCTTCTCCAAATCTGATTTAAAGTTGTCAAGCTGTTCTGTGACTTTTTCTTGAACTTCCGCCACTTCTTGCTCGTTTCCTTCAATTTTAAATTTTGTTCGTCTAACGAGTTTTTCAGGAAATTCTTTTATTCCTCTAAGCGATTTTCTAGACAATTCTCCAGAGAACTCTTTTGTTCATCCAAACGCGTTTCCAGTGATTTCTTCTGTTCATCTAAACGGGATTCCATAGAATTCTTTTGTTCCTGGAGAGAATTCTTCTGTTCGTCCAAATGGGTTTCCATAGATTTCTTGTGGTTCTCGAGAGAATTCTTTTATTCCTGGAGAGAATGCTTTTGTTCCTGGAGAGAATCCTTTTGTTCATCAAAACGGGCTTCCATTTTGCTCATTAAAGTACTTAAAGCTGTTCTATGTTCATTGCAGGCTCTTCCTCAATTTCTGGTTCTTCTTCGAAAACGAATGTCTCAGGATTATTTTCTTCCTCTATCAAAGCTTGTCTAAGTCGCACGACTAGAACATTCTTTAGGCCAGTCGTTTGTAATGACCGCTTCCCCAACTCCACTTTCAATTCCTGTATGCGAAGCTCCTCTAGCTTGCGTCCCATTCTTGCGTCTTTTGTAATTCACTCACAGTTTAATATAAAATTATCTTTCGGATTTTTTACACACGATTTCACAAAATTAATCATTAATTAATGCCACCACTTTATTTCGCGATTTTATTTTACTTCCGACACCAGTTGTTACCAGCGTGGCCTTAGTTCGTTATTTAAAACACAATATTTCAGATATAATTCAAAAGTTCTTTCTTTATTTAACTTTACTGTTTACTCTCACAAATTTACAAATAATTATCAAATCAACTCTTTATTTATCGCTAGTACTGTATTCTAATTATCGCAATCCAAATAGTTTACTTCGTTCACTTCGCTGTCTGAAATAATAATCCGCCTCCTAGGTGTCAGAACGCCGTATTTATACTCTACGAATTATCCTAGAACCTTCCTGAATATTTCGTTCTCCGACCCCAAAGTTTACTAAGATGACACTAACCTAAAGTTGCTTCCATTCCTAACAGATGTCGCTTGATTCACTTTGTGGCACGTAACAATATTTAGGCAAAATATATATTTAGCAATAATTTCTTATATGTTTCACAGCAAAATCTAAGGCTTAAGCCTTCGAGATGACGGGCTTAAGTTAAGCTTGCCTTAAGCCAGTGCTTTCATTTAAGCCTTGACTGTGAAACCGCAGTATTTATTAAGCCTTGGCTTAAGCCATCGCTGTGGCTTAAGCCTTGACTGTGAACTGGCCATTAGGGATCTAAAACTAAAAAAAAACCTACACAAGTGTAGGAATATTTATGACTCTGATTGTACATACTTTTATATCTGAGTGATTTTGCACTTTTTCTCAAGCAAATCTAGCGAAAAATTTCAATAAATGCCAGAAAGTAAGCAATTATCATTTCGTTGGCCGAGTATTGGTTTGTCGTATAGGTATGCTAAATTGGAATTTTTTGACATAAGATGTGATTTATAGATGTTTGAGTGAGTTCTTTCCGAATCTGTAATCGGTTTTTTCTTAACCTTGAAGGTTGTAGAGATAATGAGCAGCACTTCTGTCGCATATCTCTAAAAATCATCACTTGTAAATATCGGTTTGTCCTATACACCACACCAATTTTTAGTACGTACGACAATTATTTTTGGCTGAGTATTGATTTCTCATACATACATTAGCGATAAACAAATGTTCGTTAAAGCAAAGAAATTTCTATTAAAATTCGCTTTGTTGTACGTGCACATAAAACTAGGAAAATACAATCAACATACGAAAATAAAATAAAAAAATGTTTTAGACTTGGTTTGCCGTACGTGCTTATAATTTTTTTGAGTAAACCAAAATGTATAAAAACATTGGTGACGGTAAAGAACACATTACTCTTTGGAATCGCGCAAAGCGAAAGCAGGAAATAAAAACTGCGTTGCTGTAGTTTCTTCACAATCAGACTAATCTGAAAACTATTGAGCGAAAATGCTCGCCGACCGAGCATTGCTTAATTCAAGAAGTTGACTGCGTCCATAGTGTTATAGATAGAAAACTTAAAAATATGGATATCTATAGCCCCTTGTCACTACTAAGATATTTTAAGAATATGATCTATAAAAATTTAATGCTGGACACCAATGCATAAAACTAAAATTTATTTTGATTTTTGCATATCCGTCTGTCTGTCCATTCGCACGATAACACGAGAGGGCGTTCACTTACGGTGCTGAAATTTGTACATGGGTTTAAAAAAAAAGTTAATTTATGTGCGAAAATGGGTCAAATCGGGCAACTCCTTTGTAGGGCTGCCATTCAAAAATTTCGTTTTTCACTAAATATTTTGACACTACCTGAAAACGGGTCAACGTAGAGAGTGGTAGTACATGGCGTTCTCATAAAACTTGTGAAGGAAATTTCAAAAGTGAACTAAATCGGGCAACCCTTTCTTGGTGTTGCCATACAGAAATTTGGGCTTTCAGTTTACTAAGCTTTTATGCTCATATAGGGTATAATATTATTGGTCTTAGACCAATTACAACTTTTTCTCTTGTTATGATTATATACTCGTATTAAAAAATGCCGCTTTCTAATATTGGCATGTCTGTTTGTTTCGTTTTTTTTTCAAATAAGAGGTAATGTTCATAATATTAATTAAATTTTGTGTTTTTTGAATATGCAATTTTATATTGCAGTGGCGTCCGTGCTCTAATTTTGTCGTACGTATACGGAGAAAGAAAAACCTTTCGCAAGTTGGCGTATACGACAAACTCATTCTGAATTAAATTAATTTATTAATTTTAGCTCCTAAACTATTTTAGTAGGAAAGTTAGTTCAAGCAGTTTTAGTAATCTAATAAATCGGAGTAATAATGGTACAAAAATAACATAATCCTATTGGGCAGATATATTTTAATTGATGGAAAAACATTAAAATGCCTTTTCCAGCATTATGACCAAAAGGCGTATACGACAAAAAAGTACTCGTCCGACGATTTGGAAATGAACTTTTTAATCCATTTTCAATTTTGACTGGATATTTTCAAGTGCAAAGACGCAAAAAGGGTTACGTTTTGAGTATAAAATGGTCAACGTAAATATGAGCTTTGGGTTTCTTAAATCTGGTATGAACAATTAAAAAAGCTAGAATTGGTCCAAGACCAATTCTTATGATATCCTAGACGAATACTCGCATGTAATTATTTCTTATGTTCACCCATCTGTGCAGGGTTTTTTGTTGAAGTGGTTTTGCGCATATATTTCTAGAACGGTTCGTCGGACAGTAAAACTGATAATAAGGAATTTCACAGGAATTCATTTTTTGAAGTACTTTTGAGTACAATAAAAACGTCTAGGACTTATCGTTTTCACGGTATATGTAAAAATCCTAAATTTTATATGGCAACACCAAGAAGAGATTGCCCGATTTTCCCAGTTTTGAAATTGTATTTTTGGAAAACGTCGTGTACAAAATTTCAGCTTTTGTAACGTGTTTGCATTGGGCTGCATGTCAGCGCTAGAGTACGCAAGGGAAAATGGGTAGTCCAGCGATGGGAAAACGAACCGGCTCATACTCGGGCACCAAAATGTATTGTCAGGGTGAAGAATATATGAATGATAAGACGTATTTTTATGTCAGCTCCAATGGTTGTTTATTGGTGTCACTAAAGCCCTAATACATCTGAGCTAGTCTTGATCGTTTAACTAATATTGAAATAAAAAGAGTTCACTGTATTTTTAATCTGTGTTAGTTATTTAGTACATTACTTATGTCTATGGCTAATTGTTCACGTTAAATAAATCACTGATTCTGCTGGCTGGTCGTTGAGCTCATTTGATGGTGAATATCATACGGCGGGTGTGCTCAAAATTACTATCTTGGGCGGAGGAATCTGCATCACGGATCTGTACACGGGTGGTCTTGTATACACTGGAACAAATACTTCGGTAACTAGAATGCGGATGGCCTTGTATTCATAGAGTTAGACGTGGATGTGCACACATCTCGGTAAATATAATACGCGGTCTCGTATTCCTTGGAAGTAGATGTGGATATACGCACGTCTCGGTTAATAGAATACGGATGGCCTCGTATTCGCTAGCGAAGATGTGGATGTACACACATCTAAAAATAGAGAACACGAATGATCTCGTGTTTTCTCCGAATAGACGTGGATATTCACACGCCCCGGCGGTTAGAATACGGATGGCCTCGTATTCCCTCGCGGAGGTGTGGATGTTCATACACCTCAATAGGCAAACACGGATATTCTCGTGTTCACTATAATCAGTCCGGTTAGATGGATGATCTCACATAACTAGACTGGCGAATGGTTGGGAGGATGTCCACTCCTAACAAGCTTTGATTTGGCTTAGCAATCTCACTGCGAGATCTTGTCTGGTTGACTGGTTAAGATCAACTACCAACTATGTTCAAGTTCAAGTTATTTATATGCGCTAAAAAGTTTTAATACTTAACCTAACAATATATTTCTTATCTAAACCTATTCCCTGATTATAATTCCTACGGGCTTTTTTTTGGCCCTGAGTTCAGTTAATCTAGCTGAGTTTTCTTATTTTGTAAATACATGAATTACCAGCGGTACCTAGTTATAATTAACTGAATATAATTCAAAAATTTAATACTTAACTAACTTAAGTACTAGCTACATAACTTATATATAAATCTTCAGGTTGCATCTGCCTTCCCATCCTGATGGTGTTTGAAAGCTCCCTGTTGCCGGTATTGTCTGCAGAAGGTTGCGTATATCCTGTCCTGCAGACTGCGACCTCCTCCTGTCTTCCTCTCCTAGGCTCGGTGACTGTCTTCTTTCTCCCTGAAAAAGGTAAAAATTCCCTCGCAGTAATATTTTTCATGACAAGTTGAAATGCAAAAAGGCGATAAATATTTGTTAGTGGGTAAGTGGGGAAAGTTGGTTAGTTCATGGACAATTGGGTTTGGGTGATTGGGGATTTTGGCTACCTGCTTCTTCATTATCTCAACCAGATAGTCCTGTATTGGGGAAATACCAGCTTTCTCATACAGGATCTGATTGCGATAATGCTTTCCACAGGGCCTTCGGTAGAGTCCAGTGCAGATTCGGAGCGTTTTCCTCTCGAATCTCGCAAAGATCTCCATATAGGTTGACGAAATTGTGTGCCATATGGGAAACGAGTACGTTAACGTGGGCCTAATGAGGTGCTTGTACATTAGCAGTTTCCTGCTCAGAGTGAGTCCATTCCTATATCTCATTATAGTACTGACCATGCTGAGTGCAAAGTTTGCTTTCCTAGCAACTGCTTTTGCGTGGGGGTTGAACTTAAAACGTTCATTGAAATTTATACCTAGGTATTTGCGCCCTTAGTGGGTTTTATCACTTCGTTATTGATAGTGACTTAAATTTTTCTTGCGTTTTGACATACACCTCTGCATGGACGTGCAGTTCTGATGCAGAGTAAACTTGATTTAGGGACATTGATATTTATGCCCCATTTACGATAGTATTCGTAAAGCTTCGCAATATGATCATCCTCTTTTCGTGTCGCCAATTTGGGGGACTTGGAGTGCGCATACGTTAATGAGTCATCCGCGTAGAGAAGAGTCGTGACTCCTCCATTATTCTGCGGTTGGTCAAATGTGAACAGATTGAAGAGGAATGGCCAGAGTACTGAGCCCCGCTTTTATGTCCTTATGCGCAGATATGCAATTCTTTATTTCCACAAAGAATTGTCTCTCAGATATGAAGCTATTTATCATCTGAATGACGTAGGGTGGGAACTGTAATCCAATCAGTTTGGAGATAAGACCTTCTAGCCAGATGGAGTCGAAGAACTTCTCGACATCAAGAAAACAGGCCACAGTATGAGTCTTTTTATTAAGAGCTTGGGTCACATCAGTGTGAAATTTTAATAGCGGGTGCAGAGTGGAGTGATAGCCTTGAATCGAAATTGCCGAAGCTGCTCCATCTCCTTCTCCACGCAAGTGTCATCAATGTGCTGTTTGACTAATCTCTCCAGAAGTTTTGCCAAGTTGGAGATTAGTAAAATCGACCCGAATTCCGCGATGCTTTTAGAAGGTGCTTTCGTCGGAATTGGTATTATCTTTGACATTTTCCAGATGTTGGGGAAGTAACAATTGTTTATACAATTGTTGAAGATTATCGTTAGCATTTCGATTGACAACGGTGGTAATTTCCGGATTATGAAGTTCGGTATACCATCTGGGCCACTCAACTTTTTATTGTAGAGTGACCGAATTAGGGTGGCTAGATGAAGCAGGCTGGTGTATATTTGCTGGTCATTTGGATTTCTAGCTGGATTTTCAGGGCTAAATTCTGCCATTGGTGAGGTATTTTGTGTCTCAAAAATTTCCACTTCAGTTAGGACTTGCCTATGAAAGTTAGGGAGATGTCTTGGAGGTTTTGAAGGTTGGCTCAAAGTAGTTGGCGAAGGCACTGCTTCTCTCTACAGGAGAATTTAAGCAGTTGTTGCCATCGAGTAGTTTTTCAGGGACTTGGGCTTTCCTGTAACATAATTTGTTGATTTCGCTAAAAGCTCGCGGACCCGGCTTAATAGCTTTCAACTTCTCGCGAAATTGTTCATCGACGAAGATACGGGTTTGCTCGTCAATGATTGTCGACAGTCACGTAATTTGGGAGAGTGCGGATGAATATTCTGAGTTCTGTGTATTCAGATTTCGCCGGTAAATTCTGTTCAAAGTTTTCTTTAACTTTTGCCTATACTTGTACAGCTCTTGGATTCTGGGCGGAAGGTTCTCATACCGCTAGTTATTAGGTTGGTGCGTAGTGGAGTAAAAGGCTATGTTGTCTTGAAGACCAGTTGTCAGCAATTCAACATAGAAGTCTATTTCTGTATAACGCAGATTTCTATGCTGATCTGGTAAGAAATTGGGGAGTAGGCTATTCAGTCTATCCTGAAACTGTGGCCAGTCGACATTGGTCAGGCACGAAATTGCTGGAGCAATTAGTGTGCTCGCAGCGAATTCTCTCTGTAGAGCTATTTTTAATTCTACAGCCAAATGGTCAGAATCAGAGATATAGGTCTGGCGGGTAAAATTTCTAATTTGGGGGAATGTTTATGAGATTGCCAGAAACGAGGAAAAAGTCTAGAAAAGATCCACTTTTTGGGAAGGTTGGTGTGTCCTGGGAGACGGTAATAAAATTGTGGTTGTGGAGATTATCTTCCAACCATTTAGATATGGTCGTTCCAGCTAAGTTTGTCGTGGGATCGTTCCATAAGCTGTGTTTAGCATTGAAATCGCCTCAAACAATCGTATATGTGAATTGTTGGGATAAGGCGTTCAGCGCGATCAGATCACTAAGTACTCGGGAGGCTGGAGTATGGCACGGAATGTAGAGTGAAACAAGAAGACGAGTTTCACCGGAATCTAGGTTTACCTTTAGTGACGTACCCTCGAAGTTGGAGAGGTTAATCTAGGTGGGTTCGAAGTGGCGATTTTTCTTAATGAGAATAGTGGTGCCCCGCTTACCCTCATCTGCGTCATTTCTGAGCAGAGAATATTTTGCCAAAGACACTCTGTGTATTGCTTTTAAATTTGTCTCTGAAAGAAACATGAAATGGGGACGGTGGTTCTCCAGAAAAAGGTTTAGGGAGACTCGTTTCCCGTGAGACACAAGGGAGTTGACATTGAGGGCAAGCGCCTTCAGTTCGTTTAATTTCTGCTTCCGCATAGCGAAAATGCGAATTGCAGATAAGCGCTTTGTCTTTCCGGAATGGAAGTCAGCTTCCCATAGCTAGGAAGGAAAGCGTTGATTTTGGCCATATGCCCGAATAGATCACATCCAAAGAGTGATTTTGCCTCCTGATTGCAGAACGTGTCTGCTCCCAAGACAATGGATGAAGAGGGTTTTGGCTTGCTTGCAGTCTGGGGCCTTGGGACGGCTTCCTGGTTCTTCCTTCCTATGTGTGTACCTGAAAAATTAGAGGAAAGGATTTGTGCAAATGACTTACCGGGCTTCACATACTTCCATGCGGACTTCTTGATAAATTCCTCCCTCTGTTTCTTTGTCTGGACCGCTGCTTTCTTCCTCTCAATAAGCTCCTTATACTTCGAGCAGCCTCTGTAGTTTGTCGGGTGTCCCTCCTGTTTGCAGTTAATGCAATAGGATTTACCCTTTCATGTGTCTCTGGTGCAGGCGCCTGGTCCATGTCTGACATTGTATTTCACACATCGGTAAGCAGTTCCGCAGTTACTGGCTACATGGGCGTATTTCTGGCAATTCTAGTACTGTGAAATACCGCTGTTCTGAAATCGCTCCCAGTAAACGACTTGATGTAGGATTCTGTCAACCTTGATGACCCGGTTGACATCCGATTCAGCCTCGAAGTTAACCATATAGGAGTCTACTAGGCGTCAGCTTTTCCTTATAGCGGGAGTTACGAAGTGCGAAACCATAGTCACCTTTATTCCTGGTAGCTCCTTCTCCCACGCTTTTGCTACCACTTTCGGTTCGAAGCTGCATTGTATTCCTTTAAGCACCAAGGTCAACTTTTTGTTGTTCTTGAGTGTAAATGTGAAGCAATCTACCTTGATTGCCTTCACTACGTTGAAGATAACCTGGTGGTCCTCTTCTGTGGCTGACTTCAATGTTGACTTCGTCTTATTATTGTTCTTTAAGAAGAACTTAGGGCGCTTCTCCAACTTTTCGAGGTTCTCGAAGAATTTTGCTGCATATAAATTTTAGCAGATGATTGGTGGGGGTTTTGCGGTCTTCCTCTCCGTTGGTGCTGCATCGGTCTTGCTGCTGGCTGCCTTGGTCTTTGATTTCTCTGGTTTCTCCGCTGGCTTGATCAGTCGGTAGTAATTCCCGGTAAGAGCCTCTTGATCCCCTTTTCCTTCCTGATGTAGATGCTTGCCCTTTTTCACCACGTTGTTGGACAGTTGAGTTTTTGGCCTCTTTTTGTTGTAATTTATAGCTGTCGTCACTTGCTGATGTTGATGTATCTTCAGAGATATCACTATTATCATCCTCATCCTTTTCTTCCTCGTTGACCACTATGCTTTTGTCCAATACTTCCGTCTCATCGGCATTAATAAACACATCTTGTTGGTTGTCAAGATCAGAACTTTTGCTTGATGATTCCTTTAAAACTTGCATCTGGCTGAAGATGCTCTGCTCCACCGTCTTGGTAATCTCATCCTCCGATATGCGTTTAGTTTCGCACATCTGCTTCATCCGCCTTGCAGACGCCCTTGACAAGATTTTGAGCTCCATGTCAAAGCTGTCAGTTTGCTCCTTATTAGTCATTTTGTTTTACCTAAAACTTCACTTAATGTCACTGAGTCTTTTCTCACACGCGCACACAGCACTAAATGGTGTCCTTATCACCACACTGGTATTATTTTCAATTTCTCTTAGTGCTTATTACATAAGTGTCTTTGTGTTGTATATGTATATGTACTCTAACAATATATATGCTTACACCTTACCCATACACAATTCTCATCCACGCGCGCACTTGTGCATGAAATGCCGTCGGCAAATATGAGAATTGCGGCTTTATGGTTTTTCAGGAGTTTTATTGTCGCTTACTCAATTAACTGTTAGGTGTTGCTACCTTGGCTGACAGAGTTGGACTGTGAATGCATGAATGACTATCGCTATGAACTACCAGCTATGGCCTGGCGGCTCACCTTTTATAGCACTGGTTGCCGCCGGCAGGCGAGCGACCGGAATCATTACCACCAGAAGGCTACGGTTATCAGTGTAGCTGACTGGTTTACGTCAGCTGTCACTCGGTGAGCGATGATAACTAGCAATATATGTTTATGCGTGATTGCGTGCATAGTATATTACTAGCTGTCATTCAGACGTATGGTGTATGAATGGAGGGATTTGTAATGAAACCCACTTTCCGTGTAGGCTGAAATGGACTTCGTTACACTCTCTACGTTGATCCATTCTCAGGCAGTATCCAAACCCCACGAAGGAGTTAACCGTTTTGTCACATTTTCGAACTTAATTTTAATTTTTTTTTGCAAAATTTTAGCTCTAAGTATACGCGTTCTTGAGTTATCCTGAGGACGGACCGACAAAATAACTTTTAATATTATGCGTAAGTGTCCAATCTATTTTGCATTACCATCATGGTTGCTAAGTGTTACAAATTGTAGGACAAACTTAGTATGCCCTAGAGATATCATATAGTGTATAAAATTGGTTTTGGTGACGTGTTTGCTTTATCAAAATAGTAGTTAAATAAAAAAAAACGAGGTAAAATTCCGAAATTTTAATTTTGTTGAGCCATAACTTCAAAATGGAGAGAAACGGTGTAAAAGTTTATAGACTATTAGATTGAGAAGATCCAACGATTATTAATCTACCAAATCTTAAACCATTTACATAGGATATAATGTTCCGAAGTTACAGGGCGATCTACAAAAACTTTCCCAAATATCTTTATGTCCCTTTATCTCCGAAACTGATAGGATTTATATATAATATAATTTTTTGCTTGTCCAAGCATGAGCTATCCATTCTATCCCAACGTCTTCGGGAAGACTGTGTATTGAGGTCGCGGATGGTGGTTGTGATCCTCCATGCAGGGAGGGTCACTCGGGGTAATTATCAGAGGAGGCTGTCTTCTATGCGGGATTCTATCATCCCTTACGGTAAATGAGTTCATGTTGACCCTGAGCTCGGTGAAAATAGTTCTTCTACCTTTTACTAGGGAAATACTGATATAAGGGCAAGTAGAATCCAATCTCTAGGGATAATCATTAGTATCGTCTTTCATAAGGACTATGCCAAATTTGTTAACATTATATGGTGGGATATATCCAAAGTTAATTCAGTTAAAGGAAATTTGAATGGTATTCAGAGGATAATCTACCCAAACATCACTAGTATATATGCATAATATCGACAACACCCGACTGAAAACCCATTTATTCAGTGGATGGATCCAAAACTGAAATGAATTTAACGGAATTGTTGTGGTGGTCTTAGATGTGTGACATCACTAAACATGGGGAGTCAGGCTACAGTCTTTTCTGTTGAAGTTTATACCGTACCGTCAAGGATTTGCTGACAATAAAGAAGAGGAAGAACTTACTAGACAAGGCTTAGCTATACCTATAGTCGACCCAGAGGACAAGCCGTTATGTGGGTTGTTTCATGGCAATTCCACTGATGGAAGATATATATTAAAACTCCTAACTGATCTAATTACTGGCGACTATCTACTGAGTAAACATATTTTTACTATTGGCGTATAGGCTCTAATCACAACTGCTGACTTAATCTGAGACTACTTTACATATTTTGTGTGACTGCTTATGGCAATAGCTGACCGGGGTTTAAACTTACTACATAACAGGAGTGACTGGTATCAAATGGAATAGCCATAGCTTTACCTTTTCTCCTCAACTCGTTCCTGAACGAACGAAACCACTAAGTAACATACTCCGTGACTTTTTAGTTCTTGAAATAAAGGTAACTAATGAAAATATACCTGCAGAATTGTTAAAATTAAACATTTCAAATTAGGTTTTCTATCAACTTTAATGAAATGATAGTTTTTTTCTTCTCTAAAGTATTCAAATAATTTCTACTAAATAATTTCATTAAATTTTTCATTAGTACATTATATTTTGCAGTGCATTTCACATTCAAAGTTATGAGTCGAGTAGAAATCACAAGAGCCTGTTTGGATGACGACGACTTTTATCAACATTATTTAGAATTTTCTTTTCCATCTTTTTTTAAAGTAGTTGCTTTTTCAAAAACTTATATCATTCCCCTGGGTATTGTGTACTGCATACGCATGTTCTTTGAATATTTTGTATGCACCCTCCCCATGATGATATGCGCAGGCTTAGAAATGGCACTTAGGTCACTTAACGACAGCATTTTAATTATTAAAGGAAGGGTAGATTTCTTTCTATTTATAAATGAAAAAATAAATGAAAATAAATTTTTTTTGTAGAATGTACCGGATACCTTCTGGGCTAAACACCGATTATATTATCGTGAACTTTGTCAACTTTGCGAGAGTGTAGACCACACTTTTTCAGTGCTAACATTGTGTGCATTTTGTTTTGACCTTCCTTTGATATTACTGTCAATTCTCAGATGTTTTGGGTAAGAATGAAAAGCAATTTTTTTTTTGTTATTTGGGAAATTCTTGAATACTGAATATTTCTAGGAATCACGTAACGCTAACTCAGTTTATCTCTTGCTGGATCTCTTTGATTTATCACTTGACTAGAATTTGGTTTTTGACCATTTGTTCTTCTCGAATGCATGACGAATCTAAACGTCCACTGAAAATATTGAGACTAGTTCCAAGAGAATCCTGGTGTCTGGAGGTAATATGATGTTTTTTTTACGCATATAATTATCTTGAAAAGATTAAATAGAACGACATTTTAGACATCACGATTCTATGAGGAAGTTGGCAGCAGTTGTAATGTAAATGCCTTATCTGGGATGAAACTATTCTACATTACTAGAGAGATTTTTTTAAGTGTATGTATAATTTTTCCATTTTTCTTATACATATATACATAAATGCAGTATGAGCTATTACTAAATGAATTAATATTTTTTCAGCTTGCAGGCTTAATTGTTACATATGAATTGGTTCTTATTCAGATGGATCCAGACATTTATGGTGACGCTTGTTTGAATTATTAAATAATGTTTTTGTACCGCTGTTTGAAATTTTTTAATTGCTTAAAATACGCTGGGAGGTATATTGCTGCTGCTTTTTAGTTTTTAAGACACCATCGATGACACAATATGAAAATGTACTATTCATTCTTTCGAAACTGGATTAATAAAGTTCACCTGAAACTATGCACATAGATAGTATTTATTTGACCACAATTTCTTTTCATTTCACTTGAGTACAGTTTTTATATCTTTGATATTAACTACAGGAGATTGTGCACCTTATCCCAGCTACTGTATGTTATGTGTAATTGTATATCATCTTAAAACAAGCTTTCGAGCTCTTCGTTAAAGATTCCGCACTCATATTTATATGGCAGGTAATAGGGTGTAGTAAATACAGGCTGTTTCACACTAGGAGGTCAATAGAGGAGGAGGTGAAGGTAGGCACGACGCTAGTTGTCACGAAACACCCTGTATCTTTAAAAGTACAGGATGTACGGTCATGGGGTAAAGCTATGTATGCAGAACTTCATAGGCTTTCCAACGACTGCTGAACCAGCCCCGTATCCTCTTCGGGTAGGAGTTATTGGGGTCCAAACCAGGTTTAGAATAAGAATTTCTGATTTTCTCACCTTTTGTTTTACTTTGACCTCAATCTTTTTTTCACAACATATCTGTTGTTTTACAAAAACTATAAACTGAAGACTCTTCTCTTTAATTTGACCTAGTACACCCTGTGTGCTATCTGTAGCCGCTAACAAGCTATTAAATCAGTGGTTCTTAACCTTTTCTTGGTCACGGAGCACATTCAATTACATGAAACTTTCCCGGAGCATCAGAACTAATTAACATTGATTCCAGTAATTTGGATTATGTATGGAATTATATAAAATTTTCCATTTATTCAAGTAAAAATAATAATTTTATTCATAATATAAAATCAAATCAACAAAAGTAAATTGTTACAAATTGAAAATATATAAATATTTAAAGAAATTCAATGCGATATTTGAGCCTGGCGAGTTTTACATATTTCGCCAATATTAGGTCTAATATGAGATATTGCTACCCTCATTTCCTCCTCCAGATGTGTAAGTCTTTCTCTTTTTTTAGTTTTTATATTGGCTAATGTTGAGAGTCCCAATTCACAAAGATATGAGGTACCAAGTTGTAGTAAAATCCAAAAATTTTCATTTGACATTTTTGTGAACTGCATTTTCAGAGAGCGATCTGTTGACAATGAAATAATTTCTTCTTCTTCTTCTTCTAAAGATAATTCTGTATTTGAAGATTCAAATGTGCCAAATGGATTTCGTATCCAGTCATAGGATTCTAATTTAAGAGATGGAAAGTAACACGTGATTTTTTGATCCAATATTATTAGATGTTCTATTATAGCAGGAATAATATCCGCAACATTTTCCGTTTGAATTGAAGGAAACATATCAAGCGTACTTTTTGTCGTTATTCGATTTTTCCAGTACAATATTTTTTTATTGAATGCCAGCATTTTGTCCGTGGATCTTAAAATATTTTCATTTTTACCTTGAATACTTGTATTCACTGAATTTAAGTATTTAAAAATATCAGCTAGATATGCCAATTTAGCACACCAAATATCATTTTCAAGATATTTAACAAATTTATCCATAGCTACATTTTGGAAATAACACAGCAGCTCATCTTTGAGCTCCAATAAACGACATAGAACCTTACCGCAAGACAACCATCTTACTTCAGTGTGCAAAAGCAAACTTTCATACGTAGCTTCCATAGATATACAAAGTTGTTTAAAAATGCGTGCCTGTAGAGGTCTTGATTTGATGTAATTTACTGTTTGTACAACTTCATCCAAAACAGATTTTAATGCTTTTAGCAATGTTTTTGAAACTAAAGCTTCCCGATGTAAAAAACAGTGTGTAGATATATTTCGGTTTTTTTCTTTTAGAAGTGTAACACATCCTTTAATAGATCCTACCATTGATGGACATCCATCTGTACAAATTCCTACGCAGAAATCCCATGATATTTCCTGTTGTATGTTCGGTAAGCTCTCTGCAGCAAAAAAATTGATTTACTATTTCGTTTTCATCAACGAAGCGAACGAATGCAAGTAATTGAGCTTTGCTGCTAATATCAGTGGATTCATCAATTTGCAAAGCAAAATATTTGTTGGAAAGTTTATTATTAACCGTTTCCTCGATATCATGTGACATATCTTTTATTCTTTTTTTATTGTATCATTAGAAAGAGGAATCTTCATAATTTCATTTTTTGCACTATCACCAAACATAATTTTAACGATTCCACAACATGACGGTAAAATAAGACTTTCTGCTATAGTATGTGGTTTTAATTTCAGGGTAATTAATTCTGCTACCTTATATGAAGCAATTTGTGCCTTTTCAGAAATTGTGAAAGCACCTTTAAATCGTTTTGCTTGCTTAGATTGCATGTCCAATAACCTTTTAAAATAATCCTTATTTTTAAAAACAAGATTGTCATGCTTAGTAGTAAAGTGGAGGTTCAACTTAGCAGGAAACATGACACTATTGGACAGCTTTTCACCACATACAATACATTGAGAATTGGACACTCCTCTTCACCGGTCCATGTAAACCCAAAACTGATGTATTCATCAGAATACTGCCTATTAGTCTTTCTTATTTTATTACAGATGACATCTTCTGTATTGCCACTATTAATACTACCCCGGCTTGTACTTGCTCCATCATTAATATTTTGCTCCGAGTTGCTTTTTCGTTTAAAATATTTCTCCATCCATGCCGCTATTTTAAATAAAATGGGAATAAGAATAAGTACATATATTTACTTAATTTTCGTTACGAAGTAATTAATTTATGTCACACATGTTTAAGTGTTTATTTATGATGTAATTTTTTTTTTATTTCATGTTAACTTAAAATTTACTACGTAAGATACTTACTCAACTATATTTGTTGTCACTTCTTATAAAATTTAATCAATTATTAATTAAAAGCACATTTACATTAGAGTACCGGAATATTTGTGTTTATATAACGACGTCCAACAAGCCTACAAAAACTTTCAGCTTACTTGTTTAAAATTTTTTTGGGTAGCCTACTTGATGAGATCTTTTTTTTGGAATTTAAAAAGCTACGAAAATTTCAGCTTAAAGGCTGGAACACAATGTGGCGCTGTAGCTCGTAGCTGGCGCGGTAGCTGGCGCTGTAGCTTGCACTGGCGCGCGCCATGTAGCTAACATTGGTTACAATGATGCAGCTTGTAGCCAATGGTACGAAATTAGCTGCCGGTGAAAGACCTTTCATTACTTAATTTTACTTTAAATCTATAGTATGGAAGAATTACAAGAAATAGCATTTTTAGTATGTGTAGTGCAATTGTGCTTTTTCACTTACAAATATTTAAAGACAAAAAAACGCAGAAAGTGGTGGGTTAGACCTCTATATCAACAGAGGAGGAGCTCAGGATTCTTCGAAAAACATTTAAATATATAAAGGAGAATGATGACGAACTTTTCTTCAAAGCCACTCGAATGAGTAAAATTCAATACGAATTACTTTTGAGTGTAGTAAGAAATAATTTAAAGAAGTCTTCCATTAGAAAGCCTATAGATCCGGAATGTCGACTTGTATTAACGTTAATGTAAGCTATAAAAAATACAAATATTAGAATTTTGTATTAAATGTTTGCTATTCATCTAGGTATCTCTCACAAGGTGTTTCCCGACACTTCTTAGCATGGAGCTTTCGCATTGGTGTATCCACTGTAAGAAAAATAATTATTGAGGTTTGCGAAGTACTATGGGATTTGTTATCTCCAGTTTAAATGCCAGAGCTGAATATCTCAGATTGGACACAAATTGGTTCTAAGTTTTTTAATTATAAAGGGCACTTCAGCATTGTCTTATTGGGAGTGTGTGATGCCAAATATGTTTTCACATCTGTAGATGTTGGAGCTTTTGGCAGTCAAAGTGATGGTGGAATACTCCGTTTTTATGTTTTTGGGAACAAAATTCTTGCTAATGAGATTAATATACCTCCACCAATTTCGCTACCGAATTCAGAGAAAGTTGTACCACACTATTTTGTTGGTGACAGCGCATTTCCCTTGCGTAAAAATTTAATGAGGCCATATCCAGGCCTTTTACTAAACAAGAAGAAGACAGTGTTTAATTACAGACTTTCAAGAGCAGGTCGTACAATTGAAAATACTTTTGGAATTTTAACCACTCGATGGCGGGTTCTCGGTAGTCCAATTGAGTTTTACCCGTAAAACGCAGACAAAGTTGTCCTAGCATGTGTAATCTTGCACAATTTTTTGAAAATAACAGACGATCTATATAATTGTGGTGTATATTGTCCCTCAAGTTATTGTGATTCTTACGAGGACAATGACAAAGTTACAGAAGGTGCTTGGCGACAGGAAAATATTGCTTTGAAACCAGTTCGTCGATTCAGAGGCAATAATAGCACTCGAGAAGCCTTCGAAAATTCTAACTGATTACTTCCTCAGAGAAGGTGCGGTATCTTTTCAACCAAATTGAAGAAAAATAATTCAATGACATCATTTTATATTTTATATTACGTATTTTTTTTTGTATATGTACATATGTAATATGAAAAAGGTTACATATTTTATTTTATTTCAATAAAAATATTAATTTTGAACGACTTCTTCCTCTTCTAAGCCACATTCTATCTCGTTGAGATAGGACATGACATACACTTTCGCCTCGTTTTTAATTCTCAGAGGAAACTTTTAATTTTTTGTACTAAGCTCCTACCAAATAACTCATCCTCATCTTCTGATACAAAAGCAGCTCAAACGGTTTCCTCACGCTTTTTTAAAAAACATTGTATGCTGGACATTGTCCCAAGAAAGTTCTCCTGGAGATCGTGATCAGGCTTCTTCCGTTTTGGGTATTGAATTCCACTGGATTGCGAGTTATCAGCGCTACTGCTGTTGTCAGGACATGGAGTAGGCGAAAATACCTCGAAAATGTCTGGAGGTCTTTCAGGAGGGCTGAAGACAGCCTCATCATAGTTAGAAACCACTTCAAGACCGAAATCATCCTGGATTGTGCATTAGTTAGATTTTGTTCTGTAGAAATCAATTTAAATCTTAGTAAATACTTCAATGATAAAATTAATACTTCCTACTTTCTGGGATTCATATGTTCAACCAAAAACTCCATTTGTTTTGAAAATTTCCACCCTTCTACTTCCGCAGCACCTTGCCCTGATACTTTTTTTTTATTGTTTCTATCGCGGCTAAAAGAATCCCTCAATCGCTTCCACTTATCTTTGCTCACTTCAACTTAAACAAATATAAAGTTATTATATAGTTTACTGAAATTATTTTATAAATTATGAGTATAAGACCACACGACCGAAGTGAAAAATTCATTAGGTTCATTTACGACACTAATTTCTTAAAGAAGTTTTCACTTCAAAAATATTTACTTAAATACTTACCAGTTAAGTTATATTCCTGTGCAATGTCTATCCATATCTCAGCTTTCTTTCTGGCATTTTTATATTGAGGATGTGCTAAGTCCCACAATATCGGCTTCTCCTTAACGCTTTCAATAAAATTTTCACTTATTATATCACTCATTTTACGACTTTTAGTTGAAATTGGTTTTACAGCGGGTAAATATACTAAAATGCCAAAGTTGGCGCGCGCCAAATATTAAAATTTGCCAAAATTGAGCTACAGCGCCAGCGCCAGCTACGCATTGGAACGCCATCATAGACTTTGCGTGCTTTCAAATTTTACAGCGCCAGCTACGAGCTACAGCGCCACATTGTGTTTCCCACTTAAGGCTGAAACAGATTACACTTTGCTACGCGGCGCGACAACGCTGCAAAATGTTAGAAAACAAGTGTTCCCTATTGTGCATCAGACATTGAGCGCGCCGCGACAGGGCCGCAAATATTTTTGCCGCGTAGTCATTTCTAATCCTAAATTCGCTGCTCACTTTCAGTGGTGCCAACAAAAAAATTGCATTTGGGGTAGGCAGCTTCACATCAAAATATGTAGTACCAATATAAAAGCTCTAAATCTACCCTGCTGCGCCTTTGTTGCAATCTGCATCACAGCGCGGCGGCACATTTTCTCTGCTCAATTTGCCGTGTTGTCGCGCCGCGCACTAAAATGTAATCTGTTTCAGCCTTTAAGGCCAAAACACAGTGAGGACGAGACAACAAAGTCGCCGTAATTCTGTTGGTGTCAATGATTGAAATGCTGCGTTTAAAATACAGTGAACGCGACGCAACTTTTGTTTTTACAGCTGTTATGTCAATTGTCCACTTATTTATTTCAAAATAAAATTCAATAAAAATT
This sequence comes from Dioctria linearis, assembly GCA_963930735.1. Classification (NCBI taxonomy): domain Eukaryota; kingdom Metazoa; phylum Arthropoda; class Insecta; order Diptera; family Asilidae; genus Dioctria; species Dioctria linearis. The sequence goes on from OZ005743.1 coordinate 183,855,803, forward strand.
ATATTTAGTTTTTATTATATTTATTTGCCTCTTCGTTAACAAAATTTATAATTTTCGCCTGAAAATCCAGCAACTGTAATGGCGATAAATTTAAACTTTTAACAGAGGTTGCCAAAGACCTGAAAAAAATATCCGTGGAGTCTTCATGATCTTCCTCGTTCATTTTTCCAACCATAGTGTTTAAAAAAGCTTAGAAATCTTCCTCGGGGGCATTTGTTTTACCAGCTCGGCTGGCAATTTTCGGCGTTGATACCGTTGGCCCCTGACTTCCAGAGGTGCTGCCTTCCCCGTATTGGGTTAGCTCCCGCAAAAAACTAGAATTATCCAGCGCATCTTCCTGCATTGGGATGAATGTATCATCTGCATCAAGTAATTCGGTAGAATTGTCGGTGCTATCCTCAAATGCCGTCTCGTAGCTGGTAGAATGCCTTGAAATAAAATTGTTTGTTAATGAGATGAATTGACATGATACGCAGCATGTGTATACTTACTGTCTTGGAACTACGGAATCTCGCAAGAAATGCGGGAGGTCAAAATATTTCCACTTGCTACCCTGAAGTGCCCCACTTCCTGAACTACCTTTCTGTTTTCGTAGCTCTCTGACATACTGATCCCGCAAACACTTCCATCTGCTTCTGCATTTCGTTTCTAAAATTGTTGGTTGAATTAAAAAAATTTGACATTCATTGTAAATAATACCATCTGCATTCAACTCCACGCTAATTTCCTTCCACATCTTATCCTTTTTTTGTTGATTGCGATACATCCCTTGCCGCTTATCGTACATATACGTTTTCTCCCGCACTTTTTCGACCAGCTCCTCCTCAAACCCCATTATTTTAACACTAATTAAATAAATTTATTTTATTTTATTGTCTAATTACTTAATTATTTGTTATTACCTGCTAATTTGGAGAAAAATAAACAATTATTGTGCAAAAAAATTCACAGCTTCACGAAATTTCAAACAACTGCCAACTGTCAGACAGAAATGTCAATTAAGTTGCCGCGACAATTTAGAGATTTTCCCAAACTTTTTGCGCGCAACTTGTCGCGTCGTCCTCATTGTGTTAAGAAATATGGGACTTCCATATATTCGAATCTTTGACAGCAACCAATTTACTGCGACTTTGTTGTGTCGCTGTCACTGTGTTTTGGCCTTTACTTGAATCGACGTTTTTTGGGTAGCCTTCTTGATTACAATTTTTTTAGCATTTTTACACACCATCCCGTTCAGGCGATCGAAGTATTGCTCCCCAGTTTTATTCCTTTAATTCAAAGTGGGAACTTTCAAAGGTAACGTTCCGAATCGAAGTGCACATCATTTGTTCAATTGTTAAATCAAAATGCGGTGTATATCCCTACTTTTTCAAGTCATGTGATATGCACATTACAACTCTTAAAGCATATACCACATAAATTAAAGGATGATTATATGTAACAGTTTTTAATATTTCGTTTCACTTTCGTTTCGCGGAGCACCTCGGACAAGGTTGCGGAGCATAGGTTAAGAACCACTGTATTAAATCACAACCTATTCTCAAACCTATTCTCAATTTGTTCCCTTAGTGACTTTTAATACGCCATTTTAAAAAAATATCGGCTAGTTTCGATACGACCAGAATAGGTTATAAGCTAATAACTATTTAACAGATCCAGTTCAGACATAAGTGTGATAGGTTAAATTAAAGAGGAGAGTCTACAGTTTATAGTTCTTAAAAAACAGTTATGTTAATGACCGTTTTACAAAAAAGAAAAAAAAATAGAGGTCAAAGTAAAAAACAAGGTTAGAAAATCCGAAATTCTTAGTTTAGACCACCATAACTCCTGGAGGAGACGGGTATGGGGCTGGTTGAGCAGTCATTGGCAAGCATACAACTGGCTCTTAAATGTGCCGGACGTCCTGTGCTTTTTAAGATACAGGATGTTTTTTTTAAATCACTCTGTAACTCCTAAACGGTTGGTATGCCCCCCCCCCCCCCCGCCACACAATGTTTTGTTTGGCTAGCTGAGTACTATCACCTACTGCTATATTGACCTCGTAGTGATAAAGACCCTGCATAATTAATCCTATTCTCGGAGATGCCGCAATAATCTATTTTGGCCTCTACCGTTTTGCGTCTCTATAAATGACTTGATGAAAGTTTCTAGGTAGTGCTCCTCAAACTTATATATTGATGATCTCTAGTTGAGGTCATCTAAAAATTAAGTGACATTCATCTGAATGTCTGAAGACAAAATTAAAGAATCTTACTTTGAACTGAACTGAATTGTAATCTATTGCTGTTGTCAAAGATCACTTAATATATCGCATTTGACCCTAAATGATGTAAAATGTACCATATTCTATTCGCTGACTTGTATGTATAATTTGATACTAAGACCCTGCGGACACCGCGACAAGAGCTGATCTATTGTGTCCTCCTCTAGAGTAGTTACGCTAAATATGTCTTTTTTACGAGCTCTATTATTGCATTTGGAGTTAGCTTACAAACCTATTTGGAGAGTTAACTGCTTTTCCAGTGGTTTGCAATCTAAAGCCCTCAACGCGGGACACTCACATATGATATGCTTTAATGTTTCATCTTACTCTTCGCACAGTCGACACAGTTCGCTGTTTCAGTTGCCTATTTTCTACAAAATATAACTCCTGAGGTAGGTGCTTAAAAAGCAGCTATCGAAAGAGGTATAGATAATTTATTAGAATCGTTGCAATAACTTTTGAACGCACAATTATTTAACGCTTTTGTAAAATTATAATCTGATTGCTTGCCCTCGTACAAAGTCCACGCCACTGGCTACCATATGGAGTTTTTTCATTAAACTAACCACAGCATGCTATTGTATCGAGTGAAGGAAATTAAATTATATAAACGAGTTAAAGGTATTTTGCAACAGAATGTGGAAAAGGAGTACTCTTCCGGCTCTTAGTGAGTCGAACACTTCTCCAACCACATTTAATTCACACTTTTCTCTGGCGCCTCTTTTCTTCTATTTGAGGGCCTTGAGTAGTGTGAGGAGGGATAACATTTTTTCTAATATACTGCTTCAAGTATTAACTATGTAAGAGAGGTTTAATGAACACGACATAAAATATGCGTGAGGAAATTTATCAGATTTAATAATAATAATAATTTATTAGCACTAAACGTACTTTTCACAAAAAACAATACAATTATTTATATTACGTCTTAACAAATTTCTATGACATAGCTCGAATATATTCTATACAAAGTTTTACAAATACATTTACATTTCTTTCTTCCTTTATCACTAGTGGCAAATTATTATACAATTGAAACCCCTCATATATTAATGAATTCTGTGTTTCTGATCTATTGCAGCTAAGTAATCTTATATTTAGATCCGCATTCCTTAGATTATATGGCTGCGCATCCGTCACCAGTGTTATTTTCTATGTTAAATATGGCGGCAGATCCTCGTTCTTGATCCTCAATATAAATTTCAACACGTTAAGATCAATTCCCTGTGTCACATTCATCCACTTAGGAGCTGAGAGCATCCACCTAATTGATGTGTATCTATTACATTGCAAGATTATTCTCATTGCCCTATTTTTATGTTTCTGTAGTCTGTCCTTAGCTGTACGTGTGCACAGAAAAAGTACCGTCGAGCAGTATTCGAAATGAGGTTTTATAGTGACATTGTAGATTTTTATTGCACTCGCTAGTCAAACTGATTTTCTCAATCGTCTAAAATATGATATCTTTTTCCCAATCTTTTTACATACATAATCCACGTGTTTATTGAAATTTAGTTTATTGTCCAACATTAAACCTAAATATTTGATGTCATCAACTAATTCAATTCGCTCATTCTCGATTGCGATCGACACATTTAATTTGCTATTTAATATCATACATTTAGATTTACTAGTATTTAATTTCAGCCAATTGCTATTCATCTATGCTTTAACTTTGTTCAGATGGCTTTCTATTTTTCTTTTGATATCATCTATGTTTTCCCCAGTACAAAATATCAGTGTATCATCAGGAAACAGCATGAGCTTTGAGTGGACTATCACTTGCTTTAAGTCGTTTATATAAAGCAAAAATAATAGTGTTCCTAAGACTGATCCTTGTGGAAACCCCATTTCAGTTTCAATCGTTGTGGAACCAATTCAATTCACACCCTTTAATTCCATACTTGTCCAATTTCTCAATCAGAATATTTCTGTCCACCGTTTCAAATCTCGTTTCAAGTCTACAAAAACAGCTACAATTGCTTTCTTTTGGTCTATCTCTTCCTTCCAGTAGTTGACAATAAAATTAATTGTCGTCTCACATGAATGCTTTTTTCGAAACCCAGACTGTTCCGGGATTATTATATTATTCCTTTCCAAATATTTTTCCAGTTCAATTTGTACAGTTTTCTCTAATATCTTCTCGAAGACCTTTAACATGTTTATTGGACGAAACTCCTCACACTTCTTTGTATTTGTTACTTTAGGTACTGGTACTGTAAGTGATTCTTTCCATGATAGAGGAAACCTACCCTCTTTAAACGACTTATTAACGATATACTTAAGAGCTGTTCCTATCACATTCCAATTATCTCGAATTATTCTTGCATTCATTCCACCGAAATCATGTTTCTGGTTAATTATTTCACACGTTGATTTTAAATCATTTTCCGTAATCTTGCTGAACTTAAAAATGCATTGCCTATCTTCTATGCCATTTTCATATTTCCTGAACGGTATTGTTTGGTTTATATTCCTTATACTGTCTATGAAGAATTTATTAAAGCTTTCCGCAAGCTGTTGACTATCCGAGATTTTTCCGTCATTGAACTTCACTTCTTTAATTATATTCCTGTCTTTTCTTAAAACTGTTTGTTTAATTGGTTTCCACATATCTTTTTGTGTTATCGCCTTGTCGATCTTGTCTTCTATACATTTCCTTTTAGGTCGCTTAATTTTAGCTTTATACATATTCCTGGCACTTCTGTAGTTTTTCCAAGCACTTTCATCATTTAATAATTTAGCTTTCATGTATATGTGGATTAATTTTATATTTGTTCATATTTACTAGTTCTTCCGTGTTCCAGTCATTCTCTGCTCTTGGAGTAAACTTTATCCTTGTATACGAATTTTCTATGGCCTCATTTATTCTGGCGTCAAATTCCTTTGTTACTTCATCGAGGTTCGCTTTTCCAAAAATATTGTGTAACTTGATATCATTAATATATTTCTTGAGTATTTCTTTATCCTGCCTTAGTATCTCTATGTCCTGCTCTGCTGTTTGTTTCTTCTTACATTTGATCACTATCTCAATCATCAGATACATTTATATCACTTTTTACTTTCGCCTCTATATATTTCATATTTGTCACCACCCAGTCAATCAATGTTTTGGAATTTCTTGTGATTCTAGTATATTCCTCAACTATTTGTTTGCATCCATTGTCTTGAATAATATTTTCAATCTGCCGTTTATATGTACTATTTTCTTTCCAATTTATATTAAAGTCGCCTAAGATTATCATTTCTCCATTCTGTTCATTTAATTCCTCCATTAACTCATTAAATACCCACAAAACTGACTCTTTGTGGAACTCGGTGACCTATATATGACGGTAATTAGGAATTGATTATATATTTATTTATTTATTTTGTAAGTTAAAAAGATAGTAAACAGAAATTTCCAATAATATACTACCTTACAATTAGAAGGGTAACGAATTTTAATAAATTTAAAGAAGAAGATAAAGCAATAATAATGTTTAGAAGTAAATGAAAAAATAATAATAATAAAATAGACTAATAACTAAAGAAATAAAACTAAAAACATAATGTGATAAAAGAGAGAGGAGGAAAAATAAAATAGAAAAAATACAAAAAAATAATTAAGTTAAATCTAAAATCTAAAGAGCGTGAATGAAAAAATAAGATAAATTCAAATAGAAAAAGTAAAACTTAAATACAGTTGGAAAGCGGAAGCCAACAAATGCTAAGGTGTTAGGAAATTAGTAAAGCGAATTAGTAAAGCGAAGCAGTAAAAAGAGAGTAATGCAAAACAGAAAAGATGTTACCGATCTCGCGTAGAATAAATTTTTTAAATGTCAGCGGACTAGTGTTAAATAAATCTATATTGTATGATTTTGTAATTCTGTAGATAGGTGATTTCTCCCTAATGTTAGTTCTGCAAGTAATTAGTCTGAAGAGGGTCTGGAATCTCGAGTTGCGCGAGGGGACGTTCAAATCAATACTAGAGTTTAGTGCGTGACAATATACTCGACCATTTAAAATATTATATAGAATTGTGCTATACAAGTACATTCTGCAACTTACTAGTGTTATTAAGTTGTATTTTGCTAATCTTTCATGATACTCTAGATTGGTATTCTCTAGTTTATATAATAAAACTCTGGTGAATTTACGCTGGACAGCCTCAATTTGAGCAATAAAAGAAGAGTTAAGTGGACTCCAAACCTGACTAGCATACTCGAGAGTACTCCTTACTAAAGAATAATAGAGACTGATATAAGAGAATGCCGACCATAAACGATTTACAGGGGTGAAAGATAAAGCTTACGGTCGAAAATCACGCCCAAATCTTTTATCTCATCAACACGTGATACAGCAGTGTAGTGAATGGTATAGTCAAAGAGTATGGGGTCTTTTTTACGGTGAAATGAAATGCATTTACATTTGCTTACATTGATTTCCTGCGCTATACAACGTAAGCCTAACCACCATGCGTCAGTCCCCATCCCTCTTTTACTGACTATTTCGTATTGCCAGCCGTTATGCAAATATATTGCAACTCCTCCTGTATGCCATTTATCGTAATTTCAGAATCTCCTATATCCTCGACGGTATGTGTTTCACTTAACAATATAAGATCATAGATATTCCTACTTAGCATCATAGATATTCCTACTTAGCAATGATTGCAATTCATACATATTACCCCTGAGTCCCTGAATATTCATATAAATACATTTTAATTCCTTTAGCTGCTAGAATCTTGTCTTCCGTTGTAGAAAATCAATAAAATAGCATAATTGAAATGGAAAAGAAATTGTTCACGTTAAATTGGTAAAGCGGCAACCCTAAACTTAAATTTCTCTGACCTTGAGAGCTCACTTTTCCCGGCGTCCACTATAGTTTTATTTCCTATTTATTTGTAAAGAATAATTATACACATGAATATTATAACGCTGTGCTGTGCACAGGTATATTTTACTCTGTGTTAAAATACAGATATATAATTTAAACCGTTTATTGTAATGTTTAAGGTGTTTCAGGAACATTATCTTAATTTAATCACAAACAGTTTTTTTTTAATAATCCTTAGTCACGACATGGTTGTCTTTAAAGTATGATTTTACGGATTTAGTAGATTTCTAATAAACTGCAAGATTCACTGTCGGAGGAAATATTAATAGTATTGATTTGGTAGTAATATACAGAAATAATTTCAGTTATTTAAGGCCTTCAAATAGGAAAAATCGGTCAAGGCTGTTGTTATTTCTCCTGTATATGTATAACATGTGTACAATTCAAATATACAGGCCTGAGGGTACTGATGAAAGTGTAAAAAAATTTGCACAAGAAAGGATGTTTTTTCTTAAAAATAAAGGTAAATAAAAGTTTTGTTTACATATGTGCTGCTTATAGTTAGAATTAAAATTAAAATTTGTTTTTAAAGCGTCAAGAACGATGATAGTTTTCATAAAGCAATTGCTCCAGGTATTGTAATTATATATAAATGAAGAGATGAGAATTATTTATTCTAATATTTCCAAAATGTTTTTTTGTTTTTTCTTCTCAATTTTCTTAAACAGTTTTTTGTGTGGCACAATGCTTTGGACTAATGCCTGTACAAGGAATATTTGCAGCCGATCCAAGTGGACTGTCATTTTCTTGGTTTTCTTTTCGAACATTTTACTGTTATATGATTGTAATAATAATTACCGCAAGTTCTCTGCTGGAATTTATTGTTTACCTTACGAATATATCTAGTTTTGCTATAATTGGTAAGGACAAATTTTATTTTAAAGTAGCCACATGTGAGATTTTTTATTCTTTATTTTTTATTTTTTAGCTACTGAGATTTTTTATATTATAATCCTAGCAACTTCGTTTAACTTAGTTATTCTTGCTAGCAAGTGGCCAACTTTAATGAGAAAATGGCATAAAATTGAAAGTGAAATTCGAAAACTTGGTCTGCAAAAGAACAGGAATTTATTGACGATCAAAGTGAGGGCAATTGCTTTTATTGGATTCTTTTTTACTGTGGGTAAGTTGTACAGTTTTCATTTTATTATAGCATTAAAACCAAAATATGAATGACAAAAATACAGGGATCCGGGATGATGTTGATATGAATAGTAAATAATAATGAAGTAAGTAGTAGTGGCGTAACGTTCTGCGATTTTTAGCCCGAAAATAAATTCGGGCATTAAGTCTCGTATGCAACGTGCTTTAATATTCGAATATAACTCTGCCATAAAGACGCTATATAAAATTTACTTGAAGCATTCGGTCTTAAAGTATAATATTTATAATATCGAATTTTGATGCTCTGAAATAAAGTCGAAGTTTATTTCTAACTTGACAAAGAAATAGAATCTATCAATTCGGAATTTTCAACCTTCTTACCATTCAGAAATAGAATTAAAGCCGAAATTCGCTAGGTAATAATGTCGAAAGCGTAATTTTTGATATTTCCGTGGATTTTGCATTGTCCTAGACAGGAATGATATCTATTTGTCCTATCAATTGAGTTCTTTTATTTTCCTGTTAAGAATAAATAGGGATGAGTTGCTTAATACATTTATTTGTTTATAGTTGTTCCAAGTAAGCAAGCATAGGGATATGCATTTCTTTATTAATATTTGTTCCTAGTAAACGATCAATTTGGATGAAATTACATTTTTTTTTAATTTTTCTGGAACAAATAACAAAATTAGTCTTCTATTTTTGGAAAAGTATTGGAAAAAGCAAAATAAATTTCATGTTTGATTTACTGTTTTACGTGTGACGTCAAAGGATTTCACAGAAAAAATATTGATAGAAATTTCCCTCTGCTTACTTGCTGGTAACGGAGCATTTTTTTCTAGACTTGGAAATTATTATCAAATCCAGGAAATAAGTGAGCTAAATTCGGGTTTCAACTCATATTTTTATAGCAGTATTATGCCCGAATTATATTCGGCATATTAGTTATATTGCTTAATGCCCAAATTTTGTTTTGTTATAACACGCCAACGGCACCAATCTTTATACCTAAACCAGAGCAATCTGATACCGGAGTGAATTTTTCTTAAGCAATGGTGATTTCGTTTTTTTTTTGCGTCACGACCAGATCCCTAAAATTGGTACTAACCACAATTTTGATTTAAAAAAAAAAAAATATATATATATATATATATTTTCTTGCGTGGCCATCTAATTTACAGGAACCAGAAAAGCGATCAGCTTATAAAAAAAAAAATGTGAAAAAAAATTTATATCAATCCAAGCCCTTTTTTCTAATCAGCAATTCAAACATTCGCCTTCCATCTTCGACCGAGAGGAAATTACACCCTTAAATGTTTTTGGACTCTTCTGGGTCTTCAGTTGAATACTTTTTCCATTCATTCGTCGGTCATGCTCATCAGTTTTTCAAACAGCGTTAATGTTTAGGTCTTAACCTCACCACTTTTGGATACGTATCCATGAACGATGACAGATTGCTTTAAGTTTTATGAGGAAGGTTATTCATTCTTCTATTTGCATATTTATTTGTTTTCCTTTACCCATTAATAATTGTCCACTGTTGTTTTTTTTTAACGAAAACTTTTTTATGTCATTCATTTCAACTTTATTCCACTCACGACTTTGTTGTACTTTTGAAAAGGATCTGGAGTCATTATACCCTAGATGATAAAATCATAGGGTATACTACGTTTGTCATTCCGTTTGTAACATCAAGAGATAATAATGGTAGAGCAGAATGGATTGTACACCAAACACATAATACTAAAAGCTATTTTAATTTTTGCATGTTCGCTCGACCGTCTGAACTTTTGTACACAGTGTTTTCATAAAAATCCTGAATTCCTATATGGCAACACCAAGAACGGGTAGCCCGATTTACCCCATTTTTAAAAATTTATTTACTATTGCTATGAAAACATAATGTACCATATTTCAGTTCTCTACGTTGACGCATTCTCAGGCAGTGTTCAAATATGTAGTGAAAACGACATTTTTGTATGACAACCTTACGAATGAGTTGCCCGATTGGTTCCATTTTCGAACTTAAATTTACTTTTTTTTTAAAAAGCCCGCGTGTAAAATTTCAGCACTCCAAGTAAACGAGTTTTCGTACTTATCGTGAGGATGGACAGACGGACGGAAAGACGGAGGGACATGCAAAAATCAAAATAGCTTTTAATTTCATGCGTGGGTGGGTGTCCAATCAATTTTGCCGAACCATTATTATTATTTCTAAATGTCACAAATGCAATGAAAAATCTAGTACACCGTATGATTTCATCTATGGTACAAAAATGGACCAAGTGGACTACCTATTGGTGTTGCCATATAAAATTTTTAGATTTTTATGAATACTGTGAAACTCCTATGAAATTGCTCATAATCAGTTTTACTGTCCGACAAACCGTTCTAGAAATATATGCGAAAAACGACTTCAACAATCAGACTTACAGAAAGGGCTGACCTTACGAAATTACAAACGGCTATTCATCTATGGTATCGTTTGAATTGGTCTTATACTAATTCCACCTTTTTACTTGGCTGGCTGTGTCTACTTTACATAACTTGTGTGAATGCCTATGGCAATGGCTGATCGGGTTTTAAACTTACTTAAATGAACTGGTATGCTAAGTGCGAACCACAGCTTTATGTTTTGTTATCATATCTTTCTTGAATGAACGAACTCACGAAGTAATACTTGAATAACACTCATAGGCCTCTGAGATCATGAAGTAAAAGTAATGCAAATATAGCTGCAAAATAACCAATTCGAATTGAGTTTTCCTTAATATAAACTATAAACGAAAGGATAGTTTTTCTTCTTCCCTAAAGTAAACAAAAAATATCTATTTAATAATTTCATTAATTTATTGTCTATATTTGTTTATAATTTTCCAGTGGATGTCACACTCGTCAGCTTAGGTCGTGCAGACATCTTAAGAAAATGTTTTGATGTCAACAACTATCATGAACATTTATTTAAAATATTTTTTCCATCTTTCTTTAAAATATTCGGATTTTCAAGAATTTATTTCATTCCCCTGGGTATTGTGTACTGCGTCGAATGGTTCTTTGAATATTTTGTATGTGTCCTCATCATGCTGATGAGCGTAGGCCTAGAAATAGCACTTAAATCACTTAACGATAGCATTTTAATTGTTAAAGGAAAGGTAGGTTACTTTCTATCTATAAGTGAAAAAATAAAAATAAAAAATCTTTTGTAGAATGTACCGCATACCTTCTGGGCGAAACACCGATTATATTACCGCGAGATTTGTCAACTTTGCGAAGATGTGGATAACACTACTTCAGTGATTACATTGTGCGCATTTTGTATTAACCTTACTATGCTATTGCTGGCACTTCTTAAATGTTTTGGGTGGGAATGCAAAAAAAAATAGTTTGTTAATTGAGAAGTTCTTTAATATTGAATTTTCTAGCACTCACGTAAGCTTTCTTCATTTCATCTCGTGCTGGATCTCTATGATTTATTACATGGCTAGAATTTGGTTTTTGACCATATATTCTTCTCGGATTAATGACGAATCTAAACGTCCACTGAAAGTATTGAGACTAGTCCCAAGAGAATCCTGGTGTCTGGAGGTAATACAATGTTTTTGTTTTGCGTATAGAATTTTGAGGAAGTTGGCAGCAGTAGTAATGTAAATGCCTTATCTGGGATGAAACTATTCTACATTACTAGAGGGATTTTTTTAAGTGTATGTATAATTTGTCCTTTGTTTTTATTTATATTTTGTATATGCCATTATTAAATGAACTAATATCTTTCAGCTTGCAGGTTTAATTGTTACATATGAATTGGTTCTTATTCAGATGGACTCAACATTTGATGGTGACATTTGTTTGAGTTATTGAATTCTAGCACTAGAACTAATCACGTTTGTTTTTAATTGCTTAAAATAAGTTTCGACACGACGTTTTTAAGACAGCATCGATGACACAATATGTAAATGTATACTATTCATTCTTTTGAAAATGAATTAATAAAGTTCACCAAGGACTTGAGACTATTTATTAACTCTGACAACATATTGTTTTTTTTTTTTTTTTTTTTTTTGGTTTAGACCAGTTATTAGAACTTTGATATGCTGAATCAACTTATCAATCACAAAATCTTAATTCACAAGTTGACTGTTCTTGGTTTTACTACTGTCTTTGTCAATTGGCTTCGTTCCTTTTTATCTGATCACACGCAGCGAGTTATATTTCGCGCAGCTCTTTCTAATGAAATAGATAATACTTATGGAGGTCCTCAAGGTAGCCATCTTGGACAACTTCTTTTTATAATTTACATTAATGATGTCTCTTAATGATTTTGGCCAATTCAAGAATACTTTGCTATGCTGACGATGCCAACATCTTCAGCATTGTTTCTAATGAAAACGAGTGTGAAATTTTAAACTTCGACTTAGATACCTTTCATAAATGGTATGCTATTAACTGTCTACTTCTTAATATCAGCAAAAGCACCGCTATGACATTTTCTCGTAAAAGTAGGCCTCGCGACTTTATTATACTTTAGATGGATGCTTATTAACTAGACTTGACAAAACCAAAGATTTGGTCGTCTTTCTTAATACTCGTCTTTCTTTCGACGATCATATTGACACAATCGTTGCCAGGGCTAATGCTACTCTGGGGTTTGTAAAGAGATGGTCAAAGGAGTTTAATGATCCATTCATAACGAAGGTCCTTTACTGCATATTCGACCTATTTTGGAGTATGCCAGTCCGATCTGGTCTCCCTTTTATGTTGTATACATAAATCGCATCGAGACTATGCAGAGGAGATTCGTTCGTTTTGCCCTGTGTGGGGTTTACTGGGATAACCCTATTATTCTACCTCCATATGTCGACAGGCTTAAACTCTTTCCTTTGGATTCTCTCGAGAATAGACGAAAAACTTCCAGAGTTGTTTTTGCGTTTCAGTGTATACAGAGTGTGATAAATTCCCCCGAGCTCTTAACTACTCTTAATATATGTGTTCCTGTGCGCTCCTTGAGGAACTACGACTTCTTCGATGTTCCCAGCATACTACAAACTATGGCATGCACGATCTCATTTCATCAATGTCTCTTCTCTTAACCGTCAGTTTGATTGCATTAACTTTCATCTTTCAAAACGTCAAATAAAAGATCAGAAGACGGAGGAAGGAAACTACGACGTGTTTCATTAGTTATAAAAATATTGTACATATTTTTTTTATTGCCATTAGAAATTCCGCTAAAATTCGTATTGTGGATGGATAGTCTGCACCTGTCTGATAAGACACACACATAATTTTTTAATGAGGTTATAAAAGTAAATCAAATTAAAACAGTCAAAAACAAAAAGGCGTTGAAGAAGATACAATATTATAAAAACAGAAGTGTATAAAGAGGAAAACTAAAAACGGAAAAAAATTGCAAAACGAAAATAAAAAGTATTTACAATAATAATAAATAACGAAAGCGTTATTTCAACCGGTAACTGGCGGTTCCAAATTTCTTCCATCGAAGCAAAGGGCAAAACGATCTTAGCTAAATAGAACTGAACCTTTATTAGGAGCTGTTTAGAATTACAAAATTTTTTAGAGTAGAAAAAAAGTGTAATAAAAATGACAAAAAAAATAAAATAAATAAAATAAAAAAAACCATAAGATCACAAATAAATTAAATATGTATTAAAAATACTCAGTGATATACACAAGAAAGATTTGGGCATGAATTCCAGTTAGACAATTTTGACTATACAATATGGATGGTCAAACTATTTTTGTGTATATCACTGAGGAAGAAAAATGAATTTTTAGCTTTTTAGTGCAATTTGTTTATTTTAAAAGTTTTTTAATATATTTTATATTCTACTTTTTAGTTATAATTCTTCTTGTTCTCTGTCTTCTTCTGCTTCTTCTGTAAATCCCTCCACGTTTATTACCTTAAAACTCTACTAAAAATTGCACACTTTCGTCACGAACGACGCCCTGGACACACTAAATTATTTAGTCAACGGTTAGTGAGTTGATAAAAGTAATTTAAAAAGTTAAAAGAAAATTTAAATATAAAGAGCGCAAAAAAGAATAAAAACATATGTAAATAAAATTGCGATAAATAAAAAATAAAAAAATGAAAATGACTATAATGTAACATGGAGTTGAAGGTCTGAGAAACAACACTGACCAATCACAATGTAATGATTAGAGGTATCTCTGATTAGTTTAATAAAGTTCGGGCCGGAACCTGTCCGTTGAATTACATTTAGAAGAGAGTTCAATTTCCACTTGAAGACCTCTATTCGAAGTGCAAGAACTGTAGGCTGTCATAGAGATATGCAGGAGATTTAATGTAAATTAATCTGTGAAAAAACATAAGCCTACGACGAGTCAAATATGCCTCGATAAAGGATCGAAGTAGGAAACAACAGCAGAGACATGAGCGCTTTGAAGGAGTCAATAAATATAGCGTATGATGTTGTTAAAGGCCACAGCCAATTTCCTGGAAAAATTCACGGACATGCAACTGAATGAAATAGATACTTGGCGACGACTGTCATAAATTTTCATTCGACTGTCAACCTCCCACCTGACCGTACAATCCAAATATTCTAACAGTTAAAATGACTTCTCCGGGAAATAAAAACTAAAATTTAGGGTGTTTTTTAATTAAAAATCTTTTTCCATTTTCGCATAAAGTAGAAAGGATCCACTTAAGATGTTTGGTTCCTATATTTTTGGCCACCACTCCTTCTATCTCTTTCCTCAGTCTAGAGATATTGTCAGAGTAATAGCCAAAGAAGAAACGCTAAAAACTATATAGACATACGACGTAAGAACGCTGGTATAGAATCAAGAGTTGCTATTGTTGTGTCACCGCTAATAAGCCGAATGGCCTTACTTTGGTCTTTGTCTAATGCGAACAATACAGTGCGTCCAGCCCCGGGCCAAATTTGAAAATGATTTTCTAATCTTAGACTGATATAAGACTTGTAGATTTGCGATTTAGTAAAATATTTCTTGCATCTTTGGAAGGTGTCCAGGCATATTATTGCATTTTTGGAAATACCAAAAATTTTATCGGACGAACTAAGATTGTTGGATATTTCCATACTCTAAACGTTTTATAGAGATGGCAAATTTGAAACAACTACTGAATTCATGAAATGTGTTTGGTGGGTGTTTTGATTTGTTTAAGTGATAAGAGACAAAATTGCATTTTGGAAGCATTCAAGAAGACCCGATTTACTCTGCCCCAGGCGAGTATTGTTGTAAGGTCATTGTTTAATGTAATAAACATGTGGCTTCGTTTCAAAACTATAATATTCCCGCGAGAGTGAGCTACAGAGTTGAGCGAGTATACGAAAACAAAGGTGCTGTCGTCAATAAAATTATATATATGATTAAAAATGAGATCTAGAATATCACAAACAAAACTGAAGAAGAGTAGTTGGGAGAACAGAACCTTGCGATACACCGGCATTGATTATGATATGGTTATACGTAACTCTGTCCAATATAACTTGGATTGAACGGTGAGACAAAAAATTTGCAATACATTTTAAGATATACACAATGCCTAAAGTTTAGCTAAGAGAACAGGATGACAGGCTCTAAATTAATCATAGGCAGTAGAATGGAATCCGTAAAGGATACGAAGTGTGGGAAGATGAAGAATCAGATAGAAAGGGACAATAAATAAAGAAATATATGAAAGTGGAAATCAATAACCTGACCCTGAACGGAAGGAGTGAAGAAGGAACAACAAATACTTGACATGCATTTATATCGATCGAAATCAGCGTGGGCTGAGTAATTGTTAAAATCGTTTCGCTCCGAAAATAATGAATAGTTCAGATATATTTGTTTTTCAATTATATGTATACATTTACGTCGGAAATAGGTAAATAATAATTATATCAAGTCAACAGTACTTTTCAAATGTCCTTCGACAAGAGTCCACACGAAACTAATTAACTTTAGTCACGAATTGGTTGGAAGTCGTTTCTGGTTTAAAAGTTTAAACAGAAATCTGCAAATTGGAAAACAACAGCTGAAATTTAAAGGACACTCATTTTTGGATTTATCATGGATAAGATAGAATGGTTGATAACTTCAGGAAAAAGATTTCAATTATTTGAGACCCTTAAATAAGAGATTTAACGGAAAAAGCTAAGTAGTCTTATGAATTTTAATTTTTAAAACGTTTACCGAAAATCCACTCAGGTCAAAAGTAAACAGTTTTAATAAAGGGCAGCTCTTAAAGGGAAGGAACATTTTTATCTCTAAATAATTCCCCAGTAAATTATGCATCCAACCTCGAAATGGAAGCTGCAAATTGGTATAAACCTTTGTTTGCGCATTCTAAGGACTGGACAAAATTTTCATATAATCTCGTGTCTGCGTCACCAGTTATTCAAGGTCAAAGGTTGCGGAAATTGATTTTTTTCAATTATCTAGTTTTCTATGCAAAATACGTCATTCAAGGTCTTTATGAAACTTGTAGATTATAGAATTACCTACAAATTTCATTTGAAGCAATTTGAAGCATTTTTTTTTGTATCTACAACCGTTTTCGAGGTACAGTGCAGAAAGAGCAAGCGCGCATCCGTGTACAGGCGTATATAGCGTATAACGCTATGTGAAGGCGTGGCCAATTCTATTTTTTATTTATTTATGAGTAAAACTAAATACAAATTAGCGAATTTAAAATTTTTCTTATTCGTCTTCGTTTCCGTCACGAGGTTGCCCAAGGTCAATGTCAACATCATTATCATCGTCTTCGATATCCGTTAGAGTTGTTTCGCTAAGCTCGAGGACTTCATGCACGCTGTCTCTATCGGACTCATTTGGTATTGGGGAGGCATTGAGTCTTGCTTGTCCGTTAGATCGGCCACAAACTGTTGGACTTAGTAACCGTACTTTTTTCTACATCCACAACGCGCCTCACAGCCTTTCTTGCGATTGCAAAATATCATATTCAACAATTTTTCCGGTGCTGGTGTCAATAACGTCGTTGTCGGTAAAAGTCGAAAATGTCTCTAAAAAAAAAAATGGACTTAGATCATCTTTGCTGTTGATAAAAGTGCAGCTCCTAAAATTTCCATTATTACTGCTGGTTAAGCGAGAGTTTTTTGAATATTGCAGAAATGAGATGAGATTTAATTACAGGAGAACTTCCGTAATTTGAACCGTTAAAAATTTTAACCGACTTATTCTAGGCATTATGTTTATTAAGCCATATGTTTCCTTGCTTGTGGAAGTGCTTTTAAAAGTATTTCCTATACGGTTTTCACTAGAATAAAAAATTCCGACAGTTTGATTGATTGAAAGTTGAGGTGGAGGCCACTTGCGGGAGTTCTGGAACGTAGGCCATAAAAGGCCTATTGTTCACCCTACAGACTTATTAGCAATTGCTCGCAGGCCTCAACCGGACGTTCCTATGAACTCAAATATTGGCTACCAACCCTCCTTGCCGGTTTCGTGCAGCTACGAGGTCTGAGCCAGGAAATCTGTTACGCATTCCTGAGAGAGTTGGACAGTGACAAAGTATATTTATAGTGTACTGTAGGAGGGGGCCGGTTTTAAAGAATAACCCAGTTTTTATGTTCAACATATAGAATTTTATTTCCTACGTTCTATAATATCACAGTGATTCATTTCACACTTAATACTAAAACTCAATAAAATTCAATAAAATTTAACAAGTAAAATTTCAATTCAAAATTCACTTCTCTAAAAATCATAAAATAAAAATTGTGGCAGTGTAGCTTGAGGCTGCGGGTCTCTTGTCCCTTTTGTTATCTTTTTACTCCTGTAAAGAAGAAGAAGACCGTATGTAAATTAATTGTCGTGATCTATAATAGAGTATTTTTGTTTGTGTTGAACAATATCATACAGGGTGTTCTGTAAATGGCTTTAATCCTTTAAGGGGATGAAAGTAGAGGTCATTTGGGTCGAAAAAGTAGTCTAGATATATCGAACTCCGCTTGGTTTTCGAGTAAATCGATAATATCGATTTTCGAGATTTTGCATACCTTTTCAGAGTAATTTCGTTATAAGTTCTATTGTGACGTTCAAACCTTTATTTAAAAGAACACATATTGACCTTTCTAAGAATGTAAAATAAGTTATAATTGTGCCTTCAATTATTTAAAAAAAAAACAGTTTTCTCTAGAATTTTTTATTTCACCAAAAATGTTTGTCGCGCTTCAGTGCACATTTATTCGAAATATCACCATTCCACGAACTTGGCAAAACTATGAGAAAATTTGCGTATTATGTCCCCTTTCCAAAATAACCTCCCTAAGTGCTATCAACAATAACAATCAAAAGTTATAAGCAAAAAATAAGATGCGGAATAACGAAATCTACGTAAATATCAAGTTGGGTAAAAAAGTGTTTTTTTCGAAATTACCCCCTCCATTTTCGAAATTCGAAATCGAAAAGTACACTATCTAATAGCCAGTTCAGATTCCCGTACAATGACATATAAATGGTTGTCGTAGGTTAAAAACTGTAGGAGGAGATAGAATCCTACGAAAAAACTGAAGATTACCTCGATGGGCACATCTCCAAATGTTTGCTTATAACTTTTGATTGTTATTGTTGATAGCACTTAGGGAGGCCATTTTGGAAAGGGGACATAATGATATGGGACATGGTGATATTTCGAATAAATGTACACTGAAGCGCGACAAAAATTTTGGTGAAATAAAAAATTCTAGAGAAAACTGTTTTTTGAAATTGCTCTGAAAAGGTATGCAAAATGTCGAAAATCGATATTATCGATTTACTCGAAAACCAAGCGGAGTTCGATATAAAAGTATCTAGACTACTTTTTCGACCCAAATGACCTCTACTTTCATCCCCTTAAAAGATTAAAGACATTTACGGAACACCCTGTATATTGCTTAAAAGGCGTATACTGCTACGTGTGGGTAGTAGAGTTCTTTATACGGAATCTATGTTGACACGGTAGCAACTTGTACTGTTGCTACGTGTATGTTGGAGAAAGGTGTAGCGAATATGATTTGCTACTAGTGTGCAGGTTTTACTGTGCTGCCGCGTGAGATTATGGCGGTAGGTGCACTTGTGACGTTTGTCGTGTGCGTATTTTAGATGCAGCAAATTGAAATTCAGCTGCATCTGGGATTGCAGTAATGGCAGTAGTTACATTTTGTGTTGTGCGCATTTATAAGTGCAGCGAATTGGAATGCTGCTATGTGTGGGACTGCAGTAATATAATATTTCAGAATTAACTTCTGTTTATGATTACTGCAGAGTTTACCTTTGATTGTAAAACAGGCCTAACTGTTGTATAAAGTTAACCTAGATTCTAAATAGGTCAGGATTAACTCGTAGTTGAAATAATTTGAGTCAACCTCAATTCGAATAGTAGTTAGGATCAACTCCTGTGTGTAGAACTTGAGTCAACCTCAATTTAGGATATCCAGAATCAAATTCTGGTTTTTTGGGATTAAGTTAACCTCAAATTATTGGGTAGCCAGAATAAACTTCTGTTTTGGATTCAGAATTAACTTCTGATTTAGGTCGTGATTTTGGCTCAGAACAGACTCCAAGGCTTAGGACTTTATCAGATCAACTGTGATTTGGATATGGGTGATTTCACTATTGCTCGCCACCTTTTTGTAGCTGCTGAGGCTGAGAAAGCGTCAGGTTGACGTAATGTTAATTGGATGACACGTCAATTGTAAATACGCGGAGAAATGTGTATTTATGGTAATTTTTGCATTATTTATTATTTTAATTAAATATTTATTGGGTTTTGCTTTCCTTTTCAGATGAACTATTTCCAAGGCAACTTTAGGATAATCGTGGGATATTGTAGGAGCACTAAGAGTACTCAACTAGATAAGTATTAAATGTTGTTCAATTTAGAATTTGATTCTTTGTGATTTTTTGTTTGTTTCGTTTAAGGAAATTAAGGAGAGAAGAATGGTCAGTTGGTTGACTGCACATCCTCCGCCCCGCAAAAATAATAAATGAGGATTTTTGATAAATAGGAATCGGATAGATGTTAGTGATGGAATGAAAACATATCGTTCTCTGAGTTTTTTATGGTAACTGTATGAATATACAATAAAACTAAAGTTGTGATCTACTTACTTGGTGTTGACTGGTGAAATCTGATTTATTATTTTTTGTTCTCATCTTTATGTATGATCCGTTTACGAATAGAATTTTTAATACTTTGGGGAATGCCAATTGTCATTATTTTTGCTTCATTTTTGATATTTGCTTGTGTTTGAACACTAGTATTGGGCGTCTTTTTCATCACTGGTGTGGGAGTTTTATTAATTGGTGATGTTATATTTTGTAGTATTTCAGGTAGACTTGTCATTAGGTCTGCTGGCTTAGAGCAATTTTTCGTCTTGCTGGGACGTTTTGTCGTTTTGTATTGATTGGCACTAAGTGTATACTGCTGATGATTGGTGTAACCTCGTGCAATTTTCCAGTTAGACTAGGCATTACCTCGTTCGGTTTAAACTTGGAACAATCTGATGTCTTGTCGTAATGAGTTGCCGTCTAGGTTTTGTTGCTGGATAATGTTCGAGGATTTGCTGGTTTCTTTGCTGAGGTGACGTGTAGAGGTTGCGTAGAAATCCGAGCTCCTGATCTACTCTGGGTCCTTTTGAAAATAGAAATTTAACGTTGATCTTGGGTTTATTCGGCAATTTTTTTAAAGCTGGGTGCAGCTGATCTTGCCTCAAAAGGCCTGAATGGTTTCTTCACAGGCAAGACCTCATGTTGTGGTGGCCAGATAATCGCTAACTGGAGCGTTCTTTGTTTAGGAGTAGAAAGCAGAGGGCTCATCGGTTTAATCATCTGAGTTGCAGGTGCCAGTAATTCTGGAGGTGTTGGTAGCAGTTCTGCATCTACTGAATCCTATAACTCTAAGTTAAGAATGTCGAAAAGCTCCCCCATTTTAAAAATAATAATAAAAAAAATAAAATCCGAAAAAATAACAAAACACCAGCAAAATAAAGCTTGTAACGATTTGTTCCATACTTGTCACCAGATAAAAGTGAAATGATTTTTGGCGGTTGATGATCTTGAATTTATTCCAGTATATAGCGGGATTTTTGATTTAAATTTGGTGGCGCCAAGAGTATGGATATTTTTGTTCATATATTTTTTCTCTATTGGGGAGAGAATATTTTAGCTTGTTGTTATGTTAGGGGCAGTGTGATGCGATCTGCTGGTAAGAGTATTTGTCTTTTTGCAATTGTTGTTATTTCTCTGCGATGAAGAGTTTGTTGGGACCGCTCGAGATGGCGCTGATAACAAAGACGTGAATATAATGTATTCATTTCATTTCTTCCTATTCTCTTTGTGATGAAAAGTGTAGTCCTTCCTCGAATTCACATGATAGAAGATTACAGAGATGAGTGATGCACTCCGATAAGGCAGTCGACTCGTTCCGATACGGTTGTAGAATTTTTGTTTCAAAATAGAATATTGCTTGCTTCATTTTGCTTTTTTGTTGAACTATATTAAACTTATAAAATCAGTATTGTGTATAAGTCTTGTATTTTGGGTAGTATGTCCGGTATGTTGGCAAGACCTTAAGTCAGATCATTTGTTAGTTGTAAGTTTGTTAGTTCTAAAGATCTTTTAGTTTTTTCTGTGTAGAACCCTGAGCAATCGGTGTTGCTTACTTTATAGATTTTGCTCCTGTCCACTGTGACTTGTGGGAATGGGGAGGGGGGGGGGGCGAGCAGAGCATGACAATGTG
>OZ005743.1:183877982-184116892 GCA_963930735.1 Dioctria linearis
GTAAAACCCCTTTTCCGATCGGATACAATCCTACCGAGTTAGAGGCGATCTAAGGTGTAAGGAAATACTAAAAAAGTGAGTATGAGGATGGATACTAATAGCTATTTAAGCCTCTGAGTATAGGAGTGTGGGTACCCAACCTTCTTACCAGGACCAGTAATTATTCCGCACTACTGTATCAAATGGAGTACTCAAATGAAATTTAATCTGAGGTACAAGTAGCAATCTAGTACAAGCTAATGTGAGACAAATGACATTATCATGCAAGATATAGAATTTACTATTATTAACATAAATAGGTAATTCTAAAGTAGATATAATTATGAAGCGAACAAGTATATTTCTGTAATATTCGGAAAATTGGTCCCGTCAACGAAGCCCGTAGATATATCTGGCACATGACATATAATATTCAACTTGCCAATAACTTCACATCAATAAATTATAATTGGTAGTAATGGAGCCTTCACAAGTCGAACATTTGTATTTCTTTTTCCCCATTAACTCTTTAAACCAAGAACATTGCTTCGCTTCTTCCAATTAAAAGTTGTGTCACGAGATGCCGAACTGGAATATGTAAATTGTACATCAACAAAGGTGATATACAAGGCAGATGAGACATATTAATGTGATCTTTGAAAATATCAATAGATTACGACGTAGTCCAATTCAAAGTGAGAGTAATCAATTTTTCCCAGCTTGAAATAAGCTCTAGGTCCATAATAGCTTTGTTTACTTTTAGAAGAAAAGCACTTAAGTTTGTAGATAGACTCATCTGGTCATTTTCAGCATATAATTTTAGGGAATACCGCCTAGGATCGTTCACCAAGTCATATAAAACAGTAGATTAATTTTAGAGAACACTGTCTAGGAACTTCCACCAGGTCATTAGTGTAGAGACAGAACAGTGGAGGATCTAAAATGGACCCCTGCGGTACCTTCGAATATAAATTTTTATGTTGATAGCTATTCATTCTATTTACTGCAACCTACTGTTTGTCAGATAAATATGAATGGAGAAATTTTAACAGAAAACTTGAAAGCTTGTATTACAATTTATTAAATAGTTGAGATTCACTAAAAGAATTTCGTCATTAATCATTATCGTTATCGACCGAATCACAACATCCTGTATACAGGAGAATATGGAGCAATATGTTATCAATGCTTACCACCAAGATCATAGAACCATCTTTAATACAAAGAGAATAGCAGAATTTACGATTTTGGAGTGATACGAAAGATCATCAACTATCAGCATCCAAGAAAAGTTCGTCAATCAAGTTAAGGCAAAATCCCATACCAATAGCCAAAGTAAATAGTTTATGTTGGAAATAAATCGTATTTGGTCCTTCCTACCTTTCTTATTTTTCATAATTTTACTCTCAACCGAAAACATAGTTAGAATAAGAGTGGAGAGAAGTATAAAATTGGTGCATTAAGTATTATTATTACTAATTTATGTATATATTATATTTAATCTATTCTTTATTGCTCATTATAAAAGGTAACAAATTTTGTGGCATTTATTCTTATACTACATTACTATTTATTTTAAAGAAATACAGTTATACAATACACGAGTTATATAAAATATTTGCTTTTCTTTTTAACACGGAGAATTTAAGGAAGGATAGAGTTACCGTTGTTCAGTTACTTTGTTTGTCATATCCATCTGTCTAGCAACTGTTCTCTTTGATAATGTCAGTATTTATTAGAAGTAAAATAGAATTCTGGATTTATGTTGATTGGAAGCATGAGTCCATGCTAATATATAGGGGAATGTCGTCAGGGCTAGTCTGTCGTATAGATCGGCCAAATGCGATATTTTGAGTTTTAACCACTAGCGCCACCAATGTGCGACCGCGGCAAAACTTCTTACAGTGACAGCCAACTTTTCATGACATTACAGATTTGGAGAGCGAACGTAAAGCATGAAGAGTGCATTCAGTGGCTTGAAATTTGGAAAATTTTTTTTTTTTAGCATCAGTGGTAATTGTTGTGAAATCGGGCGCCCGCCGGCAGGATTATTTTCAGAGGGTGTTTCTAGGTATACATTATATCCTTGAGCTAAGCGGTTTGTCCATGTTTAGTGTGTATAGAAAATGGGTAAAGTAGGACAATGAATTCATTGACAAGGTGTTGAACAATCTTGGTCAACAGCCTGAACACCTGAAGTTTTTATTCAAACAGTGACTTTCGCGACTTATTTTATTACTGAATAAAAAACTAATTAAAAATATAGTGTCATGCATTAAGCATCTAAAAATATTAAAAAAGACAAAAAGCATACAAACATGCCAGTTCATTAAACTAATAGCAATCAGTGTTAAAATGAATGAATGACTGTATTATGTCGAATCGGTAGTTTCGTTGCCGCAATGAGTGCAAATGATCCACATAATTTCTTTGTGACCATACTGAACAAATCTGACTGCGACACACGTGAATTTGCTGACGCGACTTTCTACACCGTTTATGCGCTGCAATGAACTTGGTGAGCCCGCATGTTTGGAATGCCTGGAATGTATGTCAACGAATTGCTGGTAATACTATAGGTCAATAACTTGTACATGAATAATTTGCTGATATGCAAATTCTTTGATTTGTGCATTAAGTAGGGATAGTAATTAATGTAATCAATGATATAAATAGGATGTTTGGACAATAAAGATCATCATAGTTATCCGTTTCGTTTGAAAAGAAGGAGTTTTCATTTATCGGCAGCATTGACATCATATATTAAACACAAATATCGACTGAGTTTATCTCGCTTGTATTCAGAATACTAAGGCTGTCTTTGACTGAGCTATCTCACCTGAAAGTTAATTACCATTAGGCAGTCTCAGATGCCCAATCTCGATCAACGACACATTGCCTGAGTGATGTCGCCAGAACATCATACCAGACAATCGGATCATTGAAGAGTGAATCATTACAATACTCAATATGTTTTTTGTGTAGTCTTTCTTTCAAACCAGAGAGCCTCAAGTGCAACCCCTCGTACCACCTCCCGGCGTCTATGATTGTGAGTATGTTATCTGGTTCATGGTTGAAAACAAACCAAGAGGAAAATTCAATCCTGTAACATGTTTGGTTGTGGTGTGACGCGATGCGGCAATGACGCTTGCTGTCAAAGTTGGCCAATTTGTGTAGTATTGTGCACTTTGAAGACGCCCAAAACCTATCCAGCACCAATCCCAAAGTAGGCCGCTAATAAAAAATCAGCTAAAGGAAGATACCCGCCCAAAAAAGCGCTGAAGAAGCCCTCTTTGGACAATGAAAGACAGAACTGCATTTGAAGTGCGCCAATATAACGACGAGCTATTAAATTTTCCGGAAATGTGATTCCGAATAATGTGCCATTAAAATTTTGCTGAAAAACAGAAAATGCAATAAATTCGGCTTTTTATTTCATTCAATTAATTTTCCCAGATCATTTTCAATCATTTCAGTACATATTTCGTCGATTGACCAAGCCAAGCAACATTGGCCGGTCTTGATACAGCATTTCACTTTTTTTATACCTTAGATGACATCATAGGGTATACTAAGCTTATCATTCTGTTTGTAATGCACAGAAATAATGCTGGTAGAGCAATGTGGATTGGACACTCATGCATAACATTAAGAGTTATTTTGATTTTTACATATTCATATTCACATGTTTCTGCCCACACGATAACTCGAGAACGCATGTAATCAGAGAGTTGATATTTTGCAAATGGGCTTTTAAAGAAAAAAAGTAAAATTAAGTTCGAAAACGGGACAAATTGGGTAACTCCTTTGTAGGGTTGCTATACAACAATTTCGTTTTTCACTATATATTTGGACACTGCCTAAGAATGCGTCACACGTAGAGAGATGAAATTTTGTACACAGTGTTTTCATGAAAATAATAATCTCAAAAATAGGATAAATCGGGCAACCACCTCGTGGTCTTGCCATATACAAATTTTTGATTTGTACGTATATTGTGAAAATGATTAGAAATGTTTGAGAAATATATGCAACTATCAAACTTGCACAGATGGGTGACTATACGAAATTACGTACGGGCATTCATACATCAAACCGCTGTTTTGAAACTTCTGACATAAGAAGCGCTCTAGACCGAGACGCTTTCATGGTGCTAATACTTCTATATTTCTCTAAGGCTTTTGATAGCATGAATCATCATCCTCGATAAACTTTCTAAATCTTTTCTTTTTAGTAACTCAGCCGTTGCGATTATGAACATTTTTCTGACTGGTCATAAACATCCAGTCAAAGTCAAAGAAATGTTGTCTACTGCACTGCCACTCCTAAGTGGAGTTCCTTGAGGTTCTATATTGGGTCCCTTGCGTTTCAGTCTGTTTATTAATGACTTGCTTGATATTATATATCCATTTATATGCGGATGATGTCCAGTTATATTTCAATAGAGCCATACTTATAGAAGACTGCATTGAACGAATGAATTGTGATCTCAACAGAATCTATGTCTGGTCGGAGAATAGTCGGTTGGTTTTAAATCCAGTCAAGTCTCACTGCATTTACTTCTACAATCAAAAATTGAATTTTTCTGATATACCATCAGTGGTCGTAAACAATGTTTCGCTGCATATGCTAAACAAAGTCACTACCCTTGGTATTATTTTAAACAGCTAAACGAAGTGTTGGGACTTCGTTAACAGCATTATCAGAAAAGTTTATGCAGGGCTTCGGAGTATCTGGCACTCAGCGAGTACCCTATCAACTGAAAATCGCATTAGATTAATTAAAGCTTTAATTTTTCCCCCTCTCGTTTATGGCAATATTATATTTCCTAAACTGGATAGTATTTGTGTACCCGCAAGACGGAAGTAGCATTCAACGACTGCATCCGCTTTGTTTATAGACTTCGCAGGTTTAACCATGTATCACTTTTTCGATTTCGAGTCCTTGGCTGCCCACTGCCTCCCTATTTGTGGCGACGTGCTCTAGTTTTCTTCTTAATCGATTTAATTGAGATCGACCTAGAAACTGACGAGAATTTTTCCAGTACACAATGTCACGCCGTAATAGGAATATAATGAATTCTCCGACGTTTTTATAAATCTTACATGGAACGTTCTTATCTTGTCCAAATTGCTCGTCTATGGAATATCCTTCTCTTGAGTGTCCAAACTGCAGGCATGATCTCCATAGCAGAATTTATGAGTAAATATTTAAATTTAACTCTGGAATTAAACTAAGTTCGAATAGTAGGAGTTAATTTTTTCATTTCTTATAATTTAGAAGAACTTTATCATGCCAGATTAAGATGGTCAACATAAAAAAAATTCTTTCTGTTTAGTATTCAAAACTGGATTGATCTCTAGCACCTTTATATCTAATGTACAAAAAAAGATTATTAACTCTTGTGTACAGAATTCTTAAATAAATATTTCTATTCATTTACGGTATCATAAGAACAGGTTCTAGACCTGTTCCTTTTCCCAGAGACACAGATCATTCCAAAAATGTGTTTGGATTTACCAAATTCTTCCTTACAGGGAGGAAGTCTGCTGTAATCAGGAGTTATTTTGAAAATAAAATATTCTTGGAAAATGGGTAGGCACATTTTCCAGTTCAGGCTCCGGAGGTAAATTTTTAGATTTGTGGAGTTTCGATTTGTATTTAATATACAGATAAGCACAAAGAATAGAGAGTAGTGCATAGTGGTGAATAAGATCATTGTTTATTGTATTGATTATATTATATTTTTATATTGGATGAATTAGATCCTGGTCTTTTTGGAAGCGCATGGATTCTAGTAGCTTCTTTAGATCCATGTTGCTTGTGATATTTATAGGACATGTTTCTATATACATATGTACGCTTCCATAGGGGAAGACATCATATTCCACATATTACTGGAAATATTTATTGTTGGGATGAAATGGGAATTAAATTTGGATACGTTTAAGCATGTCCGTGCAGAATGAATTCTTTGCTTGGTACATAACAACCAAAATGTATATATATTGTCCCTATACTTTGCAGGACTTGTGAGCTAATGGCGTCTTAAAAAATGACGCTTATCTGCATGGATTCTTTATATAGCGTCCAATAATAATACTGTTCTCAGGATAAAATTTTATCTTTTTTGAATAACTTTTATCTACTTACAAGCCCCTGACTAAATAACTTTGTCGATAAGGGCGATGTTCGTGACGTAAGTGTGAAATTTTACCAAGAGTTTTAGGTAGTAAACGTGAATGCATTTACATGTTTTGTTTTTATTTAGTATGAGTGAATGAGCTTTCCGATGAGGTAAAGTTTTTTACGTATTTGGTTTTTTTTGTGTGTGGTGGGTGGTACCTACTTTTTCCAGTTCATGAGTTTTTTTTTACTTGGAAGTACTTACATTAAAGTGCGATAATCTTCTAAACTAGTTTCTACCATAGAGATGAAAAAAATTACACCACAACGGTTTTAAGAGAACGTAGATGCGAATTTATTTGCATATGTCAGCTTGATTATGTGCCGTGATATGAGCATTTAGCGAAAATATAATGACTAAAAAGTAAAATATATTAAAAAAACTTTTAAAATTAATAACTTTCGTAAGTAAATTGCACTAAAAAATAAAAATAATTTTTTCTTTCGCAGTGATATACACAAGAAGGGTTTCATTGCAAAATAACAAAATCTAGAACTTAGATCAAAACTTAAAATTGTTGTATTAACAATATTTTAAAATTATATTATCTCGTTTGACTTCAAATGTTTAAGTTGTTTGAAATATTGCATTTCTTGTGTTATATCATTGGGAAAGAAAAAAATTAGTTTTCACTTTTCAGTGCAATTCAATTGCGAAAATTATTTATTTTAAACTTTTTTTAATATATTTTATTATCAGATTTATTTCACTTCACTTACTTTTGAATTTCTGTTTAGTACAGGGAATTCGGTTTTGCATAAAAATGCATATGATCCAACGTTGCGTAATTGCGAATATTTTGGACTCTTAGATCGAGATAGTGATTGATTGGTTGACATACACGGACGATCCGTAAGGGAGTGTAGGTAATGGCATTGATTCAAATATTTGATATGGTTCCTTGGAAGGAAGGGGATTCTGAACTCTCTATTTATTGCATTAATGTAGATATTTGCGGCTATTGTACTTAATTTCTAGAATTGGGATAGTATTGTAACAAAACGAGCCACCTTACTTAATCTGTCGGTTATCCTCCGACTCTCATTGCAATTAGGTTGCACTTGTACCTCACAATTATGTTTTCCTTCCTCCTTAAATCCATCGTACTGCTCACAATTCGAACAATGCCAGCTATTGAGTGAAGCATAGGAGACTTTTACGTTATGATTAGAACATCATTAGCTCACCAAAATTTCAAGTTTAGATCTTATTAATGTGCAGACTCCATGAAGCAGTAGAAAATTAGCAAGTGAAATTGCAACAATAAGAATATAATTAACTGAAATTGATAGAAAGTTTTTTCTCAATTTTTCCCGGTAAATTTACAATAACTCAAACTCCTAACCAAATCAAACACACGAATAATATTCTGCTGGCCACTTTTTGAATGGCTAAGAACTATTTAAAACCAACACCTGAACTTGACATGTCGAACTGTCAGATAGTTCCAATTCGAACTCTAACCCGCTTTTACCATTTTTCATAAAATCGCTCTAACCTTAGTGGACAGAATGGACAAATACTTGTGAATGTAAAAGATTCGGGCTTACATGTTGCAGCATGCTTCGGTTATTCGTGGATGAGTGACACTCAGACGAGCTGTAGCGTGTCAGTTGGCCTAATGAAATAAATCTTTTATTGAAAGAAAAATAAGAATTAAAAGAAATATTTTGACCAGCATCAATCTTAATTAAAGATAACGCCCATTTCTACCCTAAAAAAACAAAAAAACAAAAACGAGATTTTAGAGAAATATTTTGACCTGAACTCGATAAGTAAGGAAAATGAAAACCTCTAACCTATAAAGTAAAGAAAAAAAAATTAATAACTATAATTTTCCCAGATAGGAAAATGGAAAGCACATGAAATATATAGTGACATTTACTAGACATTGAATGATTGGCATGCATTTTTAAGACAACTGGCAGTAAAAGTTAGGTAAACACTTGCAAGAAACTTAAAACCTAAAATGAATTTCTAAAACCAAATGTAAATAGAATTAGATAAGAACTTGTAAGTATTGAAAGGAACTTTTAAATGAATACTAGTAGAATGGGGCTATAATCGATACTAACTCTGAAAGATAGATGTCTCTAGAAAAGATTAGATTAGGTGAAAGATTAGAGGAGAATAGACAGACTTTTGTGGAAGTTGACATGTTGTGATGTATAAAATTTGCTCTGCTCGATCTAGTAAGACGGACAGTTTCTTTTTTTGTAACTAAAATAAAAGCGTAAATTATAATAATAAAAAAGAAGAAAGTAGCAGTAAATAAAGCAGTAATAAAAAACAAAAAACAGAATGGACAACCGAGGAAAAGAGGACAGGAAGAGCGCTTTTCTAAAGACCGCAGTAGCGAGGAAAACATAAACTGGCGCTAAAGCTAACATCCCCAAGTGAGACTTCCGAGGAAGAATTCAAAGAATTCAAGGACTTCATATAAAAAAGGTAAAATGTAAACGGGTCTATAGTCCTAAGTATTCGATATGGAAATGATCTTGGATAGTAGCCAGTTTCGTATAACATAAAAACATTCATAACTTTTAAAACGGAACTACACATTCAGTTTTTATTTATTAATGGATCGTATTTTAGAAGAAAATAAATTACGTCCTTGGTGTAAAAATTTTACGGGATCAAAGATATCACTATAAATTAGTAAGATTTTTTTTTCAACAATTTAAATTTAAGCCTAGATAAATGTAGACTTTGACCATAAATCGTAGTATGTTGGATATTGTTAAAATAGATGAAAGTTCCTCTTTGGAATAAGTGCTCAAATTTGGTCCTGCGATATACTTAAAAGGATTTATGAGCATTTAAGTAACTACACTTTCCTTTCAAAACGAATAATTTTAAACCGTATATATTTGATGGGGAAGGAGTGGGCCCTAGAGAAAAAGTATAATCAGAATACTCCAAGAAATTTATTGGCATACTTCATTCTACTTATTTATCGAACACCCTGTATATTTAATTAACGCAAAATTGAAAACACATAAAATTTTATTGATAATCAGATAAACACATTGAACATGAAAACTATAAAATCGTGCGGATTTAATTAAAATTAAATTAAAATATTTAACATTTTTTATGTATGATTTTTTCTCTCAACAAATCACGTGAGCATTATAAATCCTCGCATTGGAGAAAATCAGCATTACGTTTACCATACTGATACAGAACCAGATCGAAGTTAATTATAAGTCCTAGGATCTGAAATATTTATTACATAACCATTATTAAAAATTATTAATTCGAATAATCAGTAATTAGAGAACTTTTAAAGCCATAGATCGGTTAACAGAGAAATATCCCATTCCAGTTAGTTCTGCTTTATTGTTGTACACTTCTATATAAAATCGCCTTGTCTGTAATGAGAGAACAGTTTTATTTGTGTAACTGGTAAACAATCTTAAACTCCTTTAACCTCCATACTCCAAGATTCTTTTGGTACTGATCTTAATATTTTCAAAGGATATTTCGCTTCGTCCACAATTCTTGCTCCATACAATGATATTGCCAGTAATCGCAGAATTAAAAATGAAATATATATCGAAAATAGTAAAAACTGCATAAAGGTAGCTTTAAGTCTGGAAAAAGAAAAACAAATATAAAAAATATAATTCATTATTTATACGTTTTTTAATAACGAAGTATGCATATTGAAAAATTGCAAATATGGCCAGTTCAGTTGTGTAAAATATTGGTCAGTGGCGCATGCTCAATCACGTCAAATGTAAGGAGGGTTTTAGAAAATATTGCAGCATAGTAAAACATCAGTTCGAAAA
This sequence comes from Dioctria linearis, assembly GCA_963930735.1. NCBI lineage: Eukaryota > Metazoa > Arthropoda > Insecta > Diptera > Asilidae > Dioctria > Dioctria linearis. The sequence goes on from OZ005743.1 coordinate 183,887,943, forward strand.
TATTTAGATATTATGTATATTTGTGTTTTATTTTATTATTTTATATGGCGAAGTAAGTTAAAAACTTAAATTATAAAAACTACTTATTTATTCATTTCGTAGAATATAACCTCACTTTTCTATTAACTATTATGCCGGATTCACAATGCCAAGTGGTGTAGAGTAATGTTGAGTGGCAACTGGTATCCTTTTTTTTCGCACGCAGTATTGCATATACCCATCTTTTTTTTTGGCTCAGAGTAGTGCAGACTGGAGCTGCATGAAGATGGGTTCTATGACAATTTCATGCTGACATTTCCGAAAGCTTAAAAACTGGATTTTCGAACTACTAGCATGTAGATGGCGTGGAAAAAGCTCCATACTTCGTTTTTTATCATAACTAACATGTTTTAATGTTATTATCTGATTTAATATTTTTTATGAATGTTAATAAAAACGAAGAAGTATTTTTTGCGAACTTTGTAAGGTTTCTGCTCTGCTGTAAGGAAACATAATATAACGAAGTATGAGCAATCTACATATAAGAAAACAACAACGCAATTTATCATTTTTATATAACCCAAATAAAATTTAAATAACGATATTAATAACTAAATAATAAAACACTACGAATAAATAAACTAAAATTAATTAACAAATAAATGTCGATGCGGAACGATTGGAGTCCACACTGCCGGAATTAAGGTCGACCAACTTCAGCCGAGAATGAGGGAGACAAGTTAACTTCTTCGCTTTTTCTCGTGTAACTTTTTTTCCGGTTGTTTCCGACTTCTATTTTTTTTTTGGGATGTCATGGCTGGACGAGTTGAGAAGTGCGCGCATGAAAAGTCTTTTTTTTTTTTTAAAAAACTAACAAAGCAGCCACAGCACGTAAAATAAATAAATTGAAAGGAGAGAAGCAGAGATAAATTCAACGTGGAACAAGGTCCTCATCATCCTAATGGACAAGATCGTGAAGAAACCAGAACAACCCCAACCATCGGGTACATGTTTTAAAATAAAAATAATATCTAATAAAACCAAACTACAATTTAAGAATTCATAATCCGCGCATACTAACCTACAAAATTCGAAGCGTAGCTAGTAATCTAATGGAAGCAGGACGGCCGTAGGTTTTTTTTTATAGTGTAAGAAGATAGATTGCTCACACAGAAATATATTGTGCCATATGGAGCTAAAGTCCGTACATTTTCTTTTATTTATTTTTCGACACCTCTAAGGATGAAATGTGAGCACAGAAGAGTGCAAAACGTATGAGAAGGCCACCCCTAGATCGCCCTCTCATTACATTTTGGGGGCTCAACCTAACAAAAATCGTAATAATATAAACAATAGAAAATTTTATTATCAATTGAAAATTATATATATACTAATAGAGCGGCCGACGACTACAGAAGAGCTCCAGAAATCGTTCCTAGAGGAAATTTTTCCTATGACTGCAATAGTAGACGATCACACTGCTCGTCGCAGGTGTGTTAAAGGCAGTAACACAACGGACTAACTTTCAATATTCCTTATTTGAGTATTATTCTTCTAAGTGAAAGTAGGTATAGAAAAATTGAAAAAATTGCAAAAGCAAAGTGGGCTTTGATCAAGGAGTGGATTAAGTCAATTTACAAACACAATTTAGAATTTCTAATAACTTTCCCAAATGTGAAATGGCGGTTAGTAGCTTTTCTTTAGCACTTTATCATAGAATAACAAATCCACATTTTAATACCCAAGATGATGAAATCATACGGTATACTAAGTTTGTCATTCCGTTTGTAACGCCTAGAAATAATGATGGTAGAGCGAAATGGATTGGACACTCATTAAAAGTTATTTTGATTTTTGCTGCATGTCCGTCTGTCTATCTGTCTCTTCTCACGATAACCAGGAACAGTTTCACTTAGAAAGCTGAAATTTTGCACATGGCCTTTTTAAAAAAGTATAGATTTATGTTCGAAAATGGGACCAATGGTGTTTCACTTTGACTTTCATATTCTCTTGTTTAAAGGTATCCTTAGAAAAAAAGTTTCAATTGCAAAAACATGTCAAAACTGTCATGCACAAAAGAATTGGTGGTGGTAATAGCAACGCAAGCAGAGAGAAACTCCGAATCAGATTTATTACGACTTGTGTCAAGACATAGTGGCTTCCATGCCGTGCAGTAAACAATAAAGTTTGGAGACATTTTTTAATGACATATAATCAACATAATGTTCCGGACGAATCGACGCTACGGAAAAACTATTTAGAAAAGTACTACGAAAATAAAATAAAAGAAATTCAAGATGTCGGTGAAAACTATCTATGGGTCTCTGTTGATGAAATCTCCGACTGCACAGGTCGTTATATTGCAAATCTAACAATTGGAAAGCTTCACGAAAAAGGTCCAAGTCACTAGTCGTAGCAGGAATTCCGAAAGAATTTTCTTATTCATAACGGATGGGGCTAAATATATAATTAAAGCAGTCAAGAACTTGAAAGAATTTTTCCAAATATAATTCATATTCATATCACTTGTTTGGCTAGCAGAAAAAATTCGACTTAATTTTCAATAATTAATAAATTGATTTCATCCAGTGAAGAAGACTCCTATTCGACTTCAGGAGTATCAAAATAAATTAGGAAACATTCCTTTACTTCCAGAGCAGATAGTTACTTAGTGTTTTATTATTAATGTATTGAAAGTATATGTTATCGATTCATTTGATGATGAAGATGCTGCATCTATCAAATTAACTTAGAGTCTCGTGAATGCGAATTGGAATCAAAATATTGCTGATTTGGCGATTAGTAAAGTAAATTTCAGCACTATTGAAGACACAATAAAGAGTCCGTGTCCGATTCGGAATGGAACCGTGCATAAATTTTGATAGTGTTGTTAAAAATAATAAAAAAAAACCCGGATTTTGATACAATTTCGAAAATAAGCGGAATTTGAGATGGAGAAAAAGTTAATAGACCGGAGGGAATTACCAGTTAATATTGTAGTAAATTTAAGTTTGCTCCAATATCATCTGTGATGTTGAGCCATCATTTTCTGCTTTCAAAATGATTCTGACAGACAAGTGTCATCATATGAGAGTAGGTATAAAATTTTGAACTATCATTAGTTGTGTATTGTACAATGAAGTGGCATCAAATTCATCCCAATTTCTGAATTTTTTAAGCTGTATTGTGAAAAAGCATTTTTGTTACAAAAACCATAAATTTTGGATTATTTAACAACTTTTCTTTCTTTTTCCCATTTCTTACAATTGTTTTTAATTGAAAATACTCGTTCAATTCACTTATTATTATTTATTTATGTTTGCATATTATTTGCATATTTTCTGCATATTTAGTGCATATTTCATGCATATTTTATGCTTAAAGATTGCATATTTAAATATGCATGTATTAAATGATTTTACTTTTGTTGTTTTGAGTCATTTATATTAGGAATTGAAAAGTTTGAATATAATCTACAGCCTGCAGTCCTTGTACTAGAGCTTTCCTGAGTTTTTAAAAGAATTCGCCGAATTTCTTGACGCAAATGTTGCAATATTTTCTAACATAATTCATATATTATGTATAAGCAGTTGTTAATATTAAATTCCTAAACACCTAACTTTTAAAAACATTAAGAATAAAATATGTGCTTTATCATTCCAGAAAAATTAATTTCAATTAGAGGTATATAGGTGTATATGTAAATATATAATTACGTTAACACCCGGAAAGACAGTTTAGTTATTGAAAATATTAATTTGACCAATGCCACCACTGTTATTGCGGATATGGATTTATCGACTTCCTCACACAAGTTGACAATATTTTGATAAAGTGTCCGACACTCCATCCAAAATGCTTCCGTTGTTTGCTGGAAAATAAAAATAATGTTGCTTTATACATGTTTATAACACTTTCGTTTTTAATGCAAGCATATAAAGGGTGCTCTACGAATAGTTGACAACCAGGCTTCAGTAATAGTTTAGTTTATACATAGAAGTTATTGTAAGCTATACAAAAATAATATGACAAGTTAAACGAGGTTTTCTTTGATGTTGATAATAGCATTATACAAGGTGTTCAATATTGGTGTGAGTATATTTTTTCAGGGCATGCCTTGCATTGAAGCAAGGGCAGATGGAGTCAGACGTGAAGCTACTCAAATTACAGGGCACTTCGGAGATTGTATATAATTTTTTTTTTGCAATCAACAACCTATACTAGTCTGTGGTTGCATATAAACCCATTTTCTTTTCTAAACCGAACAATAACTTCGCTCTTTCAACGAATTTATGGAGATTCAGTCGAAATTTCGGAATCTAATGAAACTTTTGTGCATATATAGGGTGAGGTGCTACCACAATTCCTATGGATGCTGGCTGGGCAGGAAATCCTTAATACATTAGAGGAGGATGACTTCACGAGAGTTACGTATGTGGATGACCTAACTATCCTAGTATCCGAACAATTCATGCCAACTCTTAGTAAAAGGATTGAAAATGCATTGCTTAAACTTGGGGCACTAATATTGGAGTGGCCGTAAATCCATCTAAGATGAGAAGATCCCTCGGGTAGAACAACAAGGGAACTGTGGGGGAAACCAAACCCAAATCAAACAATTAGGCTCCTAGGTGTTATCAAACCATTCCTGAGAACTCTGGTGTCCATTGTCACTGGGCACTCCTCTCTCAGGGGTCACCTTCACAGGATGACATTTGTTGATGATACTACAGGCAGGGGTCATTGTCAGGCACTCTCCGGAATACGTTACAGATTCCTTGATTCACATCACCTGGACGAGTTACACGATGCCGGCAAGGAGGGTTGGGGGCCAATACTGAAATTTATATAAGCGTCCGGTTGGGACCCATGAGTGATCGCCCATGGGTCTGGAGGGTGAACAATGAGCCTCAACTTGGCCTACGTTCGGGGGATCCCTTGGGATTCCAAGCCTCTGGTTCAATCATCATCAAGATGAGGATGATACTTTTCACTACGAAATTGCAGTAAAATAGTTCAGAGTCCCAATGATGGATATTTTCAACTTAAGCCTATCCGGTGAGGCTAATTTTAGGTTGTCATACTAGACTCTAAGCTGAGCTGAAATGTAATATATAAGAATCTCAGTGTGGCTTTTTACACGTGTAAGTAGATCTTTGCTACTGCATAGCTGCTGCATAGAACCGAAGGTGGTACGATGGATGTACACAGCTATGGTAATACCAGGCTTTTGCTGGAGGACAGTACTCATGAAGAAATATAATTTGGATGAGTATTCGAAAATCTAGTGTGCGGAATGTCTTAGTGCAACTGGGTGCTTATGCACCACGCTGACAGGTCTATTGGATGTAATGCTCGTTTTGTTGACCTCTACTGTAGGATTATAGTGGCGGCGGAAAAAGAGTCTGTGATGCGCACTGCTGCCATAGTGAAATAAATGGATGAGGAAATTGTTGTACTTTTGAAACATTGAGAAGATTTGGAACTGAGAAGTGCTCTGAATCCACTAATGTGGACATTATATATGCGATCCCCTGCGAAACAGATAAGAGATTTTTGGTTCAATGGGTACTATAGTACAGGACAATGATGTTGAAGGTTGATGGATGATTTGAGAAGTTGGTATGCATTATACTAGTTTTTATATGTCTAATAATCATGGCAGATATAGAATTACAGGCTGTAATCTTAAGCCTCTCCAGACTCAAAAGCATATCGTAACCCGCACGTGGTCCGCGCTTATACCATCTATTTATTGATGGTGCCAATAAAATCTTAAACCCGAGTGGAGTTATAAGTCCCATTTCATAAACGGTTATCTGCTTTGGAGTAACCATAGCCTAATGATCTGTATGTCTAATTTGGTGCCACGAGGACCATCAGTCCCATTCTATAAAAGGTTACCTGCATTAGAATAGCCATAGCCTTATAATCTGTATGTATAATTTGGTGCTACGAAGCCGGGTGCCTGTGGAAAACTTTATTTTTCCACCCCCTCATGTTGAGACCCCTTGGTGGGAGCAACATGGTGGATATTGGAGGCATATATCGCAGGCAGATGGAGTATATTTTCGAGTTTAGGATATACGCATACGCAGATATTCAGAGCTGCGCTGGTAGAACCGGGCACCGTGACCTAAAGACCGGTCCGAGATGTTAGATAGGTCTCGTTTCTACCCGTAAGAGAGCCAAGCAAGCACTAGCCCATTGAGACGCACAAAAGTAGAAATGTCTGATGAAGGCGCTGATTGTCGCTTTATAACAAATCTTTGCACGAAGGACACAGACAATCAAGTACCTATCTTAAACTTCAGTTGAGGGTACAGGAGCGAGAGTATACTCCAGCAACTTACGTTGGAACAAATCATACAGATTTCCTAACAAATATGTGTTTTCAGGCAGAATTGATGGCGATTCTTTAAGCGATACCGCTGGTATCTACTTATACGTAGAGAATTGAGCTTACACTTTTGCATATATACTGACAACCAAACGGCTATTAAGGCTTTGGATGCTACGGCCATATGACCATATTGTTGCTGCCAGGCCATTGACATATGACAAAAAGAAAGCGGATGAGCTATTAAAAAATGTTTCAAAATGGATAGCTTGTATGCAATATCGTATGTAAGAGTCCCCATTGAAATTCTAAAAGGCAACATCTACAACCACAGCTATTATAAGGCTAATCATCGGTGGGTCAATAGAAATACCTATTGTATTGCGATTCAATTGTGGAAGAAAAACAACGGAGCTCCTTAGAAGGAGCATAGCTGATATCAGGAAACTATGTAGTAGGTGTATTAAGGTGTTATTGGTGCATAGTATCCATTCTACTAGACTGTATCTAGATTTAAATGATTTATGTCGTAGCTGTAACGCTTCCAAGGGAATGGAATCAATTCGACATGTGCTTTTTCCTGTACTAAAATTCCTTAAGATATTGCCATTTTTGTGTACTTCGAATGTAATATGATTCCAAAATAAAGTTAAATGCAAAATGACAGAAAACACTAGATAATTTTTGTTATGTCTACTTATTAACACGTTCACTGCTGGCTTCGAAAATTGGCGGTCTTTTAGTGCGAATTTTGTGCCAAGGACGTTTTAAAATTGTTTTCTTTCTATATATTTTTTATTCATTTAAGACTTCATTAAAGACCTCTGACAGTGGCGCAATGATACTATTGTTTCATTTCCCTTTATCCCTGTATTTTTGTCAAGGCAAACAATATTTGAGGAGCAACTTTTCAAATCGCCTTGAGTTTAGTTTTCGATAAACTTTATTTTCTTCAATCCTCGGTTTTATATCCCTTGTGAAGCCAAAGGTTCTTGAATTGAGGAAAGACCGACAGAGTTGCGCTTACCTTCTCTTCTCCATGCATTGTCCACATCAGCTTCGAGTTTAGGTAGACACCGTGGTGCTTAACATGATTAGACAACTGCAGAGTGTATTGAAAGAAAAATGTGACCATGTTTATCTCGTCTGGAAAAAAACACCAAACTTGTATTTCTAAGGAACACGTCATATCATGACGGGTGCATCAGACTTCAAGAGTATTGCAGCTCCGTTTCATGAGAGCAGATGCATCAGACCTTAGCAGGATTGAGGCCTAATTTCATGAGAGCACAGACAGCAGTGCCTGTAACGAGCAATCTGACATCTGGGTACGATTCCTATGGGAACCCTACAGTTTTCAATGCGATAATGAGTGACTTAATCAACATACATCAAAAGACAAATGAGAGAACACCACCTTGCGTGCAGCCTTTCTAAACCAGCACACTGAGTGAGGTTCGACAATCCAGTTCCATAGCTAAATTTGGTCATCTTAGCATTTAGCCGATCCACCGCACGATAGCGCAATTATCACATCATCAGGGGTGGTCCTGTCAAATGCTTCCTTTATGTTAAAAAACGGTCCAATGGTGAAGGATATAGGATTTAGTTCACTTACAATGGCCGTAACCAAAGAATGGAGAGCCTTCTTAGTTGATCTGCCTCTTCGTTATGCGTGCTGCGAGTTACAATTTACCTCCACAGCTAGCTATATTATCATGGCCGCCTCTAGCCACTTGCGGGCCCATGGCACTTAAGAATATAGGCGCCATCTAATAGAAATTATTTTTAAAACTATTTTGGGTTATCAACAGGAACAACAACGTAAAATACAATCGTAAACACAACACGGGAAACACACCGATTGTAAATCCAAAGGCGGGTATATTGATTTTTATCCCCGAAAAGTAACAAATCGTAAGTTGGCGCTAAGGGAAATGCAGCATATATTAGCATGACCCAACATTACCAAATAGAGTTTGCCTACTGAAAATATGCCATTCAAAAATGCGAGAATTTTAAAAAGATCTTGAGACTGCACAAACTGTCACTAGCAATGACAACTAAGTTTTTTTATGTTACTTTGTATATTGACATGTATATAACTTACAATATATTCCCTTGCCTACTTTCAGAAGCCAAACGCTGACTTGTAATAGGTTGTTTTACTGGTTGAAGAATTGGTAATTAGTTGGTCTACTATGGTAGGGACCAGGGGACCCCATGTTTGACGGGGCCTTGGGCCCAGATGCAGCAGACCCATGCGTAAAGATGGCATTGTATGTTAGTCAAATTTTTCTCCTCATTTCTCAACTATTCGAAGTGGACCCTATATAAGGTGCTGCTTATCTTACCTCGCCCTTCACTCTCATCATCTTTTCATTTAATATTTTAAAGAACTCAGATAGGCCCCTAGCTATGACCAAGAGAAATACGTAACAATTACTCCAGCAAAGCGTCCAGGCGAGCGTGAAAATTTCACATAAAATTTCTAATATGAGCGAATAATCGAAAATGTAATACAAGAACGGGAAACGAATCCGATATACATTTTTGACATAATCCGTTTCGTTAGATAGGCAAGTAACTGAAATCTTTATAGATACGGCAAACTGCAGTAGGTACTCAACTATGGAAAATAGAAAGAAAATGAAAATTATAAAGATTTCCATTTGCTTTTTCCATTTACTCTTAAATTTTTATATAAACTAAAATTTTTATTTTTATTGAATGATGTTAACATAAATTTTCTTTTACATACCTTAAAAATATAATTCTTACCATTGTCTGATATCTTTCTATCGATTTAAGATCCAAAATATTTGGAGGATAGTATTATTGTCATTGTTTGAGCTGAATCATCTTCCCTTATAAAGATACTAACTCTACCAAGGGTGAAATTATTGCTGCGAACAAGTTTTCAAGTGGTAATATCAGTGGGATTTGCATTATAAATCATCTGTTACGCCTATATTCTTCGAATTAGTTATGAAAACAAAAGTTCTGTGAAGTAAATAGCATTGACTTTGGAAGGCAAAACGAATATCAGCAAAAGATAGTTCGTTATAAGATGGTTTGCATATGTCGAGATACCAGTGACATGATCAAGCGATGAAAAAACCTAATCTGAGACGTAACATGAAGAGATACAACATAGAGGACTAAATAAAACTAGAAAACGGAACACTTCCGATCCTTCAATTTAGTAATAATACAGCTGCAACTGTTATGTACGTAAATTATAGCCTGGAAAAGTATAAAAAGGGAATTTTACATGTATACATACATGTTGGAACATGATTATCTTACCTTCAAAAACATTTGAAGAAAGCGAATCAGTTCTTAAAATTCCTAAAAACTCTAAAATTTAAAAATATTAAAAGTTCCAAATCACTTAAATTCATATAAGCTAACCATGCCTAAAACTTGGTTAGCTTATCTATATAGGAACGTACATACATATCACAAAAATAGCTTTCACGCTCAGAAATGCGCGCCGCGAAAATACATTGTATGTATACAGGCGCGGCAATTCTAATCATCGTGACGGTGGCTGATGTTTATAAAAGCATCAAATTTCAAGCCTCCGTCCAACGAAAAATATTCTGGACTTGTTTAATCAAGTCCAGAAAAAATGAAAATTTTCTCAGGGTGAAAATGCAACTATGCATTTTCTACCCTGAACGATGGCTCTTGATCACGACGAAAGTGATCAAGAGCCGAGTTGGATTCTAAATTTTGATAACGGCGGATCGGGAGTAAAAAATTAAAAAGTTGATCGAATAAAATGAAAAAAAGGGTAAATAGTTAATAATTAGAAACCGGGAGTTCAGAGTAAAAGAGGAAGAAGGTATTAGATTTGTTGTTGAATGATTAAAAAAAAGGAGCGGCGGTTCGGCGGTTCGGCGGTAAGATTACAAAGGTTTTTCAAACATAGTGTAATAAAAAGTATTGAATAAGGAAGGAAGTGAAAAGTTATAAAAAAAAACCACAAAAAAAATACAAGGAATTAATGAGAAAATAAAAGTGACTAAGAAGAACGTAAAAGTGTATTTATTTGGATTACCTACAAATTAAAGGAGAACCAGCTATGCTTAAACACAGATCAGTCTGTAAGACAATAAAACTGCGCATGCTATACTATTGAGCTGGCCTAGCCTAATTCTAACTTCGCTTGTCACTCATACAGGTAGCCTGCATATAGGAAGACCGCATTCATAAGGCTCAAGTTATATATAACCAATTATGCGTAATTCTATCGAAAAGCTGTGATATGTCCGTATTACGACATCTATATGACAGGAACACCAACACGGATAAAAGGACTTTCAACAGCATCAATTAAAAAATTCCTGCGTGAATTCACACCACCGCACCATGACTTTGGCACACGGTACACCTCCTCCGTCAGGAATGTGACGATTCGTATAAATGTCAAAATTGTTTATGTGAGACATACGTGCAATATGGCACCGAAATGAATCGAAATGGAAAAGTTGAGAAAATTTCAACTTATCCGGATGATATAACCTAAACAAATCATCTGTTTACAAAAATGTTTACACTTAAAGATGTATCAAAAGGCTCTTGTTGAGGATATAAGAAATCTACGAGTAATTATGCGTGAATAAAAAAAAAAAAACAAATTTTACATGGATGTAAAGTGGCAAGACCAAATCTAACAAAATTTTAATGTAAATTCTTCGAAACCGAATCAAGCAATTATGTTCATGCATTTGCTTGACCGAAATGGACCCAATCGAATCGAATCGAATCGAAAGGAATAACTGTGCTTGGTCCTTAACGGGTTCAGCTTTTTATTGACTCAAATGGAAATATTCATCAGAAGGTTCAGATAAACTTAGATATCCTCGACCGAGGTAAGCAAATGTGTCAGTACCATAAAAAAATGACCCTCCTGAATTAAGACAGTGAATTAATTTAAGATTAGCCGCTTATAGTGTGTTGAGTCCTTGCCCTGGCAACTATGGTTTAAAGACGGTATAATCTGGAAACAGATCAAAAGTTCGAAGACACTCGCCACCAGCCGCAAATATCAAATACACAAAATCTATTACTTAAGAGATACGGTTCGAACAGATAAGCAATTGTATGCCGTAAGAAAAATCAGCACGTCTCCAGATGAGCGCCCAATCCGGAAGCCATATTGGCGCTCGTTGATAAGTTGTTTAGCTTCTATATACTCGAAGTTAATGACAGAGTCAAAAGCCTTTGAAAGAATCGAAGTGATTGAAATTTGTCGATATTTTGAGGGGTCGCTACCTCTCCTTTCCTGGTCCTGGTACCTGGTCCTCAAGTACCTTGAACACATCTCTCGTATGAATGTGTATTGGCTCTTGTATATACAAGATGTAGAAGGATATATATCCACAGGGGGATGCAAAACAGGTGTTTGTGAAGTGGGTGAAAGACAAGATTTTGAAGAACAAATCTAGCAGGGAGTCAAAAATCACTTCAACATTCTTAAATAGCGAATGTATAGGAACTGCTGAAGTTGTTCCTAATGGATTTGACCAAGGACCAGAAACATTTCCGGACTTTGTGGATTGCAAAAATTCTATGTATAATATTTTGGCCAAATGGAAATTTTTCTCTCAAAATAATGGACTTGCAGGTGTTCAGTGCAGTTTGATAGGTGCGAAAAGGCAGACTCTTTCGGTTTTATTGCTGGTTTGCACTATTCGTTAAACTAAGAGCGATTTTGCTGTTGTTGAGATCTTCTGTGGGAATGCGGAATATATTCACGTATGCCTAGACTTCGAATATTAGTAAGTAGTAATGTGTATTAGCATCAACATCCCTCGAAGAGAAACATACCGACCAATCAATTTCTCTAAGATACTGATTGAGATTTTCCCAATCAGCAGTTTTATTTGGTTTTTATTTAACGTGTGCGCTCAATATTCTAGTAAAAGTGGTGCACATTTAACGAAATAATACAAAATAAAAATTATTCCGAAATAAGTCTCGTGCGATAAATGTTAATAACTTACTACTACTATACACAATATTTTGTTTTTCATTGTGAGTTTTGCTAAGTTTCTCCAACTACGAGTTATAATTGTTTATCTACATGTTTGTTTTTCGCCGATAATATTCCAACAAGCCGCCTTTACATTCAAGACTTATCAAAGACCTTTTGGCAGTGGTTTGCAATTAAAACAACTCTTCCATCGTTTTACCCCAATAGGCTCTGTCCTGCTTCAAACACCTCGAGAAAAGCCAAGCTGATTAGTACGCATTTTCTGTATCAGTTTCAAAAGGCTAATCTAAACTGAATTGGAGCGAGGGCCAAGCAGCAAGCCAGAAGAGCTGCGTTCTTAAACATATCAAATTGAGCGCTTCGAGAAATTTCCATGTTATTTACATGTTATGAAATATTCAGAGGATCTGCAGCAATTTTTTGCGTGGTCAAAAGGTCCACCCATAGGTGGATCCGCCCCTGTTGGCACATCGAACAGATAACGTTACTAAGAATTCTAACTGTGGAGTTAGAGTAATTGTGGATCGTGCGAAGGATATTTGCATGATAATGGATTCTTATTACAAGGCCCAGCATGGTGGACGTGTCTTTATTCGTAAAGTAAAGGGATTATTGAGGACTGGCATGCCGAGAAATGATGATGGATCAGAGTCTACTTTAAATAAGACTCATAAACACCCACTTTGGTTTAGGGTTCGGACGGAGCACAATGAAGGGTTTTGTCTAACGTCAATATTGACAAAACTAACTTGCATGCAATACATGACATGAACAATATTCTCCAGGTACAATATGAAAATTTTTCAATCCTCTCGCGAGGATTTGCCAGCTTAAAGGAAAATACAAAATAAGAACTTTATCTCTCTCTAACATTCACACATACACTATACAAATATATAAATTATCTTTCTATAATCAATCGTATCAATCAATCGGTATTAATTATAAGTAAAGTACTCACATGAGGTGATCAACAATCCAACAGAAAAAATCCACCTAATATGCGTAGTCAATATATCTGTGCTTTGCTTGGACGGAAGATCTATTTCAATTTTATGCCATTTCTTCATTAATAACGGCCACTTTTTAGCAATTCCAATAAATATAAGAGAACCAACCAGAAGGCACAAACGACTAACTGACATTTCTAAAAGAAAACCTGTTTAAAAAATTTTAATTAAACATTATGTTCATACATAGATACATTAAATAACATACTGAGTGTCATTTTAATATTTCTCGGAATTACCCAGTTCACAATGGTTCCTAAATATAGGAAAAGAGAAGCAACATGATAAAAGCTGTAGATTGTGCGAAAACTGTACCAAGAAAATGAAAGGTTACTGATGTCTGCTGATTTTATACCCTTAACAGGCATTACTCCAAAAAGCTGAAATAAAGCCAAAACTACCAACCACAATAACAAATGTTTTATAGTTAAAAAAAAAAAAAAACTAATAAAGACTAAATTTACCTGGAGTGATAGATTTATGAAATCCTCCGGCAGACAAATTATTACATCCATCCAGATCATTCCTTTGAGCCCGTTCTTCATCTGTGAATTATATCTTGAAATTAATCAAAGGAAATTATTACTCTTTACCTTTGAAACTGAGAATATTTTCGCTGAACTCTTTTGTATATAAATATCGCACATCTGTTGAATCAATTTTCCTGAAATCTGTAAACGTGAAAGATTTTTTCTTCCAACAGAAATTGATTCTTTCTAACCTTGGACAAACCTTTCTGTAATTGGCAATAAAATGACCCCTGCGATGAACTTCCAAACTACTTTTTTTCATATTGGTGTTAATAATTTTGCCATCACAAAACACACTTCTCTAAGCTCTAACAAATTGAACAAGACTACTATATCAAAAGCGATTTAAAGTTGCCAGTCGCCAATTAATAAATATTTATTCGCTAGGAAAGGATTAATTCCTTAAATGTGTATCAAATTACCTACTTTTCCAAATTCGTGATAATTACTGAACAATTAATCCCCAGATGAAAAGATAAAACATAATAAGGCTGGCAAATTAAAGGTGAAACGTTCTACAAGTTTATCGCAAATTTGATTTAACAAGCGCTGCTTAAATTTACTAACATGTCAAAACCCATTATAAGCTCACGTTAAAAATGTTTGAGCAAATCACGAATCACTCCATACCAAGTTCATTTTTTCAAGGATTATTTGAATTAATAATAACATTGACATTTATTAAAAAAAACACCCCATTATTCTTCCAGTTGCAATATACAGAGCAATTAAATATAAAGTAAATTCCAACAGATGACTCTGTACGCAGATATTTTGCATTAAATTCACTAAATTTTTACTACTAAATATATGAGAGGCAGATTTTACTGTGTTAATATTGTTGTGTAAACTATTATGTAAATATGTAAAATACCTTGATATATTCGCCTACTTATCGTCGGGACTTGTACAATACGCATGCGACTAAGAGACGCGCACAAGTATATATTGTCGGGTGCTAGATAGTCACTGATTTTGATTGCAATCGAAAAATCTGGTATTTTTTACTTAAAGGTCCTGCTCACGTTACAATTTATGTGCACAGAAGCCTGCGCAAGAGCATGTACATGCATACCTAAATCTGCTCATGCATATACAAAATCTGTACTCTGGCTCGTATGAAGTTTTCAAAATTCAAAATATTTGTATACAAGGATTCATTGAACCGTATAAAGATAACTAATATTTTGTTTTGCTTTTTATTTTATTTTTATTTTCATTTTTACTGTCACGGTTTTTTTTTCTAACTGTGCTAACTGTGGAGAAAGGGTGTGGAGCTGGGGCGATATATTTAATGGGCGCGACGTGGCTTTCCCATTAGCTCTTATAATTTTTATGTTGCCGGCTAATGTCGTGGTTTATATTGATGCACGTTTTAAAACATACACATATATTTCCAAAAAAAATGTCCCTTTTTCATACAACTTTAGGCCCGACACATCCAGATATGAGCGATGTCTATAACGATACATTATGATACTCTGAACAAAATTTTATTAATAATGTTTATTTGAATTAAGCGGAGGAAAGCTTTGGTGATCGGATGTAGCTTGAGTGACTTTCTTTGGTGCAAAAGTATACTTTTCTGATTGCACCGAATTGGTGAGTCGTGGAAAATGTTCACAACAGAGCACTAATGGGCACGGAAGAGATAACTGCAAAAATATATGCGAAATATAGTCGCTGGATTTTATGTGACCCAAGTGCATGAACATGGATTTTCCGACTGCAATATCGTCCCAAGACAGTTTTGTGAATGACCAACACTACCCAATAGTACTCGGCGAGACCTTTTTGATATGCAACAAGGGGTATTGGAACCCGACCGCCCCGCCGGGGACTCTCACCCCCAATCGCAAAAGTATACAGAGAAATTTTGCAACTACGAATTGTAGGTGATAATGAGCTCAGGCAAAGAGTAAACCCCGTTTTTCGATCGAGTATAATCCTACGGAGTTAGAGCCTATCTAATGTGTAACAAAATCCTAAAAAAGTGTGGACCACTAATTATTCCGCACTACTGTATAAATTGGACTACTCAGTTTTAATTTATGCTCTGGTACAAACAGCAATCTAGTACAAGCTAATATGAGAAAGATGTCATTATCACGCAAAGATATAGAACCTGCTATTCTTAACATCACATAGGTAATTCCTAAGTGGATATAATTATCAAGCGAGCAACCCAGTATATTTCTGGAATATTCTGAAAAAGGGTCTCGTCAACGAAGCTCGTAAATATATCCGCCACATGAGTTTATGCCATATTTATCCTATTACGACATATAGTCTTCAAGTTGCCAACAACTTCACATCCATAGGCACATCCTCCAGTTTAGCTTCCGGAGAAAGATGTTTAGATTTCTGGGGTTTCGATTGGTATTTAGCATACAGATAAGTACAGAGAATAGAATGGATCTAATAGTGGTGAATATGATGATTGTTTATTGGACTTTGGAAAACTTAGAACCTGATAGATCTAGTAGTTTCTTTAGGTCCGTGTTGCTTGTGATGTTTATGGGGCTTGTTTCTATATACGTTTGCATAGGGGAAGACGCTATATTCCAGATATTACTGGAAAATTGTGTAGGATCAATTTTTTGCTTGGTACATAACAACCAACCGGGATATATATATATATATCGTCCCTGTACATTGTAGGATTTGTGAGCTAATGGAGTCTTTACATATGACATCCATTTGGAAGGATTCATTTAGGGAAAAAAGTCAAGCGTTTTGCTACGATAATTAAGCCCAATAATAATACTGTTTGCAGGATAAAATATTACATTTGGATGTAAAGGGTTCCTTTATTAAATAGCTTTTATCTACTCACGAACCCCTGACTAAATAACTTTGTTAGTAAGGGCGACATTCGTGACGTAATTGTGAAATTTTACCAAGAGTCTAAGGTAGTAAACGTGGCCGGTTTTACATGGGGAGTTTTGATTTAGAATGAGTAAATGTTTTACATATTTGATGGGAATATTTCAATTTTCTATGTTTAATTGTTATATGAGTTTTGATGTTAAATAAATTTTTTCAATTCATGAAATGTTTTTTTACATGGAAGTACTTACATTAAAATGCGATAATATTCTAAACTAGTTTGTACAATAGAGAAGAAAAAACTTACACCACAACGGTTGTAAGAGAACGTAGATGCGAATTAATATGCGTATGTCAGCTGGATTAAGTGCCGTGATATGAGCATTTAGCGAAAATGTAATGACTAAAAAGTAAAATATATTAAATATTCATTGCAAAATAAGAAATGCTAGAAATCAGATCAAATCCTAAAATTAATTATATTAACAATATTTTAAAATTATATTATCTCGTTTGACTTTTAATGTTTAAATTGTTTGCAATATTACTTTTCTTGTGTATATCATTGGGAAAGAAAAAAAATTGATTTTACTTTTAGTGCCCTTTATTTACAAAAGTTATCTATTTTAAAAATTTTTTAATATTCTTTATTATCAGACTTATTTCACATTCGTTTAAATTTGTGTTTAGTACAGGCGATGAGATTTTGCACAAAAAATGCATATGATTCAACATTCCGTATTAGTGGATATTTTGGATTCTTAGTTCGAGAATAGTGTTCGTGATTGTAGTCTATTTGTACATATCCTTTTGATTGGTTGATATACACAAAAGATCCCTTAGGGAGTGTAGGTAATGGCATTGATTCAAATATTTGATATGGTTCCTTGGAAGGAAGGGGATTCTGAACTCTATATTTATTGCATTATTGTAGATATTTGCGGTTATTGTACTTAATTTCTAGAATTGAGATAGTATTGTAACAAACGACCCACCTTGCTTCATCTTTCGGTTATCCTGCGACTCTCATTGCAATTGGGTTGCACTTGTACCTCACAATTATAATCTCCCTCCTCCTTAAAACCATCATACTGCTCCCAATTCGAGTAATTCCAGGTATTGAGTGAAACATAGGAGACTTTTACGTTATGGTTAGCTCACCAAAATTTCAAGTTTGGATCTTATTAATGTGCAGACTCTATAAAGCAGTAGAAAACTAACGAATGAAATCGCGACAATATGAATATAACTAAGTGAAATTGATAGAAAGTTTGCATGAGCAATTTTCTTCATATTCCACACAGTTTATAACATTTTTCCCATAAAACGACTTGGGAACAACAAAAGTGTCAGCTTTTACCAGGTCGTTTTAACAGAAATAATTACCACGACAAATTTTGCGTTCAGAAAAATTTGTCAGTGTAAATAATTAAATTAGAAAAGAAATCGAAAGGCAAATCGTACCTTCAGTGAGAGTATTGAGAAGTGACAGCTGTGAGTACCCTTTAATCCAAAATAAAATAAAAAACTTTTCCCGAGAAAATTTACAATAACTCAAACTCCTAACCAAAGCAAGCACACGAGTAATATCCCGCTGGCCACTTTTTAAATGGTTAAGAATTATTTACAACCAACACGAATCCGCTATTACCATTTTTCCTAAAATTGGTTCAATCCAGCCCCACCCCCCCCCTACCACACTGGACAGAATGGCAAATACTTGTGAACGGTGCTTCGGTTTTCGCGGATGGGTGATACTCAGGGGGAGGAAAAATCGTTTCCCTCATGCACGAAAGGTGAGGCGTTCTGTAGTGTGTCAGTTGGCCTAATGAAATAAATCATTTATTGGAAGAAAAGTGAGAATTAAAAGAAATATTTTGACCAGCATTAATCGCAATTAAAGATAACGCCCATTTCTAACCTAAAAAAAACAACAAAAAAAACCTGATTTTAGAGAAATATTTTGACCTGAACTCGATAAGTAAAGAAAATGGTTTTTTTCTATGAAACTTTCAAAGGCTGAGAAAAACTATAGTGTTTACGGCAGCGAACTCCTGGCGATATACTCCGCTATTAAATTTTTTAAACCATAAACCAATAATATTTGCTTTTCAACAAAATTTAGATAAAGCTTCACTCAGGCAGCTTAGACATGTTGATTTTATTTCTCAGCTTTCAACGGAAATTGTTCATGTGCCTGGGAACGAAAACGATGTAGCTGATGCACTTTCCCGTTTGAATGCGATCAGTATGCCTTCGACGATGGACTCATTGGAACTACAAGAAAAACAAACTAAGGACGAAGAGTTGAACGATGATGAGCTTAATAATTCAACATCGCTGCCCCTACAAAAACTTGTCGTCGATGCATCTGCATCTGTTTACTGCAACATATCGTCAGGCCTTCACAGACCATACATTCCAGCGGTTTTACGAAAAAAACGTTTTCTCTAATGTTCACGGATTATCGCATTCTGGCGGGAAGACCACCTTGCAACAGCTCAAACAGAAATATTTCTGGCCTAACATGAGAAGGGATGTGTTACAGTGGACACGTACATGTTCCGTTTGCCAACGGGCTAAAGTGCAGAGACACCAGAGAAATCTTCCCAAAAACATACCTGTAAATCAAGGCTTCGATCGCATACACTTAGACATAGTTATCATGCCACAGGTACGTGGTTAGAGATATTGTCTAACTATCATCGACAGGTTTTCACGATGGCCAGCAGTGGTTACAATCAAGGAAATACATAACAGCGAATAAAATTGCGACCGCCTTTTACGAAAGTTGGATCGCACGCTACTGGACTCCAAAAGAAATCACCACTGAACAGAGTAAACAGTTTGAGTCTACGCTCTTCAAAGCCTTAGTATCACTAATAGGAGCAAAACATGTACACACCACCCCTTATCACCCGGCATCTAATGGTTTAGTGGAGCGATTGCACCGCACACATAAGGCAGCTTTAATGAGTCACAGTGCTTCTTGGTTAAACATATTGCATGCAGTACTGCTAGGTTTAAGAACTAGCTACAAAGAGAATCCTCAAGCTTCAATAGCTGAATTTTTGTACGGAGCACCCTTTCGCACTCCGGGAGAATTTTTCTCCAGTCAGGAAATGAAACCTGATCCCCAAGTTTACATAGAAAAGTTCTGAGAACATATGAGGGAAATCCGACCTAAAGCTACAAGTCATCATATTAAGCCAAATGTCTTCATCCTCAATGACCTCTACACTTGCACGCACGTTTTTGATCATACAGACGCTGTCATAGCCCCATTCGAACCCCCATATACTGGACCTAATCGAGTGATTCGAAGATTATGTAGATGACTACGTTTTCATCATAGAAATAAATGGACAAGATGACAATTTGCTGAAGCAGCAATGATCAGAACAACAACAAAGGAGTAATTTGAATTAACCTTTACAAACTTACTGCAGGATTCATAACGAGTTAAATTGTATTGACTCTTTAACACCATGTCCTCGTCACTGAGGAGGATGTGGTTGTGGGGGCATCGTTATTTGCCGATAATTCTTCTTGTGGGAGCACCGTCGTGAAAACATTAATTAATCTTTCTTTGACGTTTTAGCTGATGTTCGTACTTCTTCATTCTTTCGCTTTCATCTTGGACCGAACATTAGCGTCTAAAAACGTTGAAGCTTTTAAAGCCTTTTTGTTAAATTAATATTTATAAATATTTATAGTGCTGTTATTTAAATACTCTTGGTTTTATCGTTTATACCAGTGTTGAATACGCACAAGATTAGATTAAGATTAGATTAAGATTAGAGTGAGAATAAATAGATTTTTGTGCAAGTCGCCATGTTGTGATGTGTAAAGTTTGCTCTGGTCGATCTAGTAAGATGGAGAGTTTCCTTTTTTTTTTGTAACTAAAATAAAAGCGTAAATTATAATAAAAAAAAAGAAAAAAGCAGAAAATAATTAATAAAAAAACACAAAGCAAAAAACAGAATACACAACCGGGGAAAGAACAGGAAGCGCGCTGTTCTAAAGACCGCAATAGCGAGGAAACCATAAATTGGCGCTAAAGCTAACATCCCCCAAGTGAGACTTCTAAGGCGGAACTCCAGCCCGAACCTCTCCGCCTCGCACTGGTACTCATTCATAGCGGTAATTCTAACGGGCTGGTTACTGCAAATTACTACCGCAACAAACCTAATAAATAGTTCATTTGGTGACAAAGTTCCAGATTTTGGTCTGGTACAGGTGGTTAATGGAGAATGCAAAATTATATGCGATAACAGTATATTGTTTTTGGAGTTGATGAGAAGCATAACTGAATTTGGCAGGTCTTGCCTGATGTCCAATAAAAGTTCTTCAATTTTTCTACAGGATTTGAGTGTAGAATTAAATTTTCCATGAATCTTGTCATAATTCTGCCTGGTTATTTTGGTATCCAAATGCCATTAATGAGACTAGTGAAATGAGAGACAAGTTCAATTGACATTCAATATTCTATTTTCCAATAGTATTAATATTAATATTTTGTGGATAGTTAGGAATTCCTTTTGAAGTGTGGCTTTCCTTTTAGTAAAGCTCTGAGTTGTTGCTACGATTATCGCATCGCAGTTTGACTTTTCACAAGTGATAGAGGGAGTTTTGGTTTAAGGTAAGGTTACAAATTTGTTCATTATAAAATTTGGTATCATCTTTATCTAATTTTCCGAAAAGATTTATAGAAATAGAGCCTATTGCATTGAAAAGTGTTCTTTGTTTCCTATTTTGTGTCACTAGTAACATGTTCTTAGATTCTATTCTATAAGAATAATTTCTACCAACGTACCGTTACAAATGCGGGCCATATCTGAATTTCTATCCAGTTTCTGACAAGTCGCTGTAATTTGTGGTGTGATGAATTGCATGTTCCTTTTATAAGTTCGTATTTGAGGTTTGCCTCATAGCAGGTTATTAATTTCCATTCGTTACTGTAGCAATTGGCACTGCCTGCACTAGCATTAACCTGATTTATATTAGAGGGATGCAAATTAGGGGGAATGTTGCTGCTGAATTTCGAAGATGATACTATTTTTAATTGCTATTAACTATGTTGTCTGCGGAACTTGTTGTTTATTGTGATAGTTGAATTTTCAGGGGAATTATTTGCCATTGCCTTGTGATATTTTGCAACCCGTATTGTATTTGATTGATCATTTCTGTTATCAGGTATAATTGCTTTTGCGAACTTCTTGGACGTGGAATATAAAATGGATTAATTGTGTTATCTGAATGAATTGAAATTGATTTTAATCAATCAGACAGTGTTGCCTATACCAATCTTCTATTTTGTCATAATATGACTGCTTGAAATAATCATGAGTTTCGTAGAAATAATCGTGATGTTGGATCAGTGCTTCGATTTTTTCAAATGAAGTCCGGACGTCTCCCAACTTGTGGAGTTTTCCCAGGAGTAAAATCTGAAGTTCTATTTCATTAGTTAGAATTTTTCTTATTTCGGTCGCCTTTTCAATTTGTGATGGGTAAAGCTCATCGAAGGATTTGTTTTCGTCGGTCATGTCTGGTAAGGACGTATAAATTTTGACCAAAGGAAAGCATTTTATTTTTCGGAAAAGCTAAGAAATTTGCGTGAAAATAAGGATAAAAATACTTAATTGTTAATTATAATAGCACTCATCTGAATTCATATATTGCAACTGCTAAACAGCAAATCAAACAGAATGTAAGAAAATTAGATTTATCTGCAACAGAGTTAAAGGGGTATCTGAACCTATGTGTTTTTTTTTACTTATTTATTTGTTTAATTATTTTCTTTTGTTTTAATGTACTGATTATTACATTTCTCTTTCTGTTGATGAGCACCTCTGTTTTCGTTTTTTGTTTTATTATTTTGTCACTTTTTGCGTGTCGCCGATTTACATCAATTCACAAGAAAACTGATTGATTTTTTGTAATTAATTTAATTTTAGTTTAATGAATTTTTAAAAGGCACTGAATTAGTTAATTAAATTTAAAAACCTTCGCCCATCAGTTGTTGTCGCTCGTCCGTATGTGCTCCCCGCTTGCAAGTTTCTTAATTTCATTTCTATTGATATCGATTTAGTGTAAAATCCGGTTCACAGTCGATAATGATTTATTTTTAAGATTTTATTTAGATTTTCAGATGGACTTCGAGAGCGAGCTCATCTCGAAGGATTTCGCTGCAACCAGATACCCACGATAATTTCAAAAAGCAAATTTTTGTTCTTTTATTTGTTCCTCACGACGCTACGTTGAAAATTACGATTTCATGAAGAGAATGTAACCTGATATGCCTGTTGTCGTTTTAAAATATTAATTTTAAGACGTCAAGAATAATTGTATGTATGCCTGTGCAATTGGAATGGAGAAATTATACAAATATATGTATGCACTATGTATACGCGAAAAGGAAGAAGACACTGTATGTTTTTATAATAAAATAAAATTTATGCTTAATTGAATGTTTTTATAATGTGGGAATGAGTTTTAATGAAATTGAAATTAAAATGAATGAAATTTGTTTTGTTTTCAGGGAAAAGTATGATACTTCAATATTTTGTATCTGCTTTTTGTTTGTGATTCAGCGCATTGGGTACCTGCATTACCCGATTATCCAGTTTCGTATAGCAGAAAAATATTAATAACTTTTAAAACGGATGCATATATTCAGATAATTCTTGTTAGAAAGCACTATTAATGGATCATATTTTAGAAGAAAATGAATCACGTCCTTGGTGTAAAAATTTTACGGGATCAAGGATAACACAATAAATTAGTAACTTTTTTTTTTAATAATTCATATTTAAGGCTCGATAAATGTAGAATTTGACCATAAGTCGTAGTACGTTTGGTATCGTTGAAATACGGCAAAGTTTCTCTTTGGAATAAGTGCTCAAATTTGGTCCTAGCATATACTTAAAAGGACTTATGAGCATTTACGTAATTACACTTCCTTTTCAAAACGAATAATTTTGAAACGTAAATTTGAGGGGGAAAGAGTCATCTTAATGGTGGTTAGGGCGGGGCCGAACTTAGGCCTTAAGCTATTTGAGATATGGGGCTCTTTATAACTCCACCATATGTCAATGCCAAATAATAATTTTCGGATACCTATAGGGTTAAACTGAAATACAATTAAAAAGTATATAGATAGTGAAATAATATGTGTTTAACTTAAAATTATTTCTATTTATAACAAACTTAAAAATGCAACCTCTGGTAAAAAGAATAAGTTGTTTTAAAAGCCACAATTTACAAAGACTTATTATCCAAAATCTTGAAATATGCTATAAGCATTAAGGAATTATATAAAATTAAAATATTTTCTTTCTTGCCTATGCCAGAGCAAAGTCATTGATGACATCATCAAATGATAAACTGCGTAATTCGTCACTTTTTATTCACATGAGACTAAGGAAACATAATTTATCTTGAGTCATTGTTGTTCTAAATTCAATTTTTATTCTCTGCAGCTGAGAAAAAGATATTTCTCCAGAGCAATTTGCAGCAATCATATTAAGAAACAATCTCAAAATTGTTTCTGCATAAGCCAATGCTGATTGGACACGATCGTTAAATATTTCCCTATATAGATCCTGATCTGTCACACTATCATGTTCCGCTGAATCATGGGCTTGAATATGTCGAAAATATTGATCTGCTATAAGATTCATGTCCACATCTTCAGGATATGTTTGCAATAAATCACTAACTCCTTCACAAATCTCATCTTCTGTAGCTTCTAATTTTGTTAAAAATGAAAACTTTTTTGCAGCATCATTGTATACTGAGGCCATCTGTGCCAGACTTGACTCTAATGCATCCATCACAGATATAAATTTTTTTGATTCTGAACTAGTCTGATGGCTCAAATTTCTCTGCAGCATCATCTTCATCATCATTGATATGCCTTCTTCTATATCTGCTTTTCTTGTAATCAACATCAGGCAATTTTTCCTTTGATTTTTCTTGAAAACTATCGAACATATCCCTGGAACCCTTAACAAAATCCGAAAGTGAAGTATAGAATTTCCTGCATACATCTAGACTAACTTGGGGGTCTTGCAGTGATCGACTAGTCTTGCGAAATTCATTCAGCAAGTAGTAACTCCACAAATATCACATTACCATAAATTCAAACTCCTCCATTTTATTCAAAATGTTTGTGGCTGGATTTCTTGTTTCGCCTTTCTTTGTAGTATCAATATGCAGCTGATGCAATGCAGAAATTATTCCATCATAACTATTAAGTATTGTATTTATGGCCATTGAATGTGGTTTCCATCTAGTCTTTGACAAAGACTTTGGAACTTTTGAATCATCTTTCAAGAATGTCATGAACGGCTAAAAACAGTTGGTGAAGAGTATGGTATATGACAATTGGTCAGTCGGAAAATTTTTTTTTTCGGGGCTTCCAAGAAAGGTGGGCAGTGTTGGCCGTAATCAGCTACATTTATAATCAGATTAGTAATCATGATTACATCAATCATGATTACATTGACTAATCTTAGGAAAATGTAACCGTAATCAAGATTAAATAATTATTTTTATAACAAATGAAACTTTTCAAGAGATTTTAAAATTTGGTTCTAAGAAAGCAAATAATGATCGTAAGAAGATTTATTGTAGAAAACTTCAAGACACTGTTGCATCATGTATTTATTGGAGTCAGTATAAGGAATGTAAGTGCTTCGATTGATAGAGACTCGTACATGTCTGATCATCAACTTAAATTCGAGGATCTTGATTATGTGTGAGGAAAGATAGCGAAAAAGATTAAATTTTTGGGGCGTGTAAGAAAGTTGTTGAGAACGGAAATGCAATAATATCTTTTACCGCTTTGATTTTGCCACACTTTTTATATTGCTCCACATTATTATATGCTAGTTCGAATGAATGCAAGGGCAGAATGCAACTGTTATAGAATAATGCAATGCGAGTTACTTTGAAATGCAGCATATATACACCAGTTAGAAGCATGCTCGAAGTGATATAATGGGTAAAATTTCTCAGATCACAGCAAGAATGAGGAATAGATATTAGATTTACTAACTACTACATAACAAAACGGTACAGTATGGTTTTGGATATCATAAAGAAAATTCTAACTCTAATAAAGAAACCGCGTATGAAATTTTCCCTTTCTTAATTGATAATAATATCGTTAACCAATCCACAGATATAAGATATTTAATTACCAGCCCACTACAGATGTGTGCTTACAAACATTAGTTTATGTGTCACTACCGATTTCGGAATAGAAATACAACAATGTTTGTTTCTTTTAACTACAATTTTAAAACTATTGCAAATTTGTAATAAAAAAGTGTAATCATGATTACTTTTCTGATTAATATTATCAGTCTGTAATCATGATTACTGACTACAAATTGTGATCGTAATCATTAATCATCAAACAGATAGCATAGCTTATATGTAAATCCTGCACTGTCTAAGGTTCGGGGTATAGAGCAGAAATGTGATCAGAACACTCCAAGAAATTCAGTGGCATACTTCATTCTACTTATTTACCATACACCCTGTATATATAATTAACACAAAATTGAAAATACATAAAATTTTATTGAATATCAGATAAACACATTGAACATGAAAACTATAAAATCGTGCGGATTTAATTAAAATTAAATTAAAATATTTAACATTTTTTATGTTTGATTTTTTCTCTCAAGAAATCACATAAGCATTATAAATCCTCGCATTGGAGAAAATCAGCATTACGTTTACCATACTGATACAGAACCAGATCGAAGTTAATTATAAGTCCTAGGATCTGAAATATTTATTACATAACCATTATTAAAAATTATTAATTCGAATAATCAGTAATTAGAGAACTTTTAAAGCCATAGATCGGTTAACAGAGAAATATCCCATTCCAGTTAGTTCTGCTTTATTGTTGTACACTTCTATATAAAATCGCCTTGTCTGTAATGAGAGAACAGGTTTATTTGTGTAACTGGAAAACAATTTTAAACTCCTTTAACCTCCATACTCCAAGATTCTTTTGGTACTGATCTTAATATTTTCAAAGGATATTTCGCTTCGTCCATAATTCTTGCTCCATACAATGATATTGCCAGTAATCGCACAATTAAAAATGAAAGATATATTGAAAATAGTGAAAACTGCACAAAGGTAACTTTAAGTCTGGAAAAACAAAAACAAATAATACTCGTAAATATAATTCATTATTTATACGTTTTGTAATAACGAAGTATGCATATTGAACCAAATACCATTCATGATTTTAAAACTTTGTAGAAAAATAAGAAATATGGGCAGTTCACACAACTGAAATATTGGTCAGTGCTGCATGCTCAATCACGTCAAATGTAAGGAGGATTTTAGAAAATATTGCATCATAGTAAAACATCAGTTTGAAAATATTTTGATATTATGTGTATTTTTGTTTTATTTTATAGGGCGAAGTAAGTTAAAAACTTAAATTTTTTTTTTAATATTTTTCTAATAACCTGAATTCCTGTAAGTTAGGCAGATTTTCACTAGAACAATGTTGGTATGACTACCTTCTAGCGTTTTCAAAGTTTGAGGAAATTAATGTGATGTAGCAGCAATCTTTTCTGTTGACATTCAACGTCATCATTGTATCTCCATAAAAGAAGCATGTCTGAACTTGGCAAACCAACCCTTTTTCCCACTTTAGAAGTTTTTATATGTATTTAGAGCATATTTCAATCATCTATAACCAAATATTTTTTTGACAACTAATAAACGATTTTACACAGGTTCCTTGATATTTAAATTTACGTTTTTCCTTATGTATTTTTTAAATTGTTTCCTCATTTTTTAGAATTCCGTACCCAAAGGATGCTAACGTGACCTAATTAATATAAGTAAGTAATTATACAGATGAAGAACGCATATCAAAAAAATGAAAACCTTTTCAACATTTCTGGTAACCAAAATAGCTAGAAACGATGAAAATTGTAGCTAAGAAATGATGTTATTAACAGAAAATGTTCCTAGTGTTCAGCCACACTCCCAAGTTTCTATCTTTTTGCAGAGCAAAGCAGAAATGCTTTGATCATAGACAAATTAATGGCATACAAATACGGGGCAAGTATAGATCTAAATCAGATACACTTTTCTCCAATATAAAATCGACGATGCCTCTAGCTCGACTTGCACTTGATTACGTAACTAAAGGGTAACCTAACAATGCCTGGCTCCAATATAAAATCAACGATGCCGCGACCCGATGAACGGAAGGCTAGAATTTTTTCTTAGGAGGTGGTGTTTATGGTCCGTGCTGAATCTGATAAAGCGATGCTTATTACCCAGCTAGAGTGATATGGAGCACATATGTATATTGTGTAATTTTTATTCCTTTTTTTTCTTCTATTTTTTTGTATATATTAAGTATACATTTGATCTTGAAATTCTTAATATTTCGTAATTTTCGTATTCTTTAATATATTTTTTATTTAGCATAGCTTTAGTATCTCATGCTTGAATTCTTGAATTTATTTAATATTTTTTTAGTTTTGTATACAATCGGAATTTTCAGTGATATTTGTTTTGATCTAATTTTTAGTTTTGCTGAGTTACTCTCCTGTGACCTACATATGCTCTGCGGTGGGTGATACCCTGTCTCGTTTGAACAAAATGAGCGCTCTTCTTAATATCTTTTCCAAACAATCTGAAGGCTTCTAAATTTGCGAATGAATTTAATGCGCGCAGTTTATATAATAAAATTGATCGTCTTAATGACATTTTTGATACTTATATAATAAATGGGCTTCTGATTACTGAAACTTGGCTCAAGCCTCATATACTAAACAATGCTGTATCTATTCCTGGTTTTTCAATCTATATGAATGATCTCTTGGATAGGATCGGTGGTGGTTTAGCCATTTATGTACAATCCTCCCTCAAAACTTCTGTCTTATCCAGCTCCTCACCAGGTGCAATATTTGAATTTGTATGTGTAGAAGTTAATACTGGCGTAGATAAGTGTATTCTGGTTGCCATATAATGCCCCCCTAATGGTTTTAAAGAGGATACATTCATCGAATTTCGAAGAACCATTTCCCACTACTGTTTAGTTACACAAATATTATTGTTGGTGGTGATTTTAATGCTGATGGCCTAAGGAGTCACAATCCACATACCTATTATACCTCATGCAAACTTTAGACTTAACAATTGTTAATCAAATGCCAACGTTCTTCAATACTAGCAATCCGTCCCAATTGGATTATTTCTCTGTAACTAATAGCGATAAGGTGTTGTTCCACAACCAGTTGACTCCAGTGAGTAACATTGATCACGATTTCTTATATTTGTCGTACCAGCTTGCTTTCGATCCTTCTTTATGTGCTGACTCATTTTATTATCGTGATTATAATAAAATTAATTACGACATGCTCCTTGCCGACTGTTCCGCAATGCCGTGGTCTGATGTACTCTTATTGGATTCAGTTGATAAAAAGATCGATTTTTTTAACAACTTAATTTTACCATTCTACTATCGACATGTTAATCTGATTAAAAAGAACATCTTTTCACAACGCTGTCCATGGATAGCAAAAGAAAGAGATTTCCTCTTGTATCGCTATAAAATCTCACGGGGCCCCGCAGCTCATCATCGATATAAAAGTGTCCGAAATCTCGTCACACTAAAACTCAGGCAGGCTAAAAAATCCTATTTTGCCTCCAAATTGAACCCTAGTCTACCTCTAAAAACCTGTGGCGAAATATACGCTTTATGGGGGTGACAGGTAAGGATGAGAAGATATGCTCGATTAACGCTGATTGATTGAATGAACATTTCACCTCCTTGTCTTCGATTAATCAGTCTGGAACGAAATCAAGAACTGGCTATAAGTCACTATGAAGGGCTTGCATTCCGCTGCATTGATCATTTTGATGTATTTTCTTCCTTAATGGCAGTGAAATCCACTGCGACCGGCTATGATTTAATTCCTCCTAAATTCATCAAGTTAACTGCTCCCTTCATTGTTAGTACATTACTACACATCTTTAATGTTTGCTTTACCACATCGCAATTCCCTACTATTTGGATAAGAGCTCTTATTATCCCAATCGCTGAAAAATCTATCCCCTCTTCGAAAAAAGACTACCAATTAATTAGTATACTCTGCTATTTCAGTAAGGTGTTCGAGAAAATAATATATAACCAAGTTGTTGAGTTTATTGACAGGAAAAATGCTCTTATCGCCTTGGCAAACTGGGTTCCGTAAAATACACAGTTGTGAAACAGCTCTGTTAAAAGTAGCATCTGATATTACAGACGCCCTTGATCAGGATTTCCTAACGATTCTTGTTCTTCCCGACTTTAGTAAAGCGTTTGACTCTGTCCATCATACTCGCGCCTACTTTATATACTACCAAGCAATTTTAATGTTTCCTCATCTGCTGTTATCCTCATTTATAGCTTCCTTTCACAAAGACAACAAACCATCAAGGTGCGTAACATAATATCGCAGTTTCGCTCTACTGAATGTGATGTTCCACAAGGCTCGATTCTTGGTCCTTTCTTATTTATTTTATTTTTAAATGATCTTCGCAATGTTTTTTTTTCTGGACGTATCTATTCATCTCTATGCTGATGATGTGCAGATTTATTTCAGCAGACCAATTGGGCTACAAGAGGACTGCGCATCTCGTATAAATGAGGACTTGCATCGTATATCTGAGTGGTCAGTTGAAAATTGGTTATTCTTAAATCCCAATAAGTCGTGTATGCCTATCTATAGAAAAGCTTTTGAAACATCTGATATGCCTCCTGTTTTACTTAATAATGTTATCTTACTGTATCAAAACTCAGTCAGAAATCTAGGAGTTGAATTGAGTGCTAAACTGCCCTGCTGTAGTCATATCACGAATATTATTTGCAGAGTTTATGGGTCCTTGCGCTAGTTATGGGTCCATGGATATCTCCCCTCAACTGAGATGCGCATGAAATTAGTAAGAACACTTATTGTACCTCATTTTATCTCGGTACCATATTATTTTCAAAGGTACACTCAGTCTGCCGTAGAAGACTTATAGTAGCATTTAATGACTCTATTCGATTTGTCTATGAACTACCGCGTAGTGCTCATATTTCAATGCATTCAAGCTTTGTTCTTGGTCACTCACTAGATACTCACCTTGAACATCGTGATCTGTTCTTTTTGCATAAATTACCATTTAATTAGTGTCCCGAATATCTATACGAGAAATTAAGATTTATGCATTCATCCAGAAGTTTTCTTCTTCCTCTATGTAACTCACATTATGGCGAACACTCTTATTTTGTTGAAATCCTACGTAAGTGGAATCTACTGTCATTTGACCTAAGGGCGGTGGGCTCTAGCAGCGAATTTCTTCAGCGATTAAAGTTCCTTTCATCTAATTTGTGTACATCCTCGTTCGTCTTTACTTCTGTTTTATTATACTTTGTTTAATTTGTATTAGATCTTACTTTTTCATCTTTCTTATTTGATTGAGTTAATTTTTACTATTATTGTACATTTTTCTTTCTCCTTTATAAGTAATACATATATGTACTAAAATCTGTTTCCTGTAATTAGGTTTAATCTGCTTGCTATTCGACCATTATCTTTTCATTTCAATTTTATATATATATCGTTAGTCTTTATTGGTTATTCTGTATATGTAAATTCAACCTCGTATCTGTATGTTAACAAGATTATGTAATCTTTATACAGTAGCCAGCAATAAAGGTATTATCTTATCTTATCTTATCTTATACGCATTTTTGGAGGCCGACAACAATTTTTTTTTGGTTTTAGAAATTTACACAAAATGTTGTCCGATTGGAGTTGTTTTCAGATACAATACTTTCATGTCGGCCTCCAATTGCCAATACGCATTCAT
The DNA here is from genome assembly GCA_963930735.1 of Dioctria linearis. Classification (NCBI taxonomy): domain Eukaryota; kingdom Metazoa; phylum Arthropoda; class Insecta; order Diptera; family Asilidae; genus Dioctria; species Dioctria linearis. The sequence continues at coordinate 183,919,533 of OZ005743.1, forward strand.
TTCTTCTGCCTTTGTCAGTCTCAATAATGCATAGAACTTCTAAGAAAACATTTCCAGTAAATTTCTAAAAAAAAAAAATCCAATAAATTTCTATGAAAGAACTGAGGCCTTCCTAAATCTGGTCCAGGCATCCTCGTTTTTATATTCGAGCGAGACACTGTCAATTTTTTTAATTGACTCGCAACATTTATCTGACTTCTGGTTTTCAATTTTCCTATTCGATTCATTATCCGTATGTTTACTTATTTGTGATTATAGGTAGACAGTTGAAATTTTCACAGAGCGTGTATTTCTATTGCCGATATAACAACAAAACATAAAATAAAATAGAGTTATATATAAAACGGGTCCCCATACAAGAAACGTGTTTTTTTTGTTCGAGTTTTGGAAGATTATTTTGAAGAATACACCGATCGTTTTGTTGACGATTTCTGCCAGCGTATCTTCATATTGCATATATAAATATATACAACATGATAAAAGTTATGCGAGCGGGTGGTGTACTACTTTCCACAATCGCGGGTGCATTTGATACTGGGCAGCTTCGTTGCTCGACACATTAGGAGTAACATGCATACATCGATATATAATTTTTCGCGAGAAACCGATTAGATCTAATTTTCAAGTGGAAATGGTGGCCCTGTAGGTCTGTGGCTATCCCAAACATTTTCGCTCCCGCCACGGAGCTCATCAGCGGTATTCCTAATACTAAATGAGATTTTTTTTTATTAAATTTTTTATTCTATTGCTCGACGTTTGGGGAGCTCTATACATATAATTTTACATATGAGTTTAAGATTTTTTAAAAATTCGAAATACAAATATTTCAAAAAAAATAGATCTAATAAAGGCAATATGACGGTAGTAATGACAAAGGAAGACTACATAACCAAAATAGAGCAGCTGTTGAATTGAATGACGACACCTCATATATGTCCATAGAAAATGACCCAACCTTAAAATTCAATGATATGTAGCATCGAGGATATGATACAACAGGTACAACAAGGGAAAATCGTGTACACATGGTATGTGGACACATCTACTCGAATGATATGATGACTTTTTAAAAGAATTCGCAGAATTTCTTGACGCAAATGTTGCAATATTTTCTAAACAATTTCTTACATTATGTATAAGTAGTTGTTAATATTAAATTCCTAAGAACCCAAAATTCAAAGACATTAAGAAAAAAAATATGTGCATTATCATTCCAGAAAAATTAATTTAAATCAGAGGTATATATAATTACGTTAATACACGGAAAGACACGTGAGTTGCTGAGAATATTAATTTGACCAATGCCACCACTGTGAGTGCGGATATGGATTTATCGACTTCCTCACACAAGCTGCAAATTTTTTGATAGAGTGTCCGACAATCCATCCAAAATGATTCCGTTGTTTGCTGGAAAATAAAAGTAATTTTGATTTTTGTAACACTTTCGTTTTTAATACAAGCATATACAGGGTGCTCTACGAATAGTTGACAACCAGGCTTCAGTAATAGTTTAGTTTATACATAGAAGTTATTATAAGCTATACAAAAATAATATGACAAGTGAAACGAGGTTTTCTTTGATGTTAATAATAGCATTATACAGCGTGTTCAATACAAGTGGGATTATATTTTAGCAGGACATGCCTTGCATTGAAATAAGAGTAGATGGAGTCCGTCAAAGTACAGGGCACTTCAGATATTGTTAGCACTTTTTTTTGCAATCAAGAGGCTATCACTAGTCTGTGGTTGCATATAAAACAATTTTCTTTTCTAAATCGAACATTAACTTCGCTCTTTCAACGAATTTATGGTGCTTCGGACAAAATTTCGGCATTCCATGAAATTTTTAATTAAACATGTATGAATAGATAGAGTTAGGTGCTATCATAACTCCTATGGATGCTGGCTGTGCAATAAATCCTTAATACATTACAATACTTCACGAGAGTTACTTATGCGAATGACCTAACTATCCTAGTATCCGGAAAATTAATGCCAACTCTTAGTTAAAGGATTGAAAATGCATTGCTTAAACTTGGAGCATTAATATTGGACTGGCCGTAAATCCACCTAAAACAAAGATAGTACTTTTCACTACGAAAATGCAATAAAATAGTTCAGAGTCCCAACGATGGATAGTATCAACTTAACCCTATTCACGATAAGTGTAGGGTGTCATACTACACTCTAAGGTGAATTGAAGTTGTAATATACTAGATTGCGTGAAAAAAGCCAGAGTGGCAAGTGACTTGAGAAGTTGTATGCATTATACTAGTTTTATATGTCTAATAATCATGGCAGATATAAGATTACAGACTGTAATCTCAAACCCCGCCAGACCCGAAGGGCATATCGTAAATATCACATGGTCCCCGCTAATAACACCTGTTTATAGACGGTATCAATAAAATCTTAAGCCCGAATGGAGTTATAAGTCCCATTTGATAAACGGTTATCTGCTTTGGAGTAACCATAGCCTAATGATCTGTATGTCTAATGGTGCCACGAGGACGGGAACCTGTGGAAACCTTAGGCCTTTTACCCCAACATGTTCAGGTCCCTTGATGGAAGCAACATGGTGGACATTGGAGGCACATATTGCGGGCGAATAGAGTGAATTTTCGAGTTTAGGATATATGCATGCTCAGATATCTAGATCTTAGTGTGGTGTTACGCTGGTACAACCGGGCACCCTGACCCAAAGATCGGTCAGAGATGTTAAATAGGTCTCACTTCTACAAGCAAGAAATCCAATCAAGCACTAGGCGACTGGGACTCATAAAAGTAGAAATGTCTGATTGTCGCATTATAACTAATCTGTGCACGAAGGACACAGACTATCAAGTACCGATGTTAATCTTCACTTGAGGGTACAGCAGCGAGAGTATACTCCAGAAACTGAAACTAGAACGAGTCATACAGATTGCCTAATAAATATGTGTTTTTCAGGCAGAATTGATGGCGATTCTTTAAGCGATACCGGTGGTATCTACTAATACGTAGATAGTTGGACTTACACTTTTGCATATATACTGACAACCAAAGCTATTAAGGCATTGGATGCTGTGGTACTGAAATCGAAGCTGGTGTAGTTATGCAAACACAGCCGAAAGGAGATTTCCAAAATAGATAGCTTGTATGCAATATCGTATGTAAGAATCCCGATTGAAATTCTAAAAGGCAACAACGACAGCTATTATAAGACTAATCATTGCTGGGTCAATCGGGATACCTTTTGTATTGTGGCCTGTGTACAATTGAAGGAAAACAACGGAGATCCTTAGGGGACGATAGCTGACACCAGGTGACTATGTAGTGGGGCTATTATCGGGTTGGTTATTGGGGCTTAGTAACCATGCCAGTAAACTACTGTACCTAAAATCAAAAGATGTTTGTTGTAGCTGTAACGCTTCTGAAGGAATCGATTGCCTTCTTTGCGTACGTTGAAAATTTTAAAATATCCCCACAAATTTAATATGATTTCAAAATATAATTAAATGCAAAATGAACGGAAACACTAGAAAATTTTTATTTATTTTTCTCATGCGGGAATCGAACGCATAATTTTTAGAATCGATAATAGATGGAGAATAGAAGAATTTTAAGAGCATTTATTTTTACCGTTTCTAAATCAAATCATAAATACAAGACGAAAAAACAACCGCCGCATCCAGGGCTTGAAGCCGGGACTCAACTTTGACCGATTCTAATAAGTGTGGGTTCGATTCCCGTCCGGGAAAAATAAATATGGATTGAATTTACAATTTCTTTGTGCGTCTTCATCGTTACTGGTTAATACCGGCTAAATGCAACTGTGGCTTAATAGGCTAGATAAAAATTAAGAAATATGTACAAGATGGAAAAGCATCTGTCTAGTTAGCTCAGTGGTAAGAGCAGGCATCTAGAAAGCGGATGGTCCTGGCTTCAAACCGCGGATGGGGCGGATATTTTTTCCTCTTGGATTTATGATTTAATTTAGAATCGTTAAAAAATAAAAGTTCTTAAAATTTTTCTATTCCCTATAAACTTTTTATTATGTACTATGTACTCATTAACACGTTCACTGCCGCCTCCGAAAATTGGTGGAGAGGATGTATTTTGAGAAATTCCGCTTTCGCGGATCGGGGGCGAAAATCAATGCAGTTTTTATTGCGCAGTGTTCAAGCTTTCACTCTGCTAAATTGACAGTGAACCTGTTAAGTGAAGGAAAAAATTATTTTCTTTTTTTAGTGCAGATATATATATATATTATTAATTGGCATTTAAATAGGTTAGGAGTTCAATCCCTTTAATTAAGCCTGTGCTCATTTCTTTTTTTTTGTTAAAGCAAACCATGATACAAAGAAACAAGGTATGGCCGAGTTTTCTGTCAATTGGATGCTTACGTCATAGGAAGACAAAAGTCATTCAGTCGTGCGATCTGTCATTGTCTCAAGTTGTGACAATTTATTTGAGAAAGCTAAGATTTCATATTATTTCACAACAGTTTGTGATATATATAATAAAACTAAAAAGTGTGAATATAGGGTACCTAATTGCTTAAGGGAGCACTGCTGATATGATAATTTGTTGTAATGTAATCTCAAAAAACGGTCAACAATCGGACAACTTCTTATAGCGAATTCTTTTTTTAAAAATTTTTTAAAAGTTTTAAACATCCAAACGCAACCAAGCAATATTTTTTCTGTTCACTGACAGATACAAATATTTTGATATTTTACAAAATAATTGACATGCTTTGACAAATGACTTTTGTGTCCACATGACGTAGTAATACAAAAATTTCCTCTCGAATCGGCCATACCTTCTTATCTTTGTATCATGAAAGCAAACAAGATTTCAGGAGCAACTTTTCAAATCGCTTTAAGTCTATTTTTCGATAAAGTTTATATTTATAATAACTTTCTATCAACTTACAGACCCCTGACTCAGAAGGTTTGTGTCTGAGAGCCCGAACGCCTGAGAGTGCCGTTCGTGATGAAAGATTCTTAGGTTACTAAACGTGGATGGACATACAAGGGTTTTTTTTGATTTAGAATGAGCGTATGGGGAGCTTTACGATGGGGGAAAATTTTCTTAGTGTTGGCGGTTTTGGAGGGGGTGATAACTAGCACCCTTGGAATTGTCCAATTTTGGCCAACTACTATGATCAAGTTTATGTTGTCTGGATAAGAGTATCAAACTGGTATTTCTAGGGGTCACCGTCATATCATGATGAGTGCATCTGACCTCAACCAACAGTATTAAGACCTCACTTCATGAGAGCACGCACAGCAGCCATGATGTGTCCGGTGATGAACAAGGCATGTCATCCGGGTACGATTTATATGAGAATCCTACATTTTTCAGTGCGATCATGAGTGAGTTAATCAACACAGACTAGCGTTCAAATGAGAGAAAACCACCTTGCGTGCAGCCTTTCTCAACCAACACACTGAGTGAGGTTCGACCATCCACCTCCATATTTGAATTTCGTCGACTAAGAATTTGGCCGATCCATCGCACGATAGCGAAATTATTACCATGCCGACGAGCTGCTTCGCACAACAAATCAATTTTTAAGAATGAACAGGTTTATGGTTCGGAAACTCTTCGGGTCCATATACAATGCTCTACCAGGCTCTGCAACAAAGAGAATTCTTACTTTCTTCCATACCGCAAAGACATATCCTAACGCGATACATGCTCAGAAGATGGACGAAAGCATAAACAAAATGTTAATGATATTTCTCCTCTAGAAACATGTCAATAATTGGTAATTTCTAGGAAATCACATAAAAATGGTATGACTGACCACGAAAACTTTTATATCAATTAATGTCTTCACGTATTATCAAATTTTATAACTTAATCCAATCACTTCGCAATTACGAAACGGATGCAATTTACTTCCATACACCTTGCGATTATATTATTTAAATTTCTCACCTCATTTATCAACTATTCGAAGTGGACCCTATATAAGGTGCTGCTTATCTTACCTCGCCTTTTACTATCATCATCTTTTCATTTAAAATTTTGAAGAACTCAGATAGGCCCATTCCTATGACCAAAAGAAGTACGTAAAAATTATTCCAGCAAAGCGCCCAGGCGAGCGTGATAATTTCAATTAAAATTTCTATGATGAGGGAATAATCGAAAATATAATACAAGAACGGGAAACGAATCCGAAATATATTTTTGACATAATCCGTTTCATTAGAGAAGCAAGTAGCTGAAATCCTTATAGATACGGCAAACTGCAGTAGGTACTCAACTATGGGAAATAAAATAAAAAAGTAAAGATTGCTATTCCAAAGAAATTTTTGATTTCTCCATTTATTCTTAAATTTTTATATAAATTTAAATTTTTATTTTTATTGAATGATGTTAACATAAATTTTGCTTTTGCTTACCTTCAAAATATAATTCTAACCATTGTATGATATCTTCCTATCGATTTAAGATCCAAAACATTTGGAGGATAGTCTTATTATGATTCTTATGATTCTTATGACGATTCTTAATTCTTATAGAATGACGCAATGCGGACAGTGAGCTATGAGGAGCACTTCTTATACTCTACTGGAAACCAAATTGTACAATATAGGTGAGGTATTGAATAATCCTTGCACCAAAATAAGCAAATCCATCCTGATTGGATAGTCAGGAGCTTTGAGGAGGGCTTTTACAGTGACTACTCTCTGACCATGTTATTGGGTCTAGCTCTAGCATAAGGCTACAGAATGTGCGAGTCAGTCTCATGTAGCTAATCATTTTATACTGAAAACTGGTCGTCCAGAAAGATAAAATATGTGGACAGTTTTCAAGTGGTAATCTCAGAAGCGATTTGCATCAAAACTCAACTGATACGCCTATATTCTTCGAACCTATAATTTGTGAGACCAATTCCCCTAGATTAGTTATGAAAACAAAAGTTCTGTGCATTAGATAGCATGGACGGTGGAAGGCAAAACGAAGATTAGCAAAAGTTAGCTATTTACAAGATGGCTAGCATGTGTCGACATACCAGTGAAATGATAATGCGATGGAAAAATATAATCTGGGACTTTACATGAAGAGATAGAACATAGAGAACTAAAAAAAAAAACCAAAAAAGGGACACTTCTTATCCTTCAATAATAGTAATAATATAGCTGGAACTCTGGAGAGCCTGTCGACGTGGACATATCTTCATCTAAGCATATATAAGTGAAACACGCTCTACTATAAACGTATCGTAAACGTGAATCTAATAGCCAAATCTCAACCATGCTTGTTACTCATGGAACAAATCTAGTAAAATTTTAAAGTCAAAGCTTCGAAACCGATCGAAACACTTGCGTTCGTGTATTCGCTTGATCGAAATGGACCCGATCGAATCGAATCGAAACGCCGTAAATATCTGTTGCCTTTAACGGGCTTAGCTTTTTGTTGAAGAAAATGGAAATATTTTTTAGAAGCTTAGGATAAATAAACTTAGATATTCCTGACCGAGGTATCATAAAAAAATTATCCTCCTGAGTCAAGACAGTGAATCAATTTAAAGATTAGGCGCTTATAGTGTGTTGAGTCGTTGCCCTGGCAACTATGGTTTAAAGACGGTATAAGCTGGAAACAGATCAAAAGTTGGAAGACAATCGCCCGCCACCACTCAGAAATACAATATCAAATGCACAAAATTTATCATTTAAAAGATACGGGTCGATCAGATAAGCGATTGTATGCCGTAAGAAAGCCAGTAAGCTCCAGATGAGCGTCCAACCCGGAAGCTATACTTGCGCTCTTTGATGAATTGATTAGCTTCTAGATACTCAATTTATTTGAAGTTAATGGCAGAGTCAAAAGCCTTTGATATAATCGAAGTGATTGCAATTGGTCGATAATTGGAGGGATAGCTACCTCTCCTTTCTTGGGATTAGGTCCACAAGTACCTTGAACACGTGTCTCGTATGAATGTGTATTGGCTCTTGTATATATCCACAGGGGAGCTGCAGAACAGGTGTTTGTGAAATGGGTGAAAGACAAGAATTTGAAGAACGAAACTAGCAGGGAGTCAAAAATCACTTCAACTTTGTTAAATAGCGAATGTATAGAGAAACTGCTGAAGATGTTCCTAATGATTTTGACAAAGGACCAGAAACATTTCCGGAATTTGTGGGTTGCAAAAATTTTATGTCTAACATTATGACCAAATAGAAATTTTTCTCCCGAAATAGTGGACTATTATGGCCCAATATAAGGAAGATTCTTCCAGCAGCCGAGGGCGCATTCTAGCGAAATAATTAGCAATTGCTAAACAGTAACCTCTCATGGTATTGTTCTGCAACTGTTGGTTATTTCGCTGATTAGCTCAACAGCTGTCTGCGATGAGAGCTTAGTGGAGCAATCGACGATTACGATAATAATTTACCTCGCATGGTAATTATCATGTAAGGCGACTGTTTATAACTAAGCAACTCAGGTACTGCAACCAGTAGAACAAACGACAAGGTTGTTGTCGTTTGTTTACATCCGTGTTGCGAGTAAAAGTTTACTTCCGAATATTGGGGCATAAAAGACGAATGACTGGTCTGGCGAGTGCCGTTCAGTAATCAGTTATAATAGTATCAAGTTTCCGTTCGGGTAGGAGTACTTTTAGAATTATTAAGATAGGTCAGTTCGCGATAAATAAAGAATTATGTTTTAAAGTAATTTGAGCGTTCTTATTATTTGAAGAAGGTTTACGGTGATTAATTAATTGCTTCTTATTTATTTGATGGTTTTGTGAATTTTCTTAATTGATTGCTTTTGGGACACGACAGACTTGCAGGTGTTCCGTACAGTCGTGTTGACTTATTTTAGCTCTGGACATGGATGCAATTGATAGGAGCGAAAAAGCAGATTCTTTCGGTTTCATTGCTTGGTTGCACTTTTCGTTCAACCAAGAGCGGTTTTGATGTTGTTGAGATATTCTGTAGTAATGCGATTGTATTAACATACCAAAACGTAGGCTGTTACTATATAAGTTCTAATATGCATTCATCAAAATCCCTTGCAGCAAAACAGACCGACCAATCAATTTCTCTAAGATTCTAAGATACTGGTTGAGATTTAACCAAACAGCAGCTTTATTTTGTTTTTAATTATCGTGAACGAATCTTACAGGTATCAGCACTTTCTGTTTTCTGTATAAGTTTCAACAGCCACGACCTAAAGTGGAGCCAGGGATCATCCGAAATTTGCATGTTTTTTACATTTTGTTATGAAAATTTCACAGGCTACAGCAATTTTTTTCCGTGGTCATAAGGTTGTGGGGGAGGAGGGCATCCCCAGCTGGATCCGCTCCTGGTGTCAGATCAGACAAATAACTATACTAAGATTTCTAACTATGGAGTTAGAGTTATTTTGGATCGTGGGAAGCATATTTGCATGACGATTTCTTATTACAAGGTCCAGCAGGGCGGACGTTTCTTTATTCGTACAGCATAGAGTAATTGAGGACTGGCATGCCTCCACGCGCAGTATGAAAAATTTTTGAGTCTTCTCGCATGGATTTGCCAGCTTAATGGAAAACAGAACTTAAGAACATTCTTACATACATCCGCACACGCACACACACACTTACACACCATACAAATATGTAAATTTTGTTTCCTTACTCAATCGCATAAATCAATCGTTATTAATTATAAGAACAATACTCACATGAGGTGATCAACAATCCAATAGAAAAAATCCACCTAATATGCGTAGCCAATATATCTGTGCTTTGCTTGGACGGAAGATCTATTTCAATTTTATGCCATTTCTTCATTAATAACGGCCACTTTTTAGAAATTCCAATAAATATAAGAGAACCAACCAGAAGGCACAAACGACTAACTGACATTTCTAAAATAAATCCTGTTTAAAAATATGAATTAAACATTATGTTTGCACATAGAGATACATTAAATAACATACCTATTGCATTTTTTTTATTTTTCATAGTTATCCAGTACACAATTGCTCCTAGATATCCGACAAGAGAAGCAACATGACAAAAGTAATATATTGTGCGAAAACTGTACCAAGAGAATGAAAGGTTACTGGTGTCTGCTGATCCTATACCCTTTACAGGCATTAATCCAGAAAATTGAAACAAAGCCAAGACTATCACCATAATAAAAAATGTTTTATAGTTAGTAAAAAAAAGAACACAGACTAAAGTTACCAGGAGTGATGGCTTTATGAAATCCTCCGGCAGACAAATTATTACATCTATCCAGATCATTCCTTTGAGACTGTTCTTCACCTGTGAATTATATCTTGAAATAAATTGAAGGAACTCCCATGATAGTGTTATTCTTTACCTTTGAAACTAAGAACATTTTCGCTGAACTCTTTTGTATATAAATATCGCACATCTGTTGGATTATATTTTCTGAAAGCTATAAAATTGAAAGATTTTTTCTTCCAACAGAAATTGATTCTTTCTAACCTTGGACAAACCTTTCTGTAATTGGCAATAAAATGACCCCTGCGATGAACTTCCAAACTACTTTTTTTCATATTGGTGTTAATAATTTTGCCATCACAAAACACACTTCTCTAAGCTCTAACAAATTGAACAAGACTACTACATCAAAAGCGATTTTAAATTGCCAGTCGCCAATTAATAAATATTTATTCGCTAGGAAAGGATTAATTCCTTAAATGTGTATCAAATTATCAAGTTTTTCGAATTCGTGATAATTACTGGATAATTAAACTCTAAATGAAAAAAAGAAAACATAATAAGGCTTGTAAATTAGAGGCTCTAAAAGTTTATCGCAAATTTGATTCAACAAGCGCTGCTTTGATTTACTAACATGTCAATACCAATTATAATCTCACGTTTAAAATGTTTGAGCAATTCACGAATCACGCCATACGAAGTTCATTTTTCAAGATTATTTGAATTGTTAATTTATTGAAAAAAAAAACAGGTACAACCCCATTATTCTTCCAGTTGTGTATATACAATGAGGAATTAGATATAAAGTAAATTCTCCAATAGATGACTCTGTAAACAAATATTTTGCATAGAAAAACTATTTACTACTAAATTTTTAATATTAAGATTTTAGTCTGTGATAATATTGTTGTGCAAAATATTATGTAAATATCAGTAGCGCAACCAGCATTTGGCTTGGGGGGGGGCATAGGTGTCTTAAGTGCTTACGAGTCGGAAAAATAGGGCTCTAAAGTCGCGTCCTGCACCCATCTGAGCACTTAAGGACTGCTATTGTAGATTAAAAGGTTTTATTTTATTTTATCGGACTTTCTAATGATATACAGACCACATTTTATACGTAATTTGTAAATTATGTTCAGAAAACTGCCATTCTGGATTGGGACCGGTCCAGTTCGTCGCCCTCACGGTCCATCGTTCACCTTCTCGGTGCGCCCCTAGTAAATATATAAAATACCTTGATCTAAATATCGGGACTGGTACAATTTGCATGGGACTATATTGTCGTGTACGAAATTGTCACAGATTTCGATTCCAATCGAAAAACCTGGTATTTTTTACTTAAAGGCCCTGCTCACGTTACAATTTATATGCACAGAGGTCTACGCAAGAGCATGACTGTACTCTAGCTCGTATGAAATCTTCAAAATTCAAAATTGTGACGACATGTCCAAATATTAAACGTGCAAAACTATGCAGACTTCAGAGCTGAGATTTATGCTTAATTTATTGTTTCAAATGGTTTGTTTATATCTATAAACTCGCAAATATGGGAGATCTGGAATAAGTCAAATATTTGTATACAAGGTTTCATTGAACCGTATAAAGATAATCAATATTTTGTTTTGTTTTGGATTTTATTCTATTTTATTTTATTTTGAGTTTCATTTTTACTGTCACGGTTTTTTTTTTCCACCAAGTGTTTTATGCGCTTTCCGTGAACGCGTATAAGTATTGCGCCAGCTAACTGTGGAGAAAGGGTGTTGGACTGGCGCGAAATATTTGATGGGTGCGATGTATCTTTCGAATCTATGAACTTCAAAAAACTTACTTACATAAATTAGAACTAACTCAAAAGTCACACTCTGGAGCAGCATGTTGCATGCAAGGCAGCGTAGGAACAGCAGATATACAATAGTTTGAGGAGGTTTTGCTTCTTTTTTTCATTTTTTTTCTAATTTGATAATCTGTGGCTTGTACAACGAAAAAAAAAAAAATAAAAAAATAAAATAAAATTCAAAACACAAGCGTTGAACTTATCTCTTATATCTCGTTGTGATGATCCTGGTTAGACCTCCTTTCCACTTCACTCAATTCTGATTTCCTTGCACTAATTAGTTACTCCGCACTACTGTATCAAATGGAGTACTAAAATGAAATTTGTGCTGTGTTGCAAGTAGCAACCTATCACGCACAGACATAGAATTTACCATTCCTAACATCATACAGGTAACTCTAAAGTGGATATAATTATCAAGCGAGCAGCCCAGTATATTTCTGAAATATTTATCCTATTACGACATACATATGCTATTCAAGCTGCCAATAACTCCATATCCGTATGTTATAATTGGTAGTAACAGACCTTTCATAATACGACCATAATTTTTTCCGTCCAGTGCTTAATGTTAGTGTCACGAAATGGCGAATGGAATGTGTACAGGGTGATCCAGGAAAAGTATGCAATACTGAAACCCCTAAAAGATGAGGTGATTTTCAATCGAAAATGTCATATTTTTTTCGAATTCGTGTTATTTTCGAAATTACAGCGGATTTTAGATTTCTTCGAAAATGGGGTCCTTGCAACGCTTTTTTGGCTGTAACTCAGCTCGTTTTGCTTACTGAAGCGCCATTTTTGTCTTCTTGGTATTATTCGTATTACTAATGGCTTTCATTTTTATAATAACTGACTTTCAATAAGGTTTATAGATAAGTAAGAAATTAAAGATATTACTTCATAAATGTTTTTCTCTTCGAAAAATTATCTTCTTTGAGGGTCGAAAATCTCCTATAGTGGCCATATTAGCAAACTGTTCCGTACCCAAAGAAAACATCCCAAATCTGTTACCTTTCAGACAAATACAAAAAGCCTATCTCAAGTACTTTTCGAGATACAGGATAAGATGTCTTGCAACATACCCCGCCCATACTTGAACGAAATTATTACGAAATTCAATTTTTTTTTATAATGGTGGGAAAAAATAAGCAAATTTTACATACCAGGAGTTGGCTGAAATGCACTTTAAATATGGTATGTGCAATGGAAATGATTCTGCAGCTTTAGAGGAGTATAATAGGTGGTATCCTCGAAGAAGGGTCCCGTCAATTGTGTGAGAGCGGATCATTTCGCGAGTTGAGATCTGCTAGACCCAGAGGTGAAGACGATACGTATCCGCGAAATTTGAACACGCACTAGTCAGGCTATTGTACCTAAATGTAAGTAGTACTACTGAAATTTGTTTTTATTACTAAATTATTTATTAAATTAAATTATAATTATATTAAGCTCCAGACATTTTTGTAGTTCAAGGTTTGGAGGCGTTTGCATGAAGAAAGATTTCATCGAGTACAAGCAGTACAGCCGGCAGACTTTTCAAAACATATTTTATTTTGCCAATGGTTACTTCAATATAATAATATTGTGAGGAATTTCTTACGGACAGATGAGGCTAATTTTTCAAGAATCCAACCTTGAATATTCATATCGACACTACTGGGCAGAAGAAAACCCAAGGCTTACAAGAGCAGCCAGGTTTCAAGGGTCCTTCAGTGTCAATGTTTGGGCAGAAATTATTGGGACTCGATTAGTAGGTCCTATAATATTTCCATCCAATATAAATAGCGACAATTATTTAGAATTTCTCCAAACAACTTTGGAGCATATCATTGATGACCTTCCTCTCAGCGTCACACACAGAATGTGGTTTCAACACGTCGGTGCTCCAGCACACTACGTGGTACGGGTGAGGCAGTAGTTATATGAGCGGTTTCCAAACAAATTGATTGGACGTGGAAGTGACATTCCTTGGCCTTCTCGATCACCAGACCTAACACCTCTGGATTTTTAGTCTTGGGGTCAAGTAAAAAATCTTGCTTATCCTGATAAGGAGATCTCATCTCGCGACGATTAAGTAAATTGAATAGTAGCAGCAAGTAACCGTATAAGCCGAGAAATGCAACGAGCAGGCATATCAAAGACAATCATAAGGCTAGCCAGGAAATGTTTTCAGTGCGATGGCGAAGTATTTGAGCAATTTTTATATCAGTAGTTACTTATATCATACTTATAGGCTAGATACTGAACATTAGAATAATAGTATAACATTTGATTTTGATCACTTGTTTTGGAAAAACCAATACATTGTTTTATTTGACCACGACAGATTAAAAGTAATAGTGCAAAATATATTATTAACAGTCCTGAACGCACATATATTTTAAAATTATAAAGTACGTTTCACTCGATTTTCTGGCTTTCTTGTCTTCCCACCATTATAAAAAAATTTGAATTTCGAAATAATTTATTTCAAGTATGGGTGAGGTATGTTGCAAGACATTTTATCCTGTATCTCGAAGAGTACTTGAGCTAGACTAAAAATGTGGTATTTGTATGAAAGGCTTACGGATGTTTTCTTTGTGTACGGAAACAGTTTGCTAATATGGACACTTTAGGAGATTTTCGACCCTCAAAGAAGATAATTTTTGGAAGAGAAAAATATTTTTGAAGTTTATCGTTAATTTATTACTTATCTATATATTTTTTTAAAGCTAGTTATCATAAAAATGAAAGCCAGTAGTAATACGAATAAAACAAGACCAAAATGGCGCTTCAGTAAGCAAAACGAGCTGAGTTACAGCCAAAAAAGCGTTGCAAGGACCCCATTTTCGGAAAAATCTAAAATCCGCTGTAATTTCGAAAATAACACGAATTCGAAAAAAATATGACATTTTCGATTGCAAATCACCTCATCTTTTAGGGGTTTCAGTATTGCATACTTTTTCTGGGACACCCTGTACAGTATACATCAACAAGAATCATGACACATATCAATGTGATCTTTGAATATATCAACAGATTATGACTTAGTCAAATTCAAAGTGAGAGTAATCAATTTTGTGCAGCTTGATATACATAAGCTCTGAGTCCATAATAGCTTTGTTTATTTTTAGACCAAAATCACTTCAGCTTGTTGAAAAATCTTTGTACCAGTGTACTGTAGGATGGGCGCCGTTTTTAAAGAATGACTCAGTTTTTAAAATTCAAACATATTAAAGTTTATTTATTAATGTTGTTAAGATAATGCCAACGGATGGGCGAAGACTCCGATTACTCACGGATCAGGCTGAGTTCGCCAATTCTCACTAGATATTTGGCTGGTTTGCCTCTATATCTCTGGATACGAATACCTGGCTGCTTGTCTCAGAATTCTGCTATAACAGAAATATAAGCTGAAAAGTCTCTATATCATTTGGGTGTGAACACCTGCCTAGTTGCCTCTGTGTTCTGAAGAATTAGGACTATATTTGTACGACTCGATGGTCAATTCTTTACTCCTCCATTCTTCTTCAATGCTACCCTATTTATAATCGCTAAATTTGGCTAGATAATCAATTTACATTTAATTTCCCTATACTTCTTACAATCAATATTTTTTCTACCTTATCCTAGGTGTAATAACCTCATGTAAACTGCATGTCTTGCATGCTCCTTATTGTTGTTGTTGTTGTCCAATCTAGTACACTGTACATACCTATGTTACTTTCTGCTGGCGCGGTAATTTGAAAAACTTATCTTTTACCTTGTTCTGAATGAATTACATAAATGATTACATTCAAATCTGTACATATATTAAATGAAAATTAAGTTTTCATATTTAGGGTTCTGTACCCAAAGGGTAACAACGGGAACCCTATTACTAAGACTTCGCTGTCCGTCCGTCGGTCACCAGGTTGTATCTCCTGAACCGTAATAGGTAGGCAGTTTGAAATTTTCACAGAGAATGTACTTCTACTTCCGCTCTAACAGCAAATAATAAAAATAAAATTAAATTGTTTTTTTCGGCGTTTTTTGCCTCGTTTTATCGTCAGTCATTATTATTTTCAAAAGTTGGAATTTTTTTCTCAAATTACAGCATTAGTTTTGCACATAACGCCTACTCTCATTTAAAACAATAAATAAAAAGTACATAGTGTTAAATTCTGTACGATGATACGGAACCTTTCGTGAGGGAATCCGATTCGCACTTGGCCGGTTATTGCTTATTTCAGGAGTTAATTGAATTCCGACTTTTACTTTTTATGAAATGATTTACGGTTTCTTATTTCTATTAGGGAGATGTGCATATGATTTATATGCAATTTCAAGCTCTAGTGATGTATGATTACAGATGCATTACAATCACTGACATGTATATAAATGGACTGACTGATCTCCTGGCACCAGTTTTGATTTCAGAAAGAATGCTTTCACTGTCAATGCTACCAACTGTCGTAAACTGACGGTATATTTAAATTATTTGGGATTTCACTTTACCCAGTTTACCAAAAAAGTATTTGGGACTATTTGTATTGTTAAGTTTTAATTATCAGCCGAAGGAAATATTTTTTACAAGGCTGTTTTGGTATGAAAGTTTTGATTATCAAGTTGGCAGTTCTGGAAATACCGCTGAATTTTTCGTTCCCAATCCTTACAGTTCAGTGGGAAACTATGCTCTCACGGAAAGAGACAGGAATATGAAAGTGGTGCCATTTGTTTTCATGCATTTTTGATTCAATGAGCAGTCCATTTATATACAAACATGTCAGTGATTACAATGTACTAAATACAATTAACTTACTCCCAATACTACAATAATTAATTGAGAATACAACTCATAACTAGAAACTTTAAAAATTCAGTAAAATCCAATAAAGAGTTAAGAAATTCAATATAAAATTAAAATTCAAGGTAAAATTTGTGGCAGTATCACGTGGCACTGCGCAACTCCTGCCCTTTCTTCTTACTCCTGTAAAAGAGAAGACGAACGCATGTAAAGTTGAAATGCCTTAAGTAATATATTAGGCTTCAGAAATTACGTTTGAGCTTTAATGACTTATATATCGCTTAAAATGGAGTATACTGCTACGTGTGGGCAAAATATTTGACAATATGGAATCTATGCAATATGCTCGTATGTGTAGGCAGTATGTGCAACACTGGTGAATTAGGTTGATATGGCAGGATAGCACTTTGCATTGCTGCTGCTTGTGTGTTAGAAAAACTGTAGCCAGGGATGACATGCAATTGGATGCAGTTTTGTTTAAATGCTGCTGCGTGTACGTATGAGGGGAGTAGCGATAATAAATCTGTTATGCGTGCTACATGTTTCATTGCAGTGTGTGTGTAGAAGAATTGGCGGAATATTGAATTTTCATTTGTGTGTTGCGTGTGTTGCACCGCAGGCAGAACGTTAGCACTTGTGACGATTTTTCCTGTGCGATTTATGAATGAAGCGAATTGAGCTGCTGCTACGTGTGGGTTGGAGAATTTCCAAATTTGTCAGAATTAACTTCTGTAAATATCTGTCGCAGAGTTAACCCATGGTAGTAGACCAGGACTAGTCTTTGTATAAAGTTAGCGTAGATTCTGAGCTGTTCAGGATTAATTCCTATCTAAAATTAATTGAGTTAACATCAATTTGTGCAATATTTAGTATTGACTCCTAGTCGAAATAATTTGAATCAATCTGAATTTGTACATTATTTAGGATTAACTCTTGAACTCTTCTAACTTCTGTTTTTTGGGATTGAGTTAACCTCAAATGATTGGATTTTCAGAATCAACTTCTGTATATGTAGGTAAGCAGAATTAACTTCTGATTTGGTTTCGGATTGCTCAGAACCGACTCTAAGAGTTTTGGATGTGATCAAATCACCTCTGATTTTGGAAATGGGAAAATTCACTATGGCTCGCCGCCTTTTCCTTTCGCCGTGTTTCCCTGGTAAGGCTTGTGCCAATTGCTGCGACGAAAAAGCGTCTGATTGACGTAATGTTAATTGATGTCAAAATGATATGTATAAAAATATACGGAGGTACGTGTGTTTTTGGTGAGTTTGTTTCGAGCTCGTTTATTTTGATAGTTTTTTAATGATATTTTTCTTATTTTTCAGCTGTATTATTATGCCGGACATCTTCGGAATGATTGTGGGAGTTTTCAGGAACACTGAGTGTACTTAATTACACAAGTTTTGTGAATCCTTTAATTTGTGAATTTAATTCTTTGGAATTCTTTATGTTTATTTGCAGGAAATATGTAGCTGGGTGTATCGATGGAAGTATGGTTCGGTGGTCGACCAAACACTTGTAGATGGACTCATCTGAACATCATCAGCATATAATTTTAGGGAACACTGCCTAGGAAATTTCACCAGGTCATTTGCATAGAGAAAAAACAGTGGCGGATCCAACATGGATTCCTGCGGTACCCCCGAATATAAAGTTTTATGATGATAACTATTCATTCTTTTTACTACAGACTGTTGTCTGTCAGATAGAATATGAGGGTGCAAATTTTTACAGAGAATTTGAAAAATTTTATTAACATTTTCAAAATAATATATAACATAAGCTGATATAGTAGTTGGGATAAGACGCGTAATCTCCTTTATATTCTGTGATTCAAAGCTATAATCGAATTTGAAATTTTTCGTTTTTTCGAGTACGAATACAAAGGTGTGATAAACGAGTTTCAGAATATGGGAAGACAATCAATTCTTCCCTAATGCACTGGTTAAGTTATCTAGTCTAAATAGCATTTGAGCTCTGTAAAGGAAATTTCCAGAAATTGGCAAAAAACACAGGTTGTATTCACTGTCGTGAAAACGAAAAATTTCAAATTCCTTTATATGTAGCCTTGAAACAGAGAATATTAATTAATATCAAAGTTTTAATAACTGTATTAAGGTGAAAAGAAAAAAATATGGCGAAAGTAAAAGTGTCTATGTACATACATAGTTTCAGTTGAACTTTACTAATCTAATTTCGAAAGAATGAATGGTACATTTACATATTGTGTGATTGGTGGTGTCTTAAAAACTAACAAGTGAAAAAGCTAGAATTGGTCTAAGACCAATTCTTATGATACCCTAGATGAAGGCACGTGTGAAATTTCCTATGGTCACCCATTTGAGCAATTGTGATTTTTTGCATTGGTTTCTCGCATATATTTCTAGAACGGCTCGTTGGACAGAAAAAATGATTATAACAAATTTTATAGGATTTCTTATTCTGAAGAAGTTTTTAGTACAATAAAAATGTCTCGGCCTTATCGTTTTCAAAGCATATGTAAAAAACCAAAATTGTTATATGGCAACACCAAGAAGGGTTTGCCCGATTTAGTCCAGTTTTGAAATTTTATTTGCTATTTATATGAAAATACAATGTACCAAATTTCAGCTTTCTATGTCGACGTGTTCTCAGGTAGTGTCCAAATATATCGTGGAAAACGAAATTTTTGTATGGCAACCTCACGAAGGAGTTGCCCCATTTGTATCATTTTCGGACTAATTTTACTTTTTTTTTAATGTCCGTGTACAAAATTTCAGCTTTCTAAGTGAACGCGTTCTCGAGTTATCGTGCGCACTGACAGACGGACGGACGGACATGCAAAAATCAAAATAACTTTTAATTTTATGCGGGGGTGTCCAATCCATTTTGCTCTACCATCATTATTTCTGTGCGTTACAAATGGAATGACAAACTTAGTATACCCTATAATTTCATCTAGGGTATAAAAACCAACAGTAATACTATTCTCGGCCAAAAATGAATTGAACGAATAAAAATAAAACCAGTTTCCCGAACCATGCCCAGTTGTGCTGTTGGATGCTTTTATGGGCCTGTATTTTTTATTTAAGAGCTTCGATTTCCAATGCACTGTTGTGCAGTTAGAGTAAGTCCACTTGTTTCCTTAATTAATTTTGCTATTTTGATCCAAACAGTTTTCTTAAGTTTAACGTCAAAGTGTTTGAAATTTTGCACGTAGCGAAAATCAGGAATCTTAATTTCTTATCTGTCCATTTGAGAGCTCCAATGATTATGTCTCAAATTTTCATCATTAATAATTAAAATATATTAATTACTATCGTACTTTTTTGCTTCAATGCTTTCAGTGTTGGATTGATGTTGCACAATTGTATCCAACACATCGTAATCGTAATCTTCTACAATGATATTATCGTAGCAAAATTCTGTGTAAAATATAATATATTATTTAGTTAGAAATGTACTTAAAAAGCTTTAGTTGCATTTTTACCAGCCGCTGAAATTTCCATTGTTTGTTTTCCTCTTTTGATTGAACACAAATGTCACCTACTAAAGCTTTTTTTTGCGTTCTATTCGTATTACTGCGCAGAAGTTTACCTACGATTTGTTAGAACATTCTGAGCAATAATCATTTAGAGCGCTCACAGTACTCTAAAAGTGAATAAAGTTACAAAAAATCTGTGTACAGAGCTCTCGGAGTGGCAACTGATTGGTAGCCACCGCGATATTTCACTATTTGTGCACTGGAAGATCTAGTGACAAACGGCGAAATATGTGAATTCCAGTATGGATGTGTACATATACAGGGTGATTCAGATCAAGATACCTTCCGGTATACCACGCGATTCCTTGAGGTAAGCTGATCAAAAAATTGTTCCAGAAGTAGCATAAGAGCAAAACGCTACATCTTTTTGCTGGAAGTCGGACTGTCCTTTTTACATACCAGCATTGCCTAACGTGTAGAATTTCCTCCGTATTTTGATAGTTATACGTTCTTATGCTATCTATGATTATACTCAGTTATATTCGCTTTTTCACTAGAACAGCCTTTAAGTTCTTATCTGGTATGCAGTGTACTAATATCGGAAATGTCGAATTTTCATGTTTTGGTATTTTTCATCATTCTATTACGGTAAGTTTTCCTTAAATATGATTTCTATTAATGTACTACCAATATATAAATTTTAAAAGCTATAATATTTTTACGAAGTCGCTAAAAAGTTTAAAAGAGGCCTTTAATTGATAATAATGATAATAATTGATAATAATTCTGAAGTTTATTGCAGTGCAGAATCACACTATTAATGCGGAAAATTTACCTTTGGGGGCCATTAAAGTCCGGAGAATTAAAAAATGTAGGATGTATCCACCATTAGCAGCAAGACAAAAAGTTGCTTGAAAGCTGTCCCAGCTATCACCAGCGTAATATCTCTGTGTCTTCATATATCCTAAAATGGTTAAAAGCTTCTTAGAAGACGAACACTTAAGTTGGGAATAGAACAGACTATTATGCCACAAAGCACAAAGAAACCACCACCCATTGCTGATGCGCAACAGATGAATGTCCTTCTCTAAAATAGACTAAATTAGCAATGAGTTTTAATTTAAATTTAACTTGAAATGACAATTAGTGTAAAAATTATAATAAGCTGTTTATTTTTATATTTGTTACTTATTTTTTTAAACTAGAATACAAAATGTGTGAATTAAAAAATATAGAACTTGTAAAAAAGAAATGCAAGCATTGTAATGTATATAGATCAAATTCACAGTGGGTTAAATTGAACCATGTCAAAATTATAACGACCTTGCCCACTGGATAACCTCTTACGATTGATAGGTCATATAAAAAGGGCCTGCCAGAACCATTAGCTCTCTCTTAATAAGTCGGCTTGCGAACAGAACAGACAGTAGTGTATAACCAGAGAATTAATTAAAATAGATTAAAAGTTTTTATTTTCTTTTATTAAAAAACCGAAAGCAGTTATTAGTGCCTTGATTATTGTTTCCGTGGAAAAATAGCACCAGCGTTGGGGTCAAATCATAGAAGGTTGCGGTGAGACTTCACTGCGAATACAAAGCCATCCCGGATGCAGACTTCCCCAAACAAGCAGAAAACTGTAAATCCCCTGTTAAATTGGGTTAAATTGTCTACTATTTATTTTGTATCCAAAACAAAGAGGATTAAATAAGTAAATCAATTGAATTACATCAAGCTGTGTGTCCGAAAGCTTTCGCGCACTTAAGCTTGGTCATCCTTCGAAGCTCGTGTACTAATATCTACTAGATAACAAACAATTATCCTACTCACCATAACCGGCCGCCATTTTACCTCGGCGACTAACTTATAATTTGTTGGCAATTACCTGAAGCAGCCCCAATAATTGTGGAGATTGCTTGACGAAAAATACAAGAAAGGCTATCGAATTGCCATTTGTGTTTGTTTTTTGTTTGTTTTTTTTTTACTATCGGTGTCCCCGGGTTTTATCCCACGAAGCTCAGGCTCAGGAATCCCTGGAAAACACAGCACAATACCACTTGCGCTGGACCTTGGTCCTGGAGCGCAGACGCCATATCACCCGCACTGGAGTATCAAATAATTCCCCGCGAGATTATTATTTTATGCCACTGCGTGAACATACACAATAAACAATAAACTACGATTCTATTTGTGCCTTATACCCTCGACAGACGATAGCCATAATTCTAAATTACCTACATCAACAAGATAATCTCTGTCGTGTGTCACCCCTGAGCTTTTAATTATCCCACAAAGTATTACATAATCGCCACATCTTAACATTGACATAATTGAGTTTGGTTTTTGAGGATTATCTCCAAAGCGCCATTAATAACACGTAGTAGTGATTCTGTAAACTAACAGTTACAGCTTTTAGACGCAGCTGTTCGTGGCGTTTATGACAAATTGCATCCTTTAAGAACAAGTTTTTTGAAGAAAAGAAACGGTGATAAAACTTCTCCTTTTATAACCGAATAACGTCGCACACTGCTCCAAATAGTAATATAGGTCTTTTGTTTGTGTAGAGCACCTAGTAAATCATTGCAGTTGGTTGCTGTCTACTAATACTTTGGCTATTGCAAAATAAATTTGATTTAATGTCAAAATCGTTTGTCACCATATATTTAATATTTTTTTTAAGGAATCTGCGGCAAGAAAACTCAGCACATACCAAGAGGGCACACAAAAATATTCAAAGAACAATTTTATGCAGTAAAAAAAGGCTGTCACAATTCAAAAACAAGTGAAAGAAATCAAAGGCAAAAAAGAAAAATCTGCGGAAGCTAAAAAGAAAAGTGTTAATACTGCAAAGAAAAATACCGAAAAGAAGAAAGTAATCAAAGCTGCTGTGAAAAGTGCTAAGAAAACTGGTGAAGTCGAAAGCAAGGCACCCAAGTGGAAGGTCACGAAACCATCGAAAGCTGCAGCGAAATCTTAAAAGGTACCTAAACCGAAAAAGACTACAACCTCAGTTAAAAAAGCTGCCGCTGCTACAAAGAAATCAATAAAAGCGTATGGATGCGGAAGAAGGAAACAAAACACTGTAAATTGGTAAAATCAATCCTCTTCAGGGCTACCAATTTTTAGTTATAATTGTTTCTGAAGTTCCTTTTTCAAAAAAAAGAAAAATTACATATCCAAATTGCCACGGTATAGAGAATAAAAGGTATTCTCATTCAATTTTGACGCATATTCTGTGACGTAATTTCGTCCAATAATATATAAAAAAGACAGAGAGGGGAGAGAGAGTATTGTATTCTCTGTACTGTGCCTTTCTATACAATTCATGATATTTGGTCCATTAATGGTGGAACGTGGGTCATACAGAGAATATCTTGTATTCTCACCGTTCAAATTGTATGCATAAATAATTTTGTACTTGTTTGTACCCAGTTTTCATCATTAGCCATCGCTCTCTTGAACTATTAACATCAAATAGACAAAGTGGATAACAAAAAGGAGAAAGACTGAAAGGAAAGACGAGATAGAGTTAAGGAGTATAGATGTCACTAGCCTATCTGATGTAACTAATTGTATGGGTAGGAGGAATTATAGAAGAGATGATCATGAAATTAAAAAAAAATATGTCGACTATTTCATAGGAGATGGTGCAGGCAGTCCAGTAGAAAGAAGGAAGTCATAGATTTATGATGTTCTGAAGAGATATAAAGAAAAGAAACATCAGAATCTTCCGAAAGCTCGATAGGTAGGGAGTTCGACTGAACCAAAAAGTCTACTAAAGTCCATAGCATAACCAAAGGCACCGAAAACAAAAGCTCAAAGCTGAGATTTGGTACTCTGAAAGTGAAGTCAAGTTAAGGTAAGAAACGATGATATTCAAAGCACACTTCCTCATTTGGCGAATAAGGAGTGCTTCTCAATATCGAATAAAGATAACCCTAAATCTTTCGCAGGAGTGAAATGAATAAGCACTCATGATGATACTTGCTGTGAAATTTGGCGATAGGCTGCAATTACATAGGTGGGTCTTGAATGAATTTGCCAATTACTAGAAGTTTTTTGTATTTGGTTTTCTATAATCGAAGTAAACAATAATTACCAGTTAATAGTTTTTTTGTTTTTTTAATTTTAACTGATTCTCATTCTGGTGATGCCGCCATTTAACCAATTGCTTACAAAGTTTTGAAAACAACTACTTCTAAAAGACCTTTACTAACTCTACTCTTCGAACTTTACTTTCTGGGTTGTGACGTCGTTTTCTCGGTCGGTAGCAATAGCAGTGGGTTAAGGGGTCCAAATGACAACAGCTGGCTTGAATTCTATTACTTGCCTTATTGCTTGCGTCCCTATTATAAATGTAAAATATTTATATGTTAGTCTAATTTCTTTGAACTGCTTAAATTAGTTGAGCGGTATGACGAGAACAACGGCGAACTTCTGCCTAGGCAAACTAAGCAGTTGCCTAGGTGTCTTACCTTGTAAAAAGGGACCCCACCAGTGGCCAAAGTGGTATACTTGGAGGACATACGACACCAGACATTGAAAGAAAATTTAATTCGCTTTATTGTTCCTGCATACAGGGGTGGATTTACCAACAGGCAGATCGGAGTGAAAATTTCTCAATTGAAGTAAAAGGAAAAGAGATCCAAGTCACACTATCCGGCAGGGACAGATTCAGAGATACTTTTTCCAACGTCATTATCGACAAATTTATTGCTGAACTACAAAGACGTGGTTCTGCTGACGAGAACTTAAGTGAAAAGTTTGACTTTCCTTTAAAGCGATATAGCAAGCCTCTTATAAAAGAGATTTAGACGGAGCTTTGGAAAACGACACCTGCGAGCTCATTTGTCGTCAGTTAAGGCTATACGGGGAAAACAATTATCGGTCCTGGAGTTATACGTATACATTCTGATAAAATACCTTTTGGATATTTATCCAATTATTCGGCGGAACGGTCGCTTTCAGCGCTTAAACGAATGCAAATTGTTTAACATCCAGCGAGGAGTTCAGGCTCAATTTACTCTCTGTGCAGTACACAAAGTCAGAAATATTGCAGTCTCTGGAGAAATCTGTTGCTTTGCAGGGAAAAAAGTTCGTCGCATGGCCATCTAAACGTATTTTTACACGCCACGAAATTTCTTTGCATATAATTTCGTATTTATTTATGACTTTCCGAAGTCTGCTTGTTTATTTTCTAAGGTTGATGTACGTTAAATAAATGTAAAATAACGGTAACATTTTTATGTTATTCAATTATTTAAATAAGGGGCCCTGGGTCTTCATGTCCGGGCCTGGACGGGAAAGCTTTCCTTTGTACATGTACCACTGACTTATAACAATGGACTGAGCGTATTGTCATTTTCCTATAGGAAAGCATGGCACAAGTTTTATAGTTCTCTCTTTCGCCCTATGGCAGAGTTGGAGCTACCAACACAAAATATTGCTTTCTGGAACGTTTGCTTATGCCATTTGATGTCTTTATGTTGGCTACAGATGCAATCACTGCAGAAGGAATAGGGTAAATATAGTGTTTACCATGCTCCGTCTCTCTTGCCCATAAGCAGGATTCAGTTACGAATAACTTTTGAAAATTAAAGTCGGAATGAGTTTAATTCCTTATAAGCGATTAAAATATCACTTGGGCACAAGAAAAAATATTTTTTTAATTAAATTCGATTAACGGGTGTAAAATTTCATCTGATTGGCTGAGTTTTACATGTTTTTTATGTAATCGTTTTAAAGGGTGCTCTAACGGTGATATACAGAAACACAATATTTTTTGTGCCACATGAAATAGCAAATCGCTCAGTCCATTGTTATAAGTCAGTGACATGTACTAACTAGTGGATTCCGTTGCTCACGTACTACCACTAGCTCTCCGTTGTTCAAGTATTTGCCACAGGTATGCTTTTCATTGCATAGTGGACTCCGTTGTGAACATAATACCACCAGCTCTCCGTTTTTCACGCACCGACCATAGGATGGCTTTCTGTTGTACACGTATCAACTAAAGGCTTCCGTTTGATACACGTATCACCAATGGTCTTCCGTTGTTCACGTACTGGCGGATTTTTAGGCAGAGACGGATATTTCTGATTTCACAGACGAGTCAGCTTAACTTCTGGAATCTTGAGTAGAATATTCAGGTGGAAGGTTGAAGGTGCTTACTGAATCTCTATTGCCCTATTTATAATATCGATTCTAAATGTAACTATGAATTATAAGCGAGAGCAAATTTCGTATGGAAAACTTCACAAATATTTCTACAAAATGTCTTGCTATATATAGGTTCTTTACAACGGAAGTGATTGAAGCTATCACTTTCTGCTTCTTTGGACACTCCTCGTGGTGTTTCTAAAACTGAATTTTCATTTGTAAATGTAGAAGTAGAATTGTCTTCAGATTCGCTTGGGCTATTTTTAGATAACATCGTGCTGTGTTGATGTTGTCGGACGATGTTTTAGTGCTTGATAACTCAGCAATACCTAATTTGGCTGGTGCTGCTATGCCTTAAATACACTTGGAACGAACAGATTGAACGACGGCCGACTACCATTGCAGTTACGTATAATACACGCTCCTACAGGTGGTCACTCTATAGTCATCGCAACTGTGTTTAAAGTGAGAAACAGAGTGCTAACTTTTCTAACTTCATGAACTTTTACAGTTCTGTAGATTGTATAACATCAGGTTATATAGAATACAATGGAAATATTATTGTAGCCGGCCAGGTTGAGGTCTACTTTCTACTCTGTTTTAACTTTGTCAGCTTTGACAGGCAAATTTTTCTTATAATTTGGTGCATGCCTTCTTTAAGGAAAGAAGTGTAAGAAAGATGTCTTTAAAATTTTGGGAAAAATATTGGCAGTCGAAACTTATTCGTCCTGTAATAAATTATTACAAAATAAAAAAGAATCGATGCTAAAAGTACTTGATATCATTTCAAAAGTATCGATACTTACTTGTATTTACTTCTATCAAAACTTCCCTAGCTGTCTAGCGTCTATGCTTATTAGGTATATCAACAGATATTCATGAGGCATTGATTATTATATTTATGAGAAATTTTTGAATTGGTGGAACTCAGGAATCAATACTTAAATGATTGTTATTTAGCTATTTGTGGAAATGATCTTACCGATGCGTAATTCATGATGCAGATGACAATTGTCGTGGCATACAGAGGAATTTCGACATACCAATATATTTAATGGAGAGTTCACGTGCGTTGACTGAATCAATATCTCCAATATGTTTTTGTAAAAGCCTGCTATATGCCGATTCTGGCAAGGAGATGGATTTTGAATTCAATTCAAAGTTTTTCTATGGAAATCATTTCAGGGATACAATAGGAAAATGGATATATGTGAAAGTTGTATCTGAGTTGTGGTATTATTTTGCTTTATAGGCTCTCCAGACTTAATTGCGCGAATCCCATATTTTAAATAGAAAATCTACTGAAAGTAGCCATTGCCTCGTAGTCTTCGTTTACGAAGCCTAATCAAGAGATTGGCTTAATCTGGTACCAAGTGGTCGGGTGACGGGTACCCACGGAAAGCTAGCTTTCAATCCCGGCAAGGTTGATGACCTTTTATGGGAGCAACGTTGTGGCTGCGGTAGTCCATATGCGGGCAGAGTGGGATATCAAAGTCTAGTGTGACATTGGCGATATTTCTTATGATTACAGGAAATGTCATGTGGAATATGCAACGCCTACGAGTGGAAGATATGAACGTTTACATTATGCACGCTTAGATATCTGATCTCGGCACGTTGTTGCACTAATTTAACCGAGTATCGAGACCCAAAGAACGGTAATAAATTTTAGATAGATCTCGCTTTTACCAGTAAGAGCCCCATACATGCATCGACTTGACTGGAACTCATCGGGGTAGTAATGTCTCTTGAGCGCGCTAATGGTCACTTGAATAACTAATCCGTGCGTGAAGATCACCATGTGATTGAGTCAATATTGGCAGACACACACGTAAAACACCTAAGGACATCTGTTTTTTTAAATATTGACGAAAGTTGCAGTCTAATATCGTGGGAAACAAAAGCACTCCCATACTGTAATTCCCTTTCCCCTGTCACCTGCCCCTCATTATAGTTGTAATACTTTAATTGCATATCGTATAACCTTAAGCTCCTTTCATCCACTAGATTAGTAGTTAGCTCTAGACCAACTAATATAACCGCAATTGTAATATCACCTACGGAAAACAAAACATGGAATGAAATTGTTCCTGTAATACCATGTAACTCATCCATTTAGAATTTTCTTTATTAAACTCCTTATGTAATCATATTTTTAAGCATTTCTTGTAATATAGTTACTAAGTATATATGAGATAGTGACTACCTATAAGACCTAGAAACGTGAAAAAGAAAGGGAAAAATTTTAATATAGAAGCTTAGTTATATAAACAAAATAATATTAAAACAAGAAAAAATAAATATTATACTCTGAAGCCACAAAACTGAGAAAACTGCGGATAGCTGCCCAGACGGCCTTGTAGCCGTGGACCTTAAAACATTGATTGTACTTAGATATAGACTTAGTAAATAAATAAATAAATAATAAATAAATTTAATTTTTAAACTGGAATAAATTTTGAATAAAAATAATTTTTATGTCTTCTGCTTTTGCTGAAAGTTTTACTTGATATTAATTTTTACTGGAAAACTTCATCTGGATTTTTCCCACAAATTAATGTTAAATTCCTATTTACTCTGCGGATTTATGGTTTCAACTCAATTGAAAATTTTCTGACTACTCTAAAAATAATTATTGCACCAGAATTCCTATGAAAAGTGAATTCGCGTATTTTAGCAAAAGGTTTTAGTTAAAGTTTAAAATGAAATTAATTATTCAATTTTTATCAGGTGAAAGGGATATGAATTGTTTTGTACTGCAGATTCTCATGATTGCATCAAGTTTTGGATTTAATTTCAGTTATTTTTGATGGCATGAACTTTAGGAAGAATGCAAGACCACAGACATGTATTTGTATCCTTGAATGATTGAATGATTATTCTGTGTGTTTTTTTCTGTTGAACCGGCACACAGAATGATAAGAGGTAGGACAATTTTTTTCGTTGAAATAGAAAAGGAAATCTTTTATTTAGTGGATACATTAGAAATTTTATTCAAGTATTATTAACCGTTTAGGTGAAGTCTTGCATTCAACTGTCTTTGCTAGTTTAATCGGGCAAAGTTACCGCCTTACTATTCCTAGGAAAATTGGTCGAGTTTATTTCCTAAACTTCCATTATAACATTTTCTATGAATTCATTTTCATGCACTCAAAGGATCAAGCCGATTTCCGCATCTGTCATTCTTAAAGGCTGACTTACAGATTGGTTGGTCACCTAAAAGTCCCCCACGAATTCCTGGAGGACCCGATGGCCAATCCAAATTCAGACGTTATGTTGAAATGTCATAACCTTGAAATACCATTCAAGGTGATCTCAGGAAATCTTCAACAGTGGCACACTGGGGAGCTACCTTTGAAAAAGAATCTCTTAAATGTTTCACGGATAGGTCCAAAATGAAAAGTAGAGCAGGCGTAGGCATATGTGGGCCGAAGTGTATTCCCGCAAAAGCAATGGGGACTTTACCAACCATTTTCCAGGTAGAAATATATTCCATAGATCTCTGCGTTGGCGAAATAATTCACAAAAATTTGCGCTGAGCAAAAAATATATATAATATCAGACAGCCAACCAGACGTCAAGCTGTTAAACTCGTTTAAATGGGAATCTTAGTTGGAGTGGGACTATCTTACTGAGCATATTTGTGCACATCTAAATAGTCACCTCTCAGTACATATCAGGATTTTGGAGGACAACATTAAAATGACACACTGCGAAAATATTCTGGAGTTGAGACAACCCAAAGTAAAGTACTCGCAACAGAGGACAAAAGTATTCATCACGCTCAGCAGAAAATGTCATAACAGACCTATTTACTGGGCATTGTCCACATAAAGATCATCTTAAAAAGATGCGCAAGTTGGATGATGAGACCTGTCGCGTCTGTAGGGACGAAACCGCTGAACATGTCCTCTGTAATAGATGCTTTGTGCCGGCATTCCAACTGCCTGAAGATGTTGCAAAGATATTTTTTTTTAAGTCAGGGGGACAGGAGACCCTATCTCTAGCACTGAGGCCATTGCGGCTTTTCCTGTCCTCTTAATGACGCGCATTAGGTCTTGGTGAGCCAGGGTTTTCAGCTCATCCACGGATAGAAGGGCAGACCTTAGGGTATCCAGCCTGCACCGGGCGAAGGCCATGTCACCGAGCCCCATGAGATAATTGGAGATATTCAAGAAACAGTTTTGTACACCTGCAAGTACTCAGGTTTGGCCATCTCTGCTGATGCTTCCTATGAACATCAGCTTTGATGAAAGTCCCGATACTCGAGGTGGCAACGTCTACGGCGGGTTCGGTCCGAGAAACGGAGAATCAGAGTCAGCCCTAGTAGCTAAAACGTCAGCCCTTTCATTCCCCATTATCCCCATGTGACCAGGAACCCACAGAAGGGTTCATTTTGGCTTACCTCATACAGTTCATTTAAAATGCGGCAGCCAAGAGATTTGTATTTTTTATAGAGTATCCCAGAAATTGACAAAGGGAGCGTATCACTGTTTTGGTCACCCTTTCGTATCCTAAATGTCCCTTGAGAGAAAAGTGTCCGATGATTGTAGATACTAGGACTAGGGGTTTTAAGAAGGACTTTATTAGCTTCAAGAGTTTCCTCCTTTAGTTAGGGTTAGATCCCCCAAGATGATTGTTCTCGTCGCGGGGTCAATAGCCAATGTCTACTTATCTGGTAGTCGGACCAATCTGCAATGCGGATAATGATAAGGATAAGTACCCTGGAATAATCCCAATTGCGGATGGGTAAGCTTCTTCTCATGACGCCTAATCGTTTACTTATCTCCTTCCGACAATACTGTGATTTGCATATACGGTATCCCCTGAGCTTGGCTTAATGATATTAAAAAAAAAAAAAAAATTACAAATTGTTAAAATCCATATTTATGTTGACGACGTTCAGGTCTGTGCGTATACTGAAGCGATCTGTGGAAAGACCGTCAGAATTTTCAAATATGAAATTTTTGAGACGGGGCATTGTTGGTATGGGACGCCTTTAAAGGTAATGGACCCGTAGAATTGCCCTTATTTTCCTGTTGTATTATTAACTTGGAGTACCAGGAAGTCCATAGACAACAACTTCTTCCAAATATTGCGGACTCACTATCCTGACGATTATTAAATTTATCAACATTTATAAGCAACGCCACGAAAGCTTGTTTTTGAGGCACAACATCATCACATCACAACATTCTCAGCTGGCCGAGCCGTTCTGATAATGCAAAACCTATTGAGGACATATGGGTATGATTAGTTCGAGTAACTTATAAAGATGTCAAACAATTTATCCCCATCAGTGACCTTAAAAACTACGTTGAAGCTTCATGGTTAACCTTGACTCCAGAATGCTTTGGCTCTACGTACAATTATTGCCTGACACACTTCTGGATATCGTGGTGAACAGTGGTGAAGCTACTGAATATTAGTAAAAATTATTTATTTATTTTTCTGCAGTCCCATTATTGTTTATAGAAAATTATGTGCGTCTGTTATAATGCAGCACTGATTTTGCAGATTCCCACAACTTTTGATGGAACTACTCCACAAGTACCGTTTTAATTACAAATCTTTGTGTTTTCCCAATACACATTTCTCTTAATTGTTTCAGAGATGGGCTACTGCAGAATTGCATGGTGTATCGTAGGTATTTGTAAATCTTGTAGTATCGCAGCACCCAATCTATATGCATAAAAAGTGCGTTAATCCGGACTCTGATTAAATGACAAATTGCGTAGGAATTTAAGTGGTAATAATGAAAAAAAAGCATAAAGCTACTTAAATCTTTGCTCTTGACTCATAAAACCCTTTTCGACTCATTAGTTATAAAGAAACTCACTTGTTCCCAAAAGTTACACAAGTAATGACAAATTATTTCTTTAACTTTAAACAGAAATTGTAATTTATTTCTTATTTACAATCAATGAAAGGTGCCTAGTCTACCTACATTCACCAAAAGTGTACTTGACCGAAAATCTTGTTTAAAACTTAACCCAAAAGTTAAGTTTCCAGCGAAAATTAGAGGACCGGAAACAAAGCCCATATTATTTAGGATTTCTCCTTCTCGAAATTTCACCCTTTAATTTCGTGGTAAATCAATTAAAAGTCTGAAAAGACCCTTAATTATTAATAAGTACCCTGTAGTACCGTAATTAAACCGAAAATTACCAATTTTTTAGCGCGGCAAAGAAGAATTATGTCAAAGATAAAAGTTGAAGCATTTCGCATCTAGAAAGAATGCGGAATGAAAAGTAAAGGAGCATGGATGACACATGGTGTACAATTAATTAATTCAGGAAGTCTTTTGGAGTCAGGTTTTTATTCCCGGGAATTTTATTTAAATTCTTCTATAGTTTAAGACAATTTAAGAAGGGGCTATTTGCTTAAAGAAGGGTTGAAAAAATTACGGAAAAGTTTCAGATAATTTCTACTTCAAATACATAAATGCCTTGCCATTGGCAATTTTATTGTGTTTTTGTACTTTGATCTTAATAGAACACGCGTAGCATGATTTTTTATCTAACTTGTGGAAGTTATGATTAGTTTGCAGATTTTCAATTAGCGGTTTGTGACCACACTAAGGCCACTGATATGTTTGCTTTGAAAATTTGTGCATTGAAGAGTTGCACAAATCAGAAAACGAAATTGCTAAGTTTTGTCTTATTCTAAACCTTGGCTCATTATAAAATATGAGTTTTGAGTTTATTTTTGCTATCTTTCAGGTTTTGGTTCCATTGAAAAATGTTTTGAGAGTATAGGTACTGTGTGTATTGTGTTTCGATCAGCAGAAATAGGGCGATCTCATCAGGGTAGCATTGAAACACTAGTAGTGTGTCTCCTTTGTCATTCCCATACAAAAGTAATGCATTTTTCCGACAGTAATGCGACCTAGAAGTAATTGTATAATCAGTTTGGTAAATAGTTGCTTTTGGTGCTGGGAAGAAATGTATAAAACTAAAATAATATCGTACGCCTCACTTATTATGGTTTACAATTGCAAATCATGCATTTTTTCTAAAATATTATCCTGATAAGTACTCAACGTTAGTGTGCTATTGGTTGCTTAGATCATTGTTTCGTTTCTGACAAATTCTTATATCATCTCTGAAATCCACCAGTCACCTTCGTAAAAAGCGACTGTTGTGGACTGCATTTACCCAAGCTGATTGGGCTTCAGGCAACAATTTCATCAATGAGTTGGAACAGTCTGACTGTTTTCCCTTGAGAAATATTGAGTGCTGTTCTGAATTCATTGTTATTCCGGTGAAACAAAAACTGGTTTTCCTAGAACATTTTGATACATACTCGATACAAAAACTGGTTTTTACGTGGTGTCTAGTCTCGAGTGTGTATCACCGTGTGTCAGGGGAGTTAGCATCTTATGGTTTGAAATACAAACCTAGCAATACAAACCACAATAAGCTGTGCCATTCAGCGGAATTCAGATAGAACTATAGATAAGCACGTATCACTTTCAAATCCATTATTCAGTTGACTAGATTCCAATTCGACCAAAGCATTAGACATACAGTTTTTGCTACTTAAGAAAGGGTAGTAAAAAATTCTGGATTCTTGTTAAAACAGTTCGTTTACAGCCAAGATTGCTGCCAATTCTTCTCAAGCATCTTCTTCACAGGCTTCCCGTTATCTACCAACATGCATTCATAGTGAAAGACACAAAGTCTTCAAAATGCTTGCGAATCTCAAGGTATCGGTGGGTGCTGGGCTTGATGGTATTTCGGTCCTGGCACTCAAGTGTTGCGCCTCTCTTTTAGATTAATCTCTACGCAAACTGTCTTATTCGACAGGAGTCTTTCCTTCAGCATGGAAACTTGGTCATGTTCAGTCAATACAAAAAATGAGAGGCAAACCATCCCTCAAACTATAGACCAATGGCCCTAACTTTGATCCTTTCCAAGGTTTTCCAAACCCTCATCAACACTCAATTAATGAAATATATTGGGCGGAGTTATTTGTGACTGTTTTATAATCGAGTCCGATCTACACTACATCCTTTAACATCTTAGGCATTGAATTATCCAACAATATTACTTGATCTGATTTGGTATTGCCAAAATGGCAGTGATACAAGAAATATTTTACTCCATCAGAATAAGAGCAAATCTGCAAGTCTCAGGTCAGGCCTAGATTAGAATATAGATTCCAAATTTGGGCAGGGGCTGGACGGACTGCATTGTATCCCTCCAACTACATCACTGTCATCTGTATGTCAGAGTACAGAAGACTGTGCTGCGAAAAAAAGGTTGGAGGAAAAGCCAAAAATGAAAGGGAAGAAGAAAATCTCTCTTACTTTGCTAGCTGTCGAAGTTACAAGTTTTTAAGAGGGTCGAGAACGAAAGCCGAAAATTTCTGGCACCATCTTGTAAAGGGAAGGTGAAACTCACGGTATTTCGTTTTCATTGAAAGTTTTAAGAGAAAGCTGCACAAAAATTGTTTTTTGATATTTGCTGAGAAAATATTCTAGCGAGGTCAATTGATACACTTAACCTGTAAAAATTGGCAGAAATCTATCCATAGTTGCTGAAATAGTGTCACAGCGATGTTAATGGATACAATTACCCTGCAAGAACCAAAAACTAAGATCCGTAATAATTCACAAGAGCGTTGATAAATTTGACAATTTAACTTGCAACCAGCCATTATCTTTGTAATGCCGGAAAATTCAGACCTTTGGACATTTTTTTTGATTTTTAAAATTTTTATTTAGCATAATTTGACCCACCCAGGAGTGTAAATTTAATTTTATTGATTGAATAGTGGCACGGGGAACACTCCCTAAAGCGCCTCTGCGGTGGACCACATACAGCGACCAAATGTGCTGATATTACCCATGTGATTGATATTAGAATTAAATACAGTTATTAAAGAATTAAATACAATATATTGGAAAAGTATGTTTCTCCCTCTCTCACGGAGCCCTCTTTCACTTAACAGAATGGTCGTATCAGTCCGCTCATCCGTTTATTTCAGCTCTCAATAAGGGACATACCAATGCCGGAAATGTCATAGAGAAGTCGGGGAAATGCACGTGAGGATCTTCCCCTCGGATCGTCCTAATAAATTACAAGGTAAGTGATGTGAAGCAGTCCCATCAAAACCGTATGATTTGTGTGAAACTCTTGTTCTGGCGTAGTATATGGTGCGTAGCAGCGGCAGGCAAGCGTGCCGCTCTGCATCATCAATGCTACCATGTCGTGAGCTATCAGCTTCGGCTGATGTAGGCGCTTACTCTACTATGTACCATAACACTTCTATGGTTATTCCTCTGACAAAATCGCTAGCCTAATCCTTTTTAGAATTCTTCTAATGCGTACCACACGAGTTGTAACCCAAGCTCACCCCCACACTCAATTTCAGACGTACCGTAAAATTTTCGGGAACAGCTGAACAGTTTGAATGTTGAACTGTTTACCATCCTCTGTTTTCCCTCTTAGCGATGAGTCACAAACATTCAAACGTAATGCGCACCATCACCTACTTGATTCAACCTAATAATCCTTAATTGCTGCCCCTCCTTCCTATCCTGCCAATCCTATGCTACAGCATCATAAGGTATACCCTGGGTCCTGGCAATACCATAAAAAAAACTAGTGTCTGTATAAGAAACAATGCGCCGTGTTATCTTATCGCACTTGTCAACGCAAATATCCTAGTCTGCTATAATGACGATTTCTGGAAGGATTTTGATAAAGAAAATGTAAAACTGAATCAAGTCAAAAAGAAAAAATACAAATTGCAGGCTAAACAGAAGAAGAAAATTGTCAATAATATTGCAGGAGTTAAAATAGTAATGTGACCTGACCTCATGTCTCCAGAGAGCTTTTTGGTTTTTCGTCCCTTGACTCAGTTTCTGATCCTTCATTCCAGCCATAAGAAAGTTATTTTGATTCATCAGATTCAGGTGAATAATTTTTATCTAAGAAAAGAAGTAGAAGCATCAACCCCACCAAAAAAAAAACAGATTAGATAAAATAACCGGCCAAGTGCAAGTCGGACTCGCGCACTAAGGGTTCCATAGCATCGTACAACGAGTCAAAAAACACCGAAAAAAACACGTTCCTTGTATGGGGGCCTGCTTTAATTTTTAATTTAATTTTAATTTTATTATTTGCTGTTATATCGCCAATAGAAATACACAGTCTGTGAAAATTTCAACTGTATACCTATTACGGTCTTACGGTTCATGAGATACAACCTGGTGACGGATGGAAGGACAGCGAAGTCTTAGTAATAGGGTTCCCGTTGTTACCCTTTGGGTGCGGAACCCTAAAAAGGATAGTCAGAGTCTTGATTATGTTTTTAGCAGAAAATCTGTCGGTGTTCAGCTCTCCGTGTAGGCATTAATTATAGTTGTGGAATCCACATTCTTCCGACTTGTTAGTTAGTAAAAAAAATATTTTTGTTCGTATTATGCTGTGATGCTGTAATTTGACGTTGGATTTGCACCTCAAATTTAAGTTAATAAATAAAGTCCGTGGCGCACTTAATTAACTAACTCTCGTTTAGTAGAATTTATAACTATATACATGTATATAATTACATTTTAATTTATTATGGTCTATAAACTAAGGCTTCCCGCACAGTTCAGAGATTTTATTTAGTTGAAAGGACTTTTAAGTGCAATGAAGTGATGTATACCTCCTAACTTTCTGCATTTATTTATGAATGACTCAGGAATGGAGAATTTGTTCGAAATTCCAGGAAATTATGATAACAGACGTAGCAAATATTATAATGGTTATGGAACTATAGTTATACTAACACATATAGCTATGCAACTCACTGGGGGGTTTCTTTCATAGGTCTTAATGAAAACCTGTCCGTCATTTTAATTGAGACTTTGGAAAAGCTGCAGTAGAAGTTTACTGGACGGATTTCCATTCAAACTTGTGTTCATATTTGGCTTATTTTGTTATTAGATAGAGTGGACATTTACCATTTCATCATCGTCCTTAGAAGAGCCCTTAATTAGTACTACTAAATTTGTATCAAACTCTATATATGTAGTTGCATGGGTAGCAATTAAATTAAATTCCATGACTGATAATTTGTCTAATTAACAGTTAGATGAAAGCTGTTATTATATTTTTCAACACCACACATAATCGCGGTTTATTAATCAAAATATGAAATTTCTCTTTAGTATGAGATTTAATATGAAAGTATACAACCGCTCATAATCGATTTGATGAGATTTTAAAGTCGACAGACAAATTGAGAAACATTCTTTAAAACAATATTTACGATGAAGATGGAATCGTTTCACGTGGCCATTTCACCAAGTAAGTGAATCCTCTTTTAAGTTTTTTTTTTCGTTTTTCATTTCCAAAAGATTAAGATTTCCCTTTGAAGTAATATCCTGTGCCCAGTTGTTTGGTGTTATGCCACTCAAAGGATTATCATCGAAGAATTTAAGCAATTTAAGCTTCTGCTGGAATTCAATGAGACTACTCGGCTCCGTCATTTTTCTGTTTTTAAATTTCACCGTGGTGATCTCCTTTGCGTTGTACTTCAATGAAATTGGATTCACCGCCAAAAACATGGGTGAGTTATCTGCTTATTTTTAAGTGAAATATCTCTTAAGCTTTATTTTCGAAAAAATCAATTTTCTTTTTCAGTCAGCCTTATATTCTTTGGTACGAGCTTTGCTGCTTACTTTCTATTCTTGCTACTAGCGCGGAGATGGCCATGCATTATTCAGTATTGGGCAAAGGAAGAAGCGAAGTTTTTGAGCGAGAAATATTTTATGAAAAATTTACAATTGGCCAGAACCATTAAAGCTATTTCCACAGGAATTGCCTTGTTGGCTCTTGGTGAGTTTGTGAATGTTTAAATTAGCTGTGGTTTTACATATTAATAATGAGTAAACTAATTAAGGACCTCTTCCAATATATAGAGCCCAGTGGAGTGAGCGTTCAGTAATTATTATTTTATTTTATATTTTACCAGAGCGAAGTAATTATCTTTTTAAGCGTTAATTAATTGAGAACAGTTATGAGAGGAGGTTATTGATGGAACAATCTTACATTCATAATTATGCATATATCTGTAAAGATAATATTTAAATTTGTATAGTATTTGTGGTGAAAGTGAAGTGAAATGATGATACAAGGTGGAATACAGTGCAGTGATCAGCGTTCACGACTAGCAACTTTTTCATACAATCCCTCCTTCATTCCTTTTGTAACAGTTGAAATATGTTCGTGTGTGTGTGTGCGTGTTCCGAGGAGAAACTCTTTCCAATGAACCTAAACAGACTCCACAAAAATATTAATAACTTTTGACCTACTAAGAATGTTGACATGTAGTCCAGTCAGTTTACTATTCCGCCATCTTGAAAAAAGGAGTAAATTTGGTTTTTTTGTGATAACTCGGCTCTCCGCCATAATATGAAAATTGTGATTAAATACTTTTTTGTTGCTTTTTTTATGCTGTGTAATTAAGGTGGTATGAACTTTTTACCTAGCGTTGATCGTTGTTGAGATATCGGACGAGAAAGTAAAAAATTAAGAGACTGTAACTTGTTTTTTGTTGTTTTCTTCTTTCTCGTGATATCTACATATCGATAAAATGTCCAGTATCAAACTTGTAGGGTGTGTTAATACCTAAACTGTCAACCATTTTTTCCTTTCTTAGACAAGAATTACTACTTTTAGCTCGCCACAATATGAAGTGGTCAGAAATTAAAAAATCAAGAGAGAAATTATTAAAGTTCAATATAAATAAATAAAACAATAAAATTATGAAATTTATTAGTAAATAGTTGTTTTTGTTTTTTAAAAGATGGAAAAGAATGGCGGTCCGTTTTTAAATATCTATTCTCTTCTTCGTTTCGACGGTCCTGGTTCACAGACTTCCTGCTTGGAATACTCATCGAATTGTGGAGATTTTGCGACCACATGACATGATTCTACAATAGTTGAATCATCCTCACTATCCTCGTTGAGTAGGATGTCGGCTTTGGCGACATTGTTGCATATTTGCCCACTACAATTGAGGCAAATATTGGACAAGCAATCCCTGCTTTTCTGCACCCACAACCAGCTTCACATTTCCCTTGCACTTGCACGATATGAGATTTAAAAGTTCAGGTGGCGCGGGCTCAGCAGTGCTAAGAACTGGGGTTCAAGTCCATGATTAGTTCGTCGCCAATTCTATTCCTGAAGATCCTTGTAAAACTCGGTCCACGTTTGCACCTACAGATACATACGGAATATATGCAGGGCTCTGCGTTTTTCGTTGGTGGGAGTAGTGAGAGTTGACTCAATTTATTTTTAGTCACTGATTTAGCGAAGCGGTGGAATCGTAAAACAGAAGTTATTACGTGATATATGAGCTCACCTGAGCACAACCAGGCGCGTATCCAGACCTGCAGCCTAGGGGGGTCACAACTAAATTGTTCGAGGGGGAGGAAAAAGTCACTTTTAAATTGTTTTTTCATCATATTTACGTTATATCACAAAATCGAATTCTCAGTTTGATTTGTAAAACCTACCAATAATATTATCCACATCAATGTCGATCTCAGGGTGGACATTAAGGACTCATAACCAAATACGCCTACTCTCTCTGCACGAGTAGAAATAGCTCCGGATGCAAGCGATTCTGTCCGGGTGAAGTAATTGATTGAGAGTGAGCTTGCTCCTTGAGTCATATTTAAAGGACCGCGAGTAGGAGTGCATGATATGTTACTGACTATTTCTTCTGATGGGAACTTACCTGATCTTGCTTTCTTCTGAAAAAAACTTGTCAATGCTCTTATCAGTCTTCCGCTTTACACTTTCGCTACTATTTCTACTTCCATCGCTAACTGATATAGCAAGTTTATCCTTCTCCTAGAAATTCAAAGTAAACATGAAGTTATATTAAACAACATTACTTGAATTAATACAAAAGTACAAGCAACTCAACGCCAACTACCGCTGAGGAAACCGAATGGATTTTATTTTTATAGTTTTGCCGTAAAAATTCTAAAGAAAAATGTTCAAGTAAATTTCCAACAACAAAATGTATGATAGACAATGCTCATAAATAGCTTTCGCGACCAAGACCAGCCAAAACACCTGAATCAATATAACTGTTTGGAATCATGGTCGGCCACTAGGGCCCGGATTTACTAACACGGGGAGTTCTGGAGTTGTGAAGATAAGAGTTCTTTTGGCACTTAACTCTCCACTCGGAATTCTGTAACTCGGGGAATTTGTATTGAGAAGTACCAAAGTTTCTTTTCCACTCGACAAAACTCTCGGCTGTGTTAGTTGTGGAGAAGTAAGACGAATATTTCTCAACTGTCAGTATTCACTGTAATTGCTGTTTTTGTTGTTTTTTGTGAAGGTATCTAGGTACCTAGGATTTTAGAATTAAATTATGGACTCACTGCATATCCAGGCTATAATTGCAAAAGCAAATTATGGAAATCCTTGCAATACTTACAGAGAAATATTAATTTTGGTGTCTGATCGTACCCACTAAAACTTTTAAATCACACGAAAATTGTTAATTTGATCTTCTTCCAGGACAGAAGAGATGCTATACAAAATTTAGATATGCACGTTAAATGGTTTTGGAGCGAACTGCAAAAGAATTGAAACAGTCCTTCTTAAGATGAGAAAATGTGGCCTCATTTTGGTACAAAAGTGGATATATTTTCTACTCATCATTATGAAGAACTGGTAAGTCGTGGAAACTCAGCTTCCATGAGAAAAATTTTCTTAACAGAGTACTAATGGTGAAACATAGAACGGAAGAAATATATGCAAAATATAGGAACTGGGGAGTATATGACCCAAATGAAAAAAATACGTCTTTCGACGGTAAAAAGTTAGATATGATGTTAAAATGATAAAAAAAAACTACACCACTATATTACTCGCTTCTCCATCCCCAAGTGACCCCCCCCCCCCCGAAAAATTTGTCATCTATATTTTTGTACTCTAGACCCAAAATCTGAAGGCAAAACCTCCAATAGTCTATGACCCTCCCACGCAGATTTAGCCGTCCTTCAATATTTCGATACGTTTTCCCTAACTACCCAACTATGTTAGAGAATCGCGAATGGAGAGTTAGGGAGTTTTAATCGGGGAAATCGAAAATTATCATCTTCCAAACTCCCAAACTCCCAGAGTAGCAGAATCCGGCCCCGTAGCGCATGAAAAATCTAAAGAAAAAATGTCAAATCTTTCAAAGAAAACTGAATGCTTGTGCACTTGTCCGAAAGAGCAAACCACCAGAATCAATCCACCAATTCGTTTGGACTGTTGTCGGTGAATAGTTATTCACTAAAGCTCTTAGGAACAATTAGCAAGTATATTTCTAAGAAAACTTTAATGCTTCCCTAAGAACGTTAAACGTTTGAACAACTCAGGCTTGAATCAGTATCGCCATCGAAAATTAACGGGTGGCTAGACTTTGATTGCATGGAACTGTGACAGGTGTGATAAATGACTTTTCGACACTACATAAAACAGAAGAAATTTCTAAAAAAATCGTATACGTCTCAAAGACAAAGAGGTACGACCAAATGACTATTATACCCACTCCAGAATTCACTATTACTATTCAAAAGAAGACAAACAAACGCCGAACCCAGCGCTAACTGTCGCCGCAGATTGGAAAAGTGCGTTACAGTACTAGCATTAATCGCTGGCGATAACTACACATTCTGTCCGTACCATACGAAAATCGTCCTGTTAAACTTTTAAAACTCACTCTACAGCTCAGCACCACATACAATTCATCGCGAAGTTGAGGTGCCGCTTTGGGGGAGGTCATGACCCCCGTGACCCTCCCCCTGTATACGTGCCCGATCACAACACTGTAAGGAATCGATTGGCATTTGTTGGAAAACTTCTTTACGAATCACCCTGTATATGCATACCTGTTCACATTGAAGAAATTGATGCAGAATTTTATTTGGGCAGAAACTGATGGAAAAAATAAATATTTATATCCACTGGTAATCTGGAAAATATAAAAATTCAAGTTAGTTGGGCAATTTTCATTTCTTCTTATATCTTACTATGTCAATGCGTCAGGTTCCAAACAAACATTTTCACGTAAACAAAAGTACCAAAGTAGCAAGTTTCCGTTTTAAAATCTGACAGGAAAGATCCGGAATTACCGAAACTGACACACATATAAAGCGTCATTTTGGTTACGCTCTTGTACACATTTTATATGCCACGTCCACCTACATACTCTATTAGTATCCTGCTCGAAGGATATGGTGTGTAAAAATTTGGCATTATGTGACATTTTTCTTATTGACAATTCTATTGATTGACTGTCATTCGTAATTTTAGAACATATAACTAAAGGAAACGCAATATGCCCGAAAAATTGCAACATTTCCCACTATGTGGTGGAATTCTGTTTATGTATCCGTTATGATCATGGAAGTAGTAAATCTGAAATATTTTTAAAATAAAACAAAACTCTGAATTGCCACTGATATATTGAAGAACAAATCATAAAATGTGGGAACACACACAAAAACGTAAACAATAAAATATTTTGAAAACTTATCTTGATATTTTTGTTTTCCTTCTTTGTTTAGGGTTCCGTACCTAAAGGGTAAAAATGGGAACCTTATTACTAGGCCTCCGATGTCCGTCCATCTGTCTGTCTGTCACCCGGCTGTATTTCATGAACCGTAATAGGTAGACAGTTAAAATATTCACAAAGTGCGTATTTCTATTGATGCTAAAACAAAAAATAATAAAAATATGATAAAAGTAAAAATAAAAGGCGGCCCTCATTCAAGAAACTTCATTTCTTCGGCGTTTTTTTTTT
This sequence comes from Dioctria linearis, assembly GCA_963930735.1. Lineage (NCBI taxonomy): Eukaryota > Metazoa > Arthropoda > Insecta > Diptera > Asilidae > Dioctria > Dioctria linearis. The sequence goes on from OZ005743.1 coordinate 183,962,742, forward strand.
CTTTTTAGGGTTCCGTACCTAAAGGGTAACAGCGGGAACTCTATTTCTAAGATTTCGCTGTCCTTCCGTCCGTCACCAGGTTGTATCTCATGAACCGTTAAACCGTAATAGGTAGACAGTTGAAATTTTCACAGACTGTGTATTTCTATTGGCGATATAACAACAAATAATAAAAATAAAATAAAATTTAAAATTAAATGGGGCTCCCATACAAAAAACGTGATTTTTTCGTTGTTTTTTTCCTCGTTTTATTCTCACTCATTATTATTATCATAAATAGGCATTTTTTTCTCAAATGACGCCTAAGTGGAAAAAATAAATAAAAAGTACATAGTGTTAAATTTTGTACGATGGTACGGAACCCTTCATGCGTGAGTCTGACTCGCACTTGGCCAATTTTTATTTTCACTTGAACTTATTTAGTTTAATTTCATGATTTCAATTTGCCTGAAAAACGTCTTTCCGGGATTATAGCATTGATTATTTATACAATACGGCACAGTACATCAATTGTTTTAATATTCACACTTTTATGAACCACGGCTTACTCACTAAATTGTCAGTTCAAATTTAAATTCAAAACCCGGCCCAAAAACGCGAATCTAACGTTTAAATCGAATTGACACAATTTATATTAGAAAGTTAAACTAAGTTAAGTTCTTCATGACTTTCCACCGTTTTGTCAAAAACCCGAGTTTCTCTCACACCAAGAAGGTTTTTAATGATATTTCGCTTTCTTTATTTATGAAAGTTCGAATAGTTTTGACAATATTATATTACTTTCACATTAATATGGAAAACTTCATGAAGTATAATTCCTTAAAGAAAGAGATCAGAGCATTGTGTTAATTATAAACAACCTGAAGGTAAAATAAATGTTTATGCATTAATACCACATTAGATGATAGGATTTTCAAATTTTACACATCAATTTATTTTTTTGTACGAAAAGCAGGAAGCATTCTTCCTTAAATCACCTGAATCCCGACAGCAATCATTATTTTCTTTAAATCCTATTTACAGAAATCCGTTAGCATTTTTAGAAGCCTAAACTCATTTAATTAAAAAGAATATTAATTCTTATTTTTTTTCTTTTCAGGGGAACATGTGATGTACCAATTATCAACGATTTATTCATTTAACATGAAGTTGATTACATGCAACATTACTCTAGACAATCCCGTCGAGTCTTACTATAGGAAGGAATATCCCTGCATTTATAATATTTTACCGTATCATCATATTCTATCCATTATAATGCAGGTAAAAATATACACAAATAATTATTGTAAATTCATATCAAAATATAATGGGCGTTTTTGGTATATTAATTAAATTGATTCCATTGAAAAGACTTTTTGACAGATAGTCAGGGTTTGTATGAAATGCACTTCTGATTCGATAGAGGATTAAATATGTACTTACCTATGAAGATTAAGCAAAAGGTCTTAATTAAAATAATTTAAGTAAACGTCTATTTGTTTTGAAAATAAATATCACACTACACAGATAATTTGCTACCACATTTACCAGTAGAATAGAGAAGATAATAATCCGCCATTGATTCTCTTTCTGTTAGTTGTCTATTAATTAGCATAACTTTGAATCAACAGTGGGTTTCTTATTAAAAGTTTTTGTCCACCAAACGACAGCTTTCTCACGACTCCAATATAATTAATTACTGCCACTAGATCAAACTACTGGGTATTCATTTTACACCAGTATTTTTATGCATTTAAATACTTCAAATAATTAATTTACAAATGACAAAATGTCCTGAATACAAATGTTAAATGCTCAACGCCAAATCAAACATGGCCGCTATGACATTTCCAAATCGTATCATTCTTTTAGGAACATCCTAATGTGCATAATATCATTCATTTATTTATTTGTCAACAACACGCTACAGAGAAAACAAGTTATTCTTATTAAATTTTGACACATACGTTGTGACGTAAATTTGTCCGCTAATGTATGTATATTCTCATAACACGTCATTTTGTCCCCTAATGGTGGAATGTGGTTCGTAATGAATTCTGTATTCTCTGTTTCGTGGTCACCAAAATTATTCAGCAAAAAACAAAGATTTCAGAGGGAAATCGCGCCCAAATGCAAATGAGCGACAGTTTTTGCGAAGTAATTTTAAACTTTAATAAGTCGGCTAAAAGCAGACAGGACCCCGTCATTTTGGTCTAGTTTTAAAGACGAAAGGTAAAGTCTTAATTATAATTATGGCAAACAGAGTGGGCGATGGAAATTCGCCGTCAAAACAGGTAGTCCAAATATTGCAAAGCACAATTGCAACAAATGGCGGCGAGTGGCGATAATGCAAAAAGTAGATTGTGCAGCTCTTCGCTTGCATGTAATCTTGTCTGTGATATTTTTATACTTTTTCTATCTTTTTCTGTGGTTGTTAATTGAAATGCAGAGATTAAATAAATTTTAATTTAAAATAGCAAACAATAGCGTACTACATCACAGTAAAGTGTCCGCTAATTGCTGATTAGGGTGATGTTTGTTTACTTACAGCGACACGACGCGACGAGTCAAATAGCGCTCTACAGAGCTTCCGAGTAGGGATGTAGGAGAGCAGATACACGAGCACTCCGAGGAAGTTTATAAATATAACGGATGACGTCATTAAGGGCTACAGTAACTCTTCTTTGAAAAATTGAGTATAGTCTGCTAAAAATAAGGCTTCTATAGTTAAAATGGGGGAGAATAACAGTAATCGCCAATTTCCTGCGAAAATCCACTGACAGACAACTGGAGGAAATAGATAGTTGACGAAGGCTACCACAAATTTTCCCCATGAAAGTGCTGATGTAGTCCCAACAAATAAATTTCGAATTGAGTTGAATGCAAAAATTCTTAACTGACTCAACGTGTAATTATTCAACCGAACTGAAGGCAAATTAGATGTAGGGTAAACGCTTCTACATACCAGCAGACAATAAGACTTGTTTGGGTTAATGGCAAGATCATTACCCATTGTCCATTCGTGTATGTGCTGTAGGTCATCATTGATTCGAGCAATACAGTCCTCGACCAGGCCTATGGGTTTACTAAGGTACAGCTGAAAGTGATCAGCATACAAATGCACAGAAGCGCTATTCACACGAGAGGGCAGGTCATTTATATAGAGGGAGAAGAGAATATGGCCTAAAACCGAACCCTGAGGAATACCGCAGCGTAAAGGTACATGGAGCGGAAATAGAATTCTGCACTTTTACAACTAGCGCACGATTCGAAAGGAAAGCGAAAAATAAACTAAACTTAGGTACAAAGGTTTCACGATTCGAAAGGAAAGCGAAAAATAAACTAAACTTAGGTACAAAGGTTTCAATAATTTAGGTCTACAATTTTGATGGTGTTATACCAATATGAATTTGAAGAGAAAGTGATATTGCACATAACAAAATCTATTCCTGTCCACCAAATTTACAATACTGGTTACAATGTAGCCATTTTGCATACAATTTTGGATAGTGTATCACTCCTATTAGAATTAAACGATTTTTTGTAAGAAAAAAACTTACACGGAGATCATTTTTTTCGTTTGTTTTTTTGTATGAGGCTTTTCAATTCTGCAAAGGTTTCCTTCGAAATTTGCTTTTTGCAAAATTCTTTTTGAAAAAATAATTTCCTTTGATGAAACAATACTTTTCTCGACTATTTCTATTTTTTAATCTTCACCGCTTCTTCCAAAAGTTTATTATATCGAATCGCTTCGATTTTCATCATCATCAGTGAATGACTGAAGTTTGTCTTCTAATTTTTTATATTTCATCGCTATTGAATCGAAAACAATTAAAATCCTGTTCAGCGTTATTTGGAGGATCAATCAATAGTTCCGGTATTTCTAAATAAATAGTCGACTTTGTAATGGAAAATTATACCAAATACCCACATCTTTTGCACTTAATTTTTACTGTAGAAGTAAAACATTAATTCTAAGGACGCTCTTACAAAACTAATGAGGATTCAATGGATAACCATTACAAGAAATGCGAATACACGTGCACTTAAAATTTCTTATTGAAGAGGATTCGATTGAAGTACGATGGTCAGCCAAAGTAAATCTTGGGTTCAACAATGGCAGGAAGTATGCTCTTAAATTTTCAGAGCAAACATAATTTTCTGTTAAACACAATCGTAAAATGGAAGAAATATCAGGAAGTCGGTTTATTTCTCTATTCTGGTAGGCAAATTTCGGACATCGTTCGCCATTAAAATCGAGCAGTCTTCCATTAAGATATGCTTTTCATACAATAAGAGAACACCAACGCAGAAATATTTTCTTTAAATTTTATACAAAACACAAAATATCAAAAAAAAAATATCTGTGAACGTGTTTCATTATAAGTGCTTGCCTCACATCATCCTGAACGATCTGAACACGAAATTTTATCTCCCTGCTCTTCAGAATGAAAGTTGAATAAATTATTCATAGGAAAATTTTTGTAAAATTTTTCCATAAAAAAAAAATGAATTTTCTTTTCCTAACAGGTGCTGAGTCTCGCCAGCACATTTGTGTGGAACTTCATGGACCTTTTTATAATTCTAGTTAGTGTGGGTTTGGCAGCACGTTTTAAGCAGCTTTGCAATCGTTTGTGGTTGGAATTGGATAGGACGGTAATGGCATTTATATTATGTAAACTTTATCCTCTCCCCATATCTAGGAAGAGATTTCTTTTATATGTGAACTTCAATACAACCATCCAGCAGTACGGAAATCAAACAGAAGGATTTTTCCATGAGATTCGTTTAGATTTCATAACAATGCTGAACCTCCTCAGCTACGTTGACAAAGAGATATCGTTCATCATCCTTCTATCGTGTCTCAACAATCTCTACTTTATATGCTACCAACTTATGAATATATTCAAGTAAGCTGAAAGATGAGCGCGAAAATCCCTTCCTTCCAGAGGACCGTGTGCCAGACCAGGATGTAATCCATTCTTATTCTTTCCAGTGCCCTAAGATACTTCATCAACTATGCATACTACTGGTATTCCCTGCTGTATTTAATAGGAAGAACCGCCTTTTTATTTATAGCTGCTGCCAGTATTAACGAAGCCGCCAGAATGCCAGCACGAGTCCTTGAGAATGTTCCTGGTCATATTTGGTGTGAAGAGGTAATTTAGAAAATAATATTTTCTACAGATTATGCTTGACTTTGGTAATAGCTTATCGCTGCCATGGGGCTTATCTTTTTTGTGTTTGACAATATTCAGTGGAAGTTTATTTTTTGGTTTGGCTTATTTATGGTGACTTTTGTTGTAGGTATAGGATAAAATAAGAAAGCATTGTTTTTTTTATGCAGGGATACACTTGCGGCTTATAAAGGAATGTATTTCTTCGTCAAACTGATATGATATTACTGGTTCGATTTTTACCTTTAGACGTAAGGTTTATAGCTAAATGGGATTTTTACTCAATAGAGTAATACGGATTATACGCCAAGTAGATACTCAATAGATTTTAAATTGATTCTCACACTTTTTCTGTCATTCAATGGGAAAATCTTTTATGTCAAATTCATAAAAAAAGAGATAATACAAAATTAAAAATAAAGCTTTTGAAAAAAAGACTGCTTCAAAATCCGCTTTTAAGAAGTTCTGTAGAGTTTGCATTCATTTTACATTTAATTAAATTTAAAAACAAGTAAAAAACTAGAATTGGTCTAAGACCAATTCTTATGAGACCCTAGATGTATGGTTACCCATATGTGCAAGTTTTTAGTTTTAAAAGCGGTTAGGTTAGGTTAAAGCGGCAACCATCGCACGAACCCCTGAGATCAGCCTTTCTTAGACCAATTTCGGTACATTGTGATACCACCATATTGGGAACCTACTTGGAAAATATACCTCAGACTTAGATGGTGTGCTGAAATCAGCCACAAGAGTCAACGAACCGAACCAGGTCCCTCAGATCCTTGTCTGACCGCTACCACAATTCGCAGAACAAGTAGCTGCCGAGCGCATTCTTCCTAGCCTGGCAAGGTAAGGGCATTCACACAGCACTTACTGAACGCTCTTAACTGCTTCCTCGTCCATACAGCTTCTGCAGAAGTCATTGTATGGAGCTTGCATGCGCTCTGTATGTTTATCAAAGAGCCAGTGCCCCGTGATAATTGCGATAAGATTACGCACATCATTACGGTTCCTGCTCAGCAGAAATTCGGCCCTTCTAGGACAAAACTAGGCCTACAGCTATCCTGAATCGCGACTTGTACTGTTACGTGCCTAGAATCTTCTTCACTGTGCCTAGGGGCCAATGTACGGGCTCCTCCGCTAGCAGATAGTCATAGCGGAGCCCTTTCTAGTTGAGCATCAGCTATGACTAGGCACCAAGCAGAGAATAACTCTGTGGTTAGCACCCAGTTTTCCAAGCTCACAGTGACATTGTTGCGCAAGGCGCGATCTAATGTGGTTCTAGTTCAAGGCCTTGATTGGGCATAACATAAGTTGTCGCGAGCAGCCTTGCTGCTTTGCTAATAACCAGAACTTCCGACTGAAATACACTACAGTAGTCCGGCAGGCGGTACGATTCCAACATTTGAGGGAATGCTGAGTACACCCTGGCTCCCACTTTCATATCCATTTTCGAACCGTCTGTGAAGACTCTTATATCAGAGTATTTTACAACGTGTTTATCATCCCATTTCTCTCTACTAGGAATGCTAATTGAGAATCTTTTCTCAAAGTCTAGTCAAGGAACGATATAATCCATGGTTTCCCGTATACAGTCTCCAGGACTGAACTTCAGAATTCTGGTATTACCAAGGCCTGCTGTTGTCCAGCAGTCTGACTCTCTATGCCTTAGTGCACTTTTCGCAGCTATATATTTCTTATGAATGTGAAGGGGCAAGAGCTAGATAATGATTTCCGTTGCTGCCGTTGGTGTTGTATGAACAACACCTGTAACATCTAGACAAGTAGATCTCTGTATTTTTGTAAGACTCATCAGGAGAGATGCTTTTTCTAAAGCATTCCACCACACCAAGATTCCATAGGTGAGGATAGGCACCCCACAAGAGCGGTGCATATCCAGTGCACGATGCGAGGGTGAGTGCTCCATCTTTTGCCAAAAGTTTTCTTGCAGCTACACAGTGCAATGGCCACCTTTTTGATGCGCTCATCCACATTTTTCCTACAATTTAACTTAGAGTTTAGTATCAGTCCTCGGTATTTGGCTTCAGTTTTAAATTCAAGGATAATGCGAATAGTGAAAGTCGGAATTACTCTCCTCCGCGGGGTTTGAGCCTCAGATCACAACTCTTAGCCCAGTTAAGTAGCTTTTGCAATGCTGTTTGGGTTAGTTCGCTGATCGTCGATAGGAACTTACGCGAGACCAGGATGACTAGATCAACAGCATATGCTACCTCTTTTATTCCCTCCCTCTGTAAAGAGACGAGAATTCTATTAACTACCAATAGCTACAGTCGAGGTAAAAGAACTCCTCCTTGTAGAGTACCTCTGGACACCCTCTTGCAAACTTAATTGCTGTCAAGTTTTGCGTATACTAGGCGGTTAGTGAACATTGAGTTGATACACCTGCATATATAGGATTTGACTCCCAGACCAACCAGGGCGTCCTTAATAGCCTCTATACTAAACTTGTTAAAGGCTACCTCGATATCCAGAATTGCATCCATAGTGTATCCTTTTTTATCGATTAATTTTTCAATGGTTGACACTAAGTCATGTAGAGCAGTTTATACCGATTAAAATTTAAGGTATGCATGCTGTGGTCTCGAAATCCCGCTTCTCCTGAGCAAGCCGTCCATGGACGCCTCTATCAACCTTTCAAAAGTCTTCAGAAGAAATGATGTAAGAGCGATAGGTCTGAGGTCCCCAGCAGTCACATGACTGCACACTGGCCACATGCCCACTACGGCCAGCCTTGGGAATGAAGAGCACTTTAGTTTGCTTCCAGATGCCTGAGTCGTAGGAGTGGAATAGTCCAGATCACCGCCAGTCCCGGAGTTACAATATCTTGTACCTTTGCAGCATAATAAGAATGATGCCATCTATTCCTAGTGATTTATACGAAGCAAAGGATTGAATTTTTTAAATGGCAACACCAGGATGGAGTTACCCGATTTAGCCTATTTTCGAAATTGTATTTACCATTTTTATAAAAACACTGTTTATAAAATGTTAGCTCTTTACGTTGACGCGATCTCAGGTAGTGTCCAAATATGTAGTAAAACGAAATTTTTGGATGGTAACCCCGCGAAGGAGTTACCCGATTTGTCCCATTTTTGAACTGAATTTTGCTTTTATTTTAAAGCCCTTGTGCAAAATTTCAGCTCTCTAAGTGATCGCATTCTCGAGATATCGTAGCGAAAGATAGACGGACGGACGTACGGACAGACAGATGGACATGCAAAAATCAAAATAGTTCTTAATATTATGCGTGGGTGTCCAAACCATTTTGCTCTATAACCCCTGTGCTTTATAAACGGAATGAAGCTTAGTATATCCTGTACATTTCATATACTATAAAAGTTTTTTTTAAAAAGTTTTTATATTTTCTATGTTTGTAACTTTAAATAATAGCCTTAGGGAGGTGGGGGATTAAGGTTTAAAAAATTGGTTTTTTCAAAATAATTCCTGAACGGTTCTTCCTACTATCCTACTACAAAAATCTCTTATACCATTCCAATTCGAAGAGGACTAAATTCCGTAAATTTTTTATATTAACACTTTTTTTTCCAAAGAATCATCCAACGAGAGAATTTTGTACCCCGCCCCGCACAATAAGTTCGAAAACTTGGATTTTCCTTCGCGGCCTGGAACTCAATAATATTTACATCAAAATCATTTCTACCCTACTATTTGTAGGGCAACGATTAACTAAATTGACGTTAACAATCCGAGGTGTATAATACAAAGGTTTTGCAGGCATATGGTGTAGCCTGTCTATAGAACTCAATTTCATAAAGGCCGCTGCACACGCTCAAGCAAATCTTGCGACTTATGCATGGTCCACTCGTTTGATTTACATGAGCGTGTGTAGCGAATGTCGGAACTTGAGTTGAGAGAGCATGAGTGAAATCAGCCGAAACTATTACGTACAAGCAAAACTTATGACTTTGCTATGGAAATGAACTAGACAAAATCAGATGTTAACTTTTGCCTCCCCAGTAGCAAATTTGCCTTCGTTCTGCTATCTATCGCCCAGCTGAGGGCATGCTGACCCAATTTAAGCGGCCACGCATTCAGACTTCAGATATGCCACAATTCCAACATAGCAACCGACTAGCAGAAATAAATTTCTCGTAATACCTTGAGTTAGACGAAAACATACTGTCAACAGAAAATCCAGAAGTGGCTGCTCTAAAGGCGCGGCCCACATAACAAACAACGAAAATAATGAAATGTCCGTTACTTCACTCGGAATTCATGATTAATTAAAACTAAACAGTTGGAAAAGATTTTTCACACTAATATCCTATCAGAAGTTTGACAAACATTTGTCAATTGCTTATACATTGTTTGCCAAATGTGTGACACATGTTTTTTCCCAATGCTTGTTATGTATGGATGGAGCTTAACAGAACCTCGTTCATTAGAAACAGACATGTATTGGAATTGTGATCACTTTGGTCATCTGTACCAAGATTGTCGTGAAATATCATGAGGTTTTTTTGCTATGGTTGTGGGAAACCTAGATATGTGAATTGTGGGCAAAAAACTTACGATGGGTCGACAACAACAACACCCGTAATCGACCGAGAATTATCCTTCGTGCACTTTCAACATCTATGACGAGGACGACGACTAGCAATCAACCTGAACCACACCAGCCACGACAACAGTCGAGCCACAATTGATCACTTTTGATGAACCACCATCAAGTTTTTCTACACACTCATCCTACAGCCATAACCTCGATTTATCATTACCCCCAGATTCGCCATGTAAACCTCGAGGCCAAGTCGTTGCAATCCCAGACATGCCATTAAGCCTACAGACACCCCTAGACCCAACGAAAGTCCTTTTTATTGGTTCTTACAGAGAGGAATCTCAGACAACAACAGTTCAAATTCTAAGACGGCCATTAAATTCTGTGATGACAAGTGGCAATATTTCCACAGCAGTCATACCATCAGAGATGGAAGGCTTTTGCTAGGGAACTAGTCCATCAAGAGATATAGAAAGCGATTGAATTGTTTGGTAAAAAAAATGAGGTAATTTGTATTATGAATGACGATTCAGATTTCACTTTAGATGGAAATGAATGAGAAGGCAAGAAGTATTATTCTGAACAGACCACCACATGAAAACACTAAATATGTAAAGGATACGAAATTTCCGATCCGAAGAAATCTATACTGTGGCTTACACTCAGTCCTCTTGTCAAGCATGTCAAAAGCAGTATTTTTCGAATCAACTAAAATCGAAATCGCTTTATACAGGGTGTAGAATACGTACCGCATTTCATTTTTACCCCGGATTCCTCACTCAATTTCGAGAAATATATTGTATGGGTAGAGAGCCGAAAAATGCACGGTGTGGGCGGTACGGGGGTTTTGAGATTTTGGGTGCTTTTTATCCTAATACCATTTAACTTTCTTGTTATACTCCCTATGAAGGTGATTTGCATCTCAGGTGATAGCAAACCCTCGACGGTTTCCAACAAATGCCCAACCCCCTCTATACCCCCTTTTCGCCTGCAGGTATAGGACGTCAAAACCAAAAAATTGGAAAATTTTGCAATTTATTTTTCAATTTTAACGATTTTTCCGCTAAAAGGCAAGATATGGATAACACTTTCTTGCAAGATTTCGAGACTTCCGAATGTTACCTTTCATTTGATCCTGATCATGTACCTACCTAGATGCTACCGTTTTTGAAATATTGCTGTTTTTATGATTAATTTCATGAATTTATCTATTTTGTGTGGAATTGCATAAAATTAGGCGCGATTTCTATTGTTATTAGCAAAATTAATGAAATTATGCGTTATAAAAACGGGAATATCTAAAAAACGGTAGCATTTAGGTAGGTACATGTGCATAGTCAAATTAAAGGTAACATTCGGGGGTTTCTAAATATTGCAAATAAACTGTATAGTTATTATGCATTTTGGCGGGAAAATCGTTAAAATTTGAAAAAATTAGGATTTTTTTTTCAATTATCTCACTTTGACATCCTACAACTGACGATGGAAAACGACAGAAAGGCTGGTTGTGCATTCGTTGCAAAACTCAGACGGTTTGTTATCACTTGAGATGAATCTAGCCTTTATAGGGTGTATATCGAGAAATTTACAGGGTGTAAAATGGAAACAGTACAAAAGATCGTAAACCACCCTACCGCCCACACCGTGCATTTTCCGGCTCTCCTCCCATACAATTTATTTCTCGAAATTGAATGAGGAATCCGGGGTATAAAGGAAATGCGGTAAGTATGGGACACCCTGTATACTATAAATTTATTTTGTGCCACATCAGTGACTACTTAATTAAATTAAAAAAAAACATTACTTAAATCATTCACAAATAATCGCTTTCATTTTCCACTACCTAAATAGGCTCATCGGTTCTTGTATCAAGTGAATTCCGAGACAATTGGACTCACTGCAATGGGATTTTTTTACTTTACTAGAGAGCTAGTTTTAACTGTAAGTGTAAATTCTAAATAACTAAACACAAATAAATTAAAACAGCCCGCAATGTCTAGATCTAATACATTTCGTAAGTCCTGATTTATTCTTGGCAAAATCTGCTAGTTCTTATAACTAGCTATAGCAGTTGTAAATTTAAATTATCAAGAAAAATTAATAAACTATAGCCGTCTAATGACATGCATTATATCTGGGCAATGTGTTGTGCCCTTAAATCCTAGACAGACAATCTTCATAATAAGTTAATTTGAAATTCAGTCATTTCAAGGAAATGAAGATTTGTGACAGACTGTGAACGAAAATGAATTGAATTTGAAATGTCATGACAGTTTCTCACTGTGAGTAAATATCATGGCTGAGTTTAATAATTTAATTAAATGCTATTAAGAAAATTTCCGAGTATTTCCTGCAGTTGAAAAGCATTTAGACAGATGAAATTGTTTTTTGTTGAAAGAGGCCAAAAAGAGAAGAAAGCTGCAAAGAGATTTTAATTGATGATGACTGATGACTTTATTGGAAAATATTCTCACTAACCCAAACTTAAAAAAATCTTTCCATTTCCTCCTATAAATTCAGTTCATTTTAATGACGGCAGATGCCAGCTTTACTGCAATTTCACTAGTATGGAGTAGTGTTTGCTCTATTTGAAATTGAACCGAAATATTGCAAAAAGGTCTTGATGCACCTCATTTGTGTGACATATTGCACATTTGATCCAAATTAATTAAGAGTTAATTTATTATGGAGAGATGCTTTTAAAAGTTAATTTATTATGGAGACAGTCTGTCTATGGTATTAGATAGATACGTAGCTAAATAAAAACTCATTTATGTTATTCACAATTTTCAGATGACTGGCACAATCATAACATTCGAAATGGTTATAGTTCAATTCGATAGAAGCAGCAACGATTACAAATTACCTCCCTTATGTGATTAATCCGTGAGTTATACTTCACACTTCAATAATTCTGAAATTATAATTTTATCGTCGATTGCGATGCATTCCAAGTTGATTCTGTTTTTAGTAGGATTAGATACAAAACATAAACATACATGCAAACATAAAGGATCCCATCGCTTCTCTATTAAGAAAAACATTTTTGTTGTTTTGTAGTTCATTTTAAAGTTGAGGTCATGATTGGATAGTAACCTAATAAAATGTTTAAAAAAAACAAAACACAGCTTTTTCACTCGGGATTCTCCTCATCCCTCCATCAGAAGACTGTGTAACAAAGTTAAAGGTCAACATCAGAGTAAGGAATTTAATAATCTTATGACTATGCTTCTCAAATAAAAAGCGAATCGATTTTCTGAAACCTCAAACTCCTAGATTCTTACGTGCTTGTATTTTTAGCTTTACCGTCTTGCCGTATCATAAAAGAGTTCATTTAGTATCGACAGATTCACACGTTCTCGCCGTAAAAATATTATTTCACCGAGGGATTCCGAAAGTAATATTGGATTTGAGTTCTTTATGGGATCAAAGTAAACGACCCCGGATTGACCAGAGAATTCAAATTTTCTACGTTAAACTCCTTTTGGCTAGAATTTTACGAGCTGGAGGATCACATATATCCAAGATTTGCAGGGACGAGTTTTATGAACGATGATTTTATATCTGCAGGACTTTTAGAAATTAAAAATTTTCAAATGGTCATGTTAGAAAAAAAGGGTTGCCGAGAGATTTAATTTGGTTTTGAAGTTAATCGGTATTTGAAACGAATCAATGTAAAAATATTAGGGATAATCTATTTTGTCTGGCTGATGCTTAGTTTAGCTCAGGGACCTTACAAAGCAGTGTTATTGTCTGGCTGGTATAATTGCAATTGAAGATTCTTGAGGTATCGTTAAGCATCAGAGTTGATGCTGTGACTTTTCTTGATAATTATAAAATTAAGACTGAATTCACACCGGACGCTTTAATCATGCTTTAGTCTTGATTCAAACAAAGCACCACATAAATTTCTACTCTATCCCTCTTTCATAAAAAAAAGTTGAAATAAAGAATGAACAAAAACAGATGAGTCAGTTAGCTTCTCACTGAGTGTAATGTGGTAGTGTTTAGTATTTTTTTTTAGTGCAGTTTGTAAATTTTATTTAGTGTAGTTTATAAATTATAATCCGTTAAGTGACTGCCAGAATTTAGTTACAGTACGAAAGTGTTTCGTTTTATGATCTAAGGCAGTAAGGACTGGCTGTCCTCCCCATTGTCTCTTACGGATGGCTCTCCTCCTTATATCATGTACCGTATTTATGCAGATAGTGTTTCTCTCCACCGGTTTGGCGATTTCATGGTTTCGGTTTTGCTATCGTCTTGTGGTTGATGCCTCTCTCTTGACGAATCGACTCATGAAACGAACTGTGTTTTATTTATAATGTAGTGCCAATTTAGAACTGCAGATATTTTTTTTATATTATTAAGCCAACCTCACGGGATACCGATGCAAAGCACAGCCTGGCAGGAAGGAGATAGAGAAAGGATTAGAGGGTATGAGGAGAGTGGCGGAGGTGCCGATGTATGTCGCCCTTAAACTTCCGTAGATTGTTCGCCGGAGGAAAAACAGAAGATGGTAAGCTGTTCCACATTCGCACTGTTCGGGATAAAAAAGCATCACGGAATTTTACTGTATGGCCGAAAGTAATTTGAAGGGTTAGAGGATGTGCGCGGTTTGCACCGCGAGTATTGCGTGCAGGAATCATTCTACAAGGGATTAGACTAGATATTTCATCAGAAAATTGACCATGCATATAGCGATAAAGGAGCGAAAGGCATACAACATTGCGGCGGTGCTCAAGTGAGTCGATATGACAAGTTATTGCCAAATCGCCAATGAGCTTGAAGGCTCTCTTTTGGACAATATCCAATGAAGCTAAACCTGTGCGACCAGCCCCGGCCCATATATGGGAGTTGTATTCCATTCTAGGTCTAATGTAGGACTTGTAGAGGAGCGTTAGATTTGACGGGCTGAAATATTTCTTACACCTTTTCAGAAATCCAAGACATTTCGATGCTTCTTTGGCAACAGAGAAGATGTGATCTGTCCAGTTTAACTTACTGGAAATATTAATGCCAAGAATACAGTGATGGTGAATCAGAATTGCTGCATCGAAAGAAGCGAGTGTGGTTAAGTTATAATCATGTTTTAATGAGATGAGACAGGTTTGGGTCTTAGATGCATTAAATTCGACGCGATTCGCTTTGCCCCAAACGAGGATATTATTAAGATCGTTATTCAATGATCTAATCATGCAATCTCGTTTAACACATGCGGCATTCCCCCTGGATTCCGCCAGAGTGTCAAAGGAGTAAGCGAAATCAAGAGTACTGTCCTCTGCGAAATTACGGATGGGATTGAAAGTAAGGGAATGCAGATCATTAATGAAAATTAAAAAGAGAGTTGGAGAGATAACAGAGCCTTGAGGCACACCGCCATTTATGGGATGCGGTTCAGATGTAACGCCATCTAATACAACACGTATTTGGTGACTAGATAGGAAACTTTCAATCCATAATAGAAGAGGAGGGGAGAGACCAAGAGCTTTAAGTTTGGCTAAAAGGGCTGGATGCCAGACTCTATCAAAGGCTTTTAAAATATCTAGGGCAACGATTTTAGACTCACCAAAATTGTGAAGACTACGGTTCCAACGTTCCGTAAGAAAGGTCAGCAAGTCTCTAAATGAGCGTCCAGCTCGGAAGCCATATTTTCGATCGTTGACGAGATAATTAGTTTCTAGATACTTCATTAATTTTGAGTTAATGATAGATTCAAAAACCTTTGAAAGAATCGAAGTGATCGCAATTGGTAGATAATTTGAGGGATCGCTACCCTCTCCTTTCACGGGAATAGGCTGAACGTTAGCTAGCTTTCAAGCAGTTGGAAATTTTCCTGTCGAATAAGACAAGTAGAATAGTTTGCGCAGAGGTTTAGCCAAAGATGAGGCATAGCTTTTAATTAACACGGGCGAAAAACTATCGCATATCTAAATAATTTTTTGATGTCGTTCATCTTCTTTGTAAGAAGTGCCTATGAACAAAAACGTCTACTTGAACGGAATAGGAATTGTGTTATGTCTCTTTGCAACTAATATTTTGAGTAAATATATCTAGTTTAAATTTATGACCTTATCTCAATTTTCAACAAAATGTTACTTGTACCTACCCTTTTGCCTTTGAGACCCTCAATTATATTGAAAGTTTTTATAACGATTGGTAAAATTGTAAAGAAGTTACATACATTCCAGATAGATACCAGGAAGAGCGAATCGCAATCAGGCAACAAAGTAAGCCATCCGCCGAGAGTGGATCACCTAACTGATCAGCAGCTCAGTGATGTCCCGTGCTGGTGGCGTGATAGTAGAAGCAAATATTCTACGCCGGACACCAGTCAAAGCGGACGCAAGCCGAAATCACAGCCACCGATCACGCAAAATCGCCGACATCGAGAAATTAACTCCAAAGTAATAAGAGTTGACCCCCACCGGTAAACTACTAGAGTACTGACTATAAAAGTCAGTCAGCCCTGATAGATTGGTCAGTTGCGTCCCAGCAGCTCGACCAGACACATCTCCAGACGTGAAGTGGTATTTTCAGTTAAAGAGTTTCCTAGAAAAGATATGCGTGTTGCTAAAGTGAGAGAAAATTGTTATAAATTTCAATTACAGGAACACGACCACAAATTATGGCACCACTCCGACATTTCCACAGCCAACCGTTCTTTTCTGGGAAGAGAATTAAATATACCTGGAAGAAGATTCTGCTGGTGGTTTTCAGCTGACCACTGCCCCATTTACCAACACCAACAGCTGCAGATATATTTTCATCGGCATCAAGAGAGGTTCATTAAAGCACGCATTACGTCAGTGACTCCATCCAAGAAATTTGGAGGATAAGTACGAGAAATTTCCGTAGGGTGCAAAGCAGATTCTCGAACAAGCGGAGCTGTCACTTATTGCAGCACTTATGCAATCGATGACAACGAAAATTGGAAGTGTCGACGATCAGAGCGACGAGAGAAGGCAGTAGTCCTCTGTGACTAAGGCTTTCGAGGCTTCCTGTCCCATTAGTACGGACATTGGAAGGAAACCTATGCCGTGGTGGAACGGCAGTCTTAGTGAACACCGTATGGCATCCAGAACGCTCTTTAATAAGGCCAGGAGGACTGGCTCGGAGGAAGACTTGCGGTTCTACCGCGATACTCAGAGTAACTACAAGAGGCTTGTTAGGAAATCCAAAAAATAGGCCTTTTGTAGACTTCTGCGAGGAGCTTGACGGCTTTCGTCAACCGGTTAGGCTGCTCAGGGATCTCAGCTAGGCTAAGTGTTCTAAGAAGGACAGATAGCTCCTTTATGGCATCGAAGGAAGAAGCGTCTAGACTTCTTCTCGCAACGAACTTTCCTTACGTTAGGCTTGGAGAAGACCTGTAGTTATGTTGCGAATATACCCTACCTCGATGCACTGGAGATTGGTCCATTGCTGCCAAGGTAGTTGATGTCGAGAAGGTGTAATGGTCAATTTCAACGTTCTCGGCTTTTAAAGACCCGGGTCGAGACGGAATTCTGCCTGTCCTTCTTAAGGCGGAGAGCGTTGTTCTGGCCTCATACATCGACTGCATTTTCAGGGCATGTGTCGCTTTTGGATATGTCCCTGAGATTTGGAGGAAGGTGACGGTTCCTTTCATTTCGAAGCCTGGTAAGGCTTCCTACATGGTCCCGAAGAAATTTAGTACCATAAGCCTCTCCTCATTCCTTTTGAAATGCCTGGAGAGGCTTCTAGATGAATATACTAAATACCTCACAGCACGCTTATTGGAGGGGCTGATCTAGGAGACGCATCTCCACTCAATTGTTACTGTCATTGAGATGGGACTGGATCGTGGAATGTTTACCTTGGGAGCCTATATGGAATTCGAGGTGACTTGTGACAGGGCCACCCCCGAGTCGCTATGTGAGGCAGCCCGTCGACATGGTGTTGACTACACTGTAGTGCGATGGATCGATCAAATGCTAAGACAACGACACTTAACTGTGGAGTTGAGCGGCCGAACCTCTCTCAGTGTGGTGGTGGAGAGAGGCTGCGCGTACTTACACCACTTGGTGTGCATTCCCCAGTACTCTGGCGCATGTTGGTTGACTCACTCATCACGGTGCTGAAAAACATTGGATTCTCATGTGAAGCGTATGCGGATGACATCCCTCTTTGGAGGACTGGTGCACCCATCATGATATGACAGTAAACCCAATGAAGACCAACTTGGTGCTCTCCTCCAGAAGACGCAAGCTTGGATGCTTTGATCTTTCAAAGCTTTTTAGACACACTCTGCAACTCTCTCGTCATATCAAGCACCTTTTAGTCTTCCTTAACTCGAAGCTGACATATCCTTAGCCTGATTTTGGAGTGGAGTACTCACTTGGAAGACACACCACTGTCTTCCAGGCTGAAGTCTTCGCCATCTCAACCGCAGCTAGCCCTTGATATGCATATCAAGGGAAACGACATATCTATCCTTACAGATAGTCGGGAAACCTTGAGGACTCTGAGTAAAGCTCGGATAACGTCTAAGTTACTGGGGGATTGCAGGTCGTGAGTGCATAAGTTGTGTATTCACAACAAAGTGTCCCTCCTGTGGGTTCCTGGTCACATGGGGATCATGGGGGATGAAAATGCTGACCTTTTAGGGCTCGTTCTGATTCTTCGATTCTCGGACCAGAGCCCGCCGTAGGCGTTGCCACGTCGAGTATCGGCTCTCTCATCAAACCGGATGTTCATAGGAAGAATCAGCAGAGATGGAGTACTTGTAGGTGTACAAAAGTGTTTCTTGATGGGCCCAATGGGAATATCTCAAATTTTCTCATTGGGACTCGGAAAGAAATAATGTAGAACTGTGGTTGGGATCATCACTGGCCACAGATCACTTCACGCTCATCTAACAAGAACGGGACTTGTTGACAGCCCTGAGTGTCTGTCCTGCCCGGAGTGAGAGCCTGAGACAACCGAAAACTTTTTGTATGAGTGTCCGGCTGTCGCCCGGAGCAGACTGGATACTCTAGGGTCTGCCTTTCTATCTGTAGATGAGCCGAAAAACCTTCCTCACCAAGACCTGATGCGCTGCATTAAGAGGACAGGAAGGTTTTGGTGAGTGGGCTTCTAGCAGGATAGCACAATGGCCCGCTATGGCCGCGTTTGTCCTGTTCCCCTGCCTCTTTAAAAAAAAACAAACAAACAAAAATGCTAATGCGTTGTGTGACCTTGCGAAAGGAGCTACTGATTGTAGCTGTTGGCTTTCCTCTCGCCACTGACCTGCGTTAATCCCATACAGCACAAAATTACCCGGAGCCATCCCATTCTTTTCCTACAGAACGCATACCTTTCCCGGGATAAACAGGTAATATTCAGTATGTACTTAGGACTTTATTTCTAGGAGTTACTAGAAATTTCTTCCCTGAGGTATCCTACAACTACTCTCTATGGGAACACTCTCAGTATTTAACCGACAAATACATACGGGATGTGCAGAACAATTTTGAGACAGGTATGGGGAAGCCGTTTTTCCCCCTTCCAGAATTTATTTCGGTATATATTCTCCGATTCTCGTGGTTCACCTGGTTCTCTGGTGATAGCAATAATTTGCTGCTTGGTGTGCTTCAGTGAATTGCTTCTGAAGAACAAAAACAGAACAACAACATATGAATGGAAAGAAGCCATATGAGAACTGCGTTATTTAAGCCAGCTACATGCGTGTAGATATATTAGAATTCTATTCGCTTATACAATTACTTCTTGTTTTAGCAAAGTTTGTCAGTTGTACATTTCAGAACGGTATTTTTTAGTTATTTTGTCATAGGAATTCAATTTGCCTGTGTTAAAAATATTGGATTTATGTTTTGTATAAGTGCATACACCTCCGGCATATACTTTCCAGCCATTATTTATATATATGTATATAAATGCTTACCCATAAAAAGAAAAATCTACAATCCTAGAAAATCGCAAACAATATCCTCAGATATTCCCCTGTATATCCTGCCAAAAAATTAAGAGATCCGTAACACATCCCAGGTACGCTGGAAGCAGGAATTTCACATTATTGAATGCTTTCACCGTGCTTAAGTACAACCACAAAAAATTCTAGGGGAAGGGCATGGGATCTGTCAGGGACATCCCAACGCCGGATATTCGTCACTCCCAAGGATGTGTTATGCTGTTAACTGGGACCGAACAAGATTTCCCACGGAAAATTTATATATTCCAGCAGGATTTCCCAGTAATATACCACGGACACATTTGTGCTGTGTGGGATTGAACAACTTGTTTTCTTATCGCTGTAGATAGGTGAACAATATTCAGTATACATATTACAGCCTCAAATAATTGTGTAGAACCTCTGTTGCAAAAACGACTTGCACCACAAATTTTGGATGAGAAAAGAATTCGACATCGAGATGACATTATATCGAACGCGTTTTCTATTATCCTCCTAGCAGAAGATAGCTACGATTGAAATTTTCATGCTCTGCAATGAGATTTCTGCCAGGAAAGGGCATCATTAAATTAATTTGTAGAGGGAAAGCACATTGCCTTCTCGATGAAGAGATGGGGTAATTTCACCGAACTACCCGGTAATTCCCTCTCGCCAGGCAAATCTAATTTATTTTGTAGCAAATTTTCACCGAACATACTTTCAGCGAAAACATCACCATCACTTCGGCTGCCAGGGGCTCCCGCTTCAACGGCAGTAAACTAATAACTTGCATCACAAATTTCCAATATAACACTGAAACGGTGTTTATAATTAAAATTTTCGGAGCCAGAATTTGGAGGGCAAATAATATTAATATGCTTTCCATCGATCGTTCCTATGCAGTTGATAAAATCCCACATTTTCTCGAAGTCTTCGCTTATTTGATACCAGTTTTCACGGTTTTTCCTTTAAATATATCGGTGACAAAGTTTCCGAAAGTATTTGACAAGTCTCAAGTTGGTTAAAGTTGAAACTCGAACCTCAAATTTTAATGCAACGATTTGCCTTGAAGTTCCGTACGCTAAGGATATGAAGCAAACATTTTTTAATATATGTAGGTATATTAGCACATTTGATTTGGAAAAGTTATAGATTACATCAACGTGAAAGACAATCGGCTTACCGGCTGTTCTGGCCTCCTTATAGATTTCTTTTCCAACTTCCAATAAACCAACGAATGAACGCTATTAAAAGTATACCAACGCTCATCCGAAATGTTATCTTACACATTTCATGGTCACTTGATTTTATTATTTGGTACGTAGTTTAAAAGAAACCATACTGGGGTCTTTGCATATATATTCCCATATCCAGAAAGGCCGTTTCCTTAATTTTCTTAAATTCTTTAGCATTATAAACTCATATGTAGCAAAATCAACTACTTTTGCCACTTTTGTTGATTTTTCATATTTTTCCACATCAAATTTCAGCCCTTGACTAAAGTATTTTTTTTTTGACAGTTCAGGTACCTTTTAACGTGCTTTTCAAATATCATAGGACTACAGCAACAACTTTGGAACAAACTCTCTCAATATTTCAGAAAAACCTGTTTTCACAATTCAATTTTATATAAACTGGTTGTGTTTCTGTTTAATAATGGTGTGTTGATGAGTGGCGAGTGCGCCACTCTTGGACATTTAATATTTTGTGAAAATTTGAACATTATTTAATTTTTTTTTATTCTCCTGTCTTATTACAGAAATATATTTTTGTGATGTAATAATTTTGATTTCAATATCTGGTACAGTTTTCATTATTTTTCATGCATTTTTGTTCGCGGCACTCTTGAACATGAGCTTTGCCACTCTAAAACAAGGGTGTTGATAACTGGTGCATTTATGTATATAGTGTAGTTAGTATAGTATACCCTGAGACAACTTACATCTAGATGTGCAAAACCTCACAAAAACGCGGTCCAACTAAAACGAGCTAATGACCCTCTAATAGAAAGCTCTACACATTCTCTCTCTCTCTTGCTGTATTATGCCACATAAATTCTTCGCAATGATATTTTTCTTTGGTTAGATAAATAGTTAAACAGCTTTCAGACAGTGTTCCGGTTTTATATGGAGTTTTGCACATCTAGTTGTAAGTTGTCTCAGGTATAGCTTTGTCACGGTGTAATATTTCTCTTTTATTTAATTAACGGGAGAAACTAAACAGAGTTTTCTACCGCACAATTAAAACAAGACTAGAAAATAATGGCTCGTATAAGGTACCACTTGTCACCTTATGAATATAGGCACTCACCTATTGTTTTAATATTTGCAGGTACGGCAATCCACCACAACTGCATAAAATTCCGAGATCCCTGGCTTTGTAGACACATGTTCTGTATAAAAAGTAAAAAAAAAAATGTCACGCGTCGTTTTATTTTCTTTTCAATCTTTTCTTTTTCTTTTCTAATTTTTATTTTTATGCGGAGTTTTATTAAGAGGGTTTTTAATTAAAAGGGTCAAATCACGAAATTGCTTGTAAAATTGGTTATTGTGATTCTAGCGTGACGAGATTTTTTATTCATTAACTACAATGCAACAAAAACCTGGATGTGGACGATAACGTGACATTACCGGGAATTAAAACCATATTTTAAGAAAAGAGAAAGAGAAAGAACAGTAGTTATAAATTAAAAAAAAAAGCTTTTGAAATATGTATAGGTATAGCTTAATGACATTAATTAAGAATAATTAAGAAATTTTTTTATGAATTAATCCCCAGACGAACAGAAGCTATTATAAAGAATAATACCCTAAGCATATGGGCAAAACCCTTAGAATATATAACAAACAGGAATGGGTGAATCATGTATAATTCGTGTACATGAGCGTACTTTGTCAAGAGCAGGACATTATTCATAGGAGTAAGTGAGATACTGGACGGAACATTTGTCAAAGCTGAGTGAATGATTGTCAAATGTGCTTTTGTTTTGTGAACAGATTTACTAAATTTAAAATTCTTTTGTGAAATTTAACAAAAGCACAGAATCAATTCTTTTCAAAACTATTTATCTTTGAACTTTATTTTGTTGTGCCACTTGTTCCTATTAAAATCTTCATATTAATTAAAAAACAGAAATGATGTGTTCGATCACTGCATGCAAATATAAATCGGATTATTACTAGGGAAATCGTGTTTCATGCAAGTCCACTATCTAAATTATTTTTTTTATTAATAGTATCAAAGATTTATATAAATTAAATATGAGAATTATTTCAAAATAAAGTCGATGAAGATCATTTTTTAATACAGATGCTCTACAAAAACCTTTGTTTACTTTTTGAAAATTGACAAGTTGCTTACAATAGGCACGGCGTGTAAATATACGTAAAACATAGACTACCAACACAATCAGAATTCATTATGCAAAATTTGGCTTATCACCATTCCTGATTGGTAAATATTCTAAGGCAAAACCAATGATCATTCGGCTTACCCTTGAATTTGAATTTAAATTATTAAAAATGTGCTGTCAATTACATATAAAAATTTACAGAAACTTGATTTTAGCTAAAAATATCTCGGGTAATCAGATTTGTGAAAAATTTAATTACGAACGAATGATCATTGACTTAGCCCGTTTAGAGTAGATACCAATTCTAAGCTTAATCATAATATTACAATGGAATGTAATATAGAATACTAAATATTTAAAAGGTAAATAAATCAAGTCAGCAAAACTGATTCAAGGAGTACAGAAATATGTAGTTAATACCAGAATATACATCAATGAGCTAAGAAAAGAAATTCTACACATTTTATAAAGGACATTCTACGAATTTTAAATTCAATCATGCTGCTACACTAATTAAACTAACATATAGAACGGCATAAAAGATTATTACGACCATAATTGGATCTATGAAAGAACTCAAATATGTACAATAGTTAGAATGAATTCTTAATTGTCTCAATGGCACATAAAATAGAATAAAATCTCAAGGATAAGGAGAAATGAACCTATTATCAATAGCATCTCTGATAAACATGATATTGACTTTGAGGCCAAAGTGTAAGATTCTGTAAATCAATTAATTTACATCTAGCATCATATAAAAGTAAGTTACCGGACGAAATTTAACTTCTTTAAGACGAATCTAGTGAATTTCTTTTATACCGGATACGATAGAAGAATTTTCAAGAATTGGTCTAAGAAAAGTAGAACATACACTTTTGACAGTGTAAGGATCTGAAAATTGAGATGCACGACAGTTCAGAAAACCTAAGCGGAAGCCAGGTTTACTCACACTATTATAGTAAATATGAAAGCAAAATGAAAACTGAGTGCCTAGAATTACTCCAAGATCTGAGACAACATTGCATTTATTATTGACAACAAATTCAATACAAAGATCAAAGATTACCTAGGAATTATAAGAGTTATATGATTTAGTCGACACCATAGATTAAATTTATCAACATCAGATTTTAAATTTAGAACGTCAGGCAAATTGGGAATTCGCATTAAAATTTTTAAATCATCAGCAAAGCTTAAGCCTAAAGAAAACTAGGAAGAGCCTAAAGACGTAATTAATGTGGATAATAAGCAAAATGGGTCCAAGTTGACTACCTTGAGGTATGCCAGAAAGTACTTGGATACATCATAAATTATTATGATTTGGAATCGGTTAGAAAAGAGAGGAATGATGAATGAAAACCAATTGCTTCTAGATTCGTCTATAGTTTAAAATATAAACAAATTCTGAAATTTCTTCTTTTCTTTCAGTCTTTACCTGCAGCTACATAACAAAAACAATTAACTTATTTTATTGCCCTACGAGACCATATAGCTTGCATTTTTACCAGGACAACTTTAAAGATTTTTTCTGGATTTAGTAATTAGAAGAAGGCTTAAAATTGATTCATCCTAGAATTTTCCTGATCGGCTATGATGCGGTCTTTTTTTTATATCCATGGTGTAGTGAAATTCATTTACTATAATTTTAGTTTGGTAAAAATTGCAGATTGGCGCAAATCATTTGAACTTACATCCGAAATTATATTATTAAAATTGATAGATTACATTTATGTACATATAGATAGGAATATAATCTCTTGAAAATATTGAAACAGTTTCACCTTAACTATAATCTCTACCCCTTTATCTTCTATCTCCTCTATTCAAAGTAGCAACACTCAAAACATTAATCTAAATCAGCCCTAGACTTATATTTTATTCATGACAAAAATGTGTCCGACTTGGGTAATGTTTACATGGAAAACTGAAACCCTTGTCACTGTTGGTTGATTTTTCTTCAAGTGATTTATTGGTAACTTTGTAACGGAACGCAGATGTACCTACTCGTAGAAGGCATATTGCATTAACTTAAAAATAATTCAAATGTGAAAACCCCAACGTTTCTCGCAAATACGGAAACGTTACCGAATGGAACTATTTTTTATGATTAATTCATGTGATTAGAATTTAAGATTATCTTGATTTTTAAAGTACATGGGTTTTGTAGATAGAAAATGTCTTGGATGAACTAGTAGTTCTCTTAAATGATAGGTGAAATTATGGGAAGTTATCTGATAGGTTACTTTTTGTAATACAGTATCTCAGCGAAGGGTACTTGAACAGTACCTAAGGAATTATAGAAAATTAAAACCTATCTCGTGTTTGACATCTACACAAGACAACCAGATTTAATTTCACGTATAGATTGCTCTTCTTTATACTTTTATAATTTGGTAAAATGTAATTTTGTAAAATAGTAAAATAGTATAATTTTCTGTAATTAGTAAGCACTAATTATAAAAATTTTAAATTTCCATTTATAAGTACGTTTTGACAATACCAAAGTGATGGAACTTGGAGAAGAGCTGTTTTTAATTTTACACTTGAATCAGTTCGAAACTATTTAACATATTCCCGATTTTTGACAATGGAATAGATACACGGTATGATTATACTACCAATCTTCCACTATTGCAACGTTAAAATGGACACATTTCGTTCTGAAAGCGGAATTTTACAGGGTGGTCAATGAAAACCTGAAGGGTTTGAAAAAGTCATAACATATCAAACTTAGAAGAAGACAAAATAAAGGGTCTTGGGTGCGATATAATAATTGAGCGCACGTAAAAACAGAATACACAGGCAAAAGTTGTTTCCTTAATATATGTATATAGTTTTTTGTTTCCTTATCATTGATTTTAAAATGTTCTTTTTACTTTACTTTTATTTTTATTTTTAAATTACCGAATTTTGTCTCTGAAATTACATACATCGATTTTTGACGAGATTCTACTAAAGTGTAGTAAAAGGCTGAGAAGTCTGGCTCATAATTGGTAAAGCAGATTGTGCAAAAGTTTTATAAAGTCATTTAGATATAAATAGATATGATAGACAGATAATTGAGAGAAGGACAATAAGTTCAATCAAAAAGACATTAGTAGATTACGACTTAATTTTAACTAAAGAAATACGACAGTAGTTTTATATACGCCAAAGCGATTATCCAAGCGGACCTCATATATGCACTTAAAAATAATTTTTAATAATTTATTGCAAAAAATCTTCTGTTTTCAAAGATTTTTCGTTTGCAAAAAGAGTTTTTCACTTAAAGCCTAGTACTAAAGTCCGCGCTAAATATATTTAAGCGAGTCTCTAATATCGGGCCGTTCTTTAGCAGCTAAAATATGAGAGCGGAGACTCAGAGAAATGATATAGTAAAAATAAGAAGAAGAAGCATTTTGCAATTTTTTTACATGCGGTCATAATATTTCTTAAAACAGATTGTTAAAATTATTTGCAAATATTAAAATTATAAGAATAATATGAATAATGTATACAAAAAAAAAACACTGATAATGAAAATACGGCCAGAGAAGAAATCCAATTCATCCGTAGTTACAGCAAAGACGTACAAAATTACGTTAACTACAAAAACCCAGTCAATAAATTTATAAAATCTCTGAACTCTGACAATAAATATCTTTAGCGCGCTAAAGAATGGCCCGGGCGTATAAATTCAAGCTAAATTAGAGACTTACTGGCGGTGCCATCTCTAATCAAAGCCCAAAAGTCAAGTTTGGTGCGTTGACCTTAGTGCTGATCTTGCTAAAATTCAGGATAAATTTTCGCCAATAACTTTTAGCGCGCTAAATTTTCATATAAAATTAAGCTTAGCGCGGACCTTAGTACTAGGCTTAATTCTCGAACTGCGGATTTAGCAGCAAACTCGGTCAAACTCATTTTGACTAAATTCGATATGAATCTAAATTCTCTGTGATAGAATGGAAAACAGATCCAACACAGAAATTTCAAGGAGAGGTTAGCAAATGAATTAATAGCGCAGATTTGGTATTGAATGATTATGACAAATTATTTTCTCAGATAAGTAATCCGTCAATACCAATTCTATACTGGGTTAGTCAAGTTACATAAAATCCATGAACCTATTAGACATGTGTGCTCGGCCATTAAACCTCCAACGCAGAATTGGTGTAAAAAGATTATTATTTTGATCCCGGTATTATTAAATTTTATGCCTGACTATGTAGTAAAAAATTCTGTTCATTTGGTTGACAAAGTAAAAAACTTACAGCTTCCATGTAATGCGATATTAATTTCGTTCAAAGTTTATAACTTGTTTCCGTCTATTCCTGTATCAAAACTTAACAAAGATATTGATAACAAGATTAATAACCCCGAGAGGTGGTCACGATTAAAATCTTTAATTATAGTGTGTCTGAGGCAGAATTAATTTCAGTTTGATCGGTAAATTTACATGCAGGAAGAAAGCTTAACTAAGGTAAAGCCGGTTCTCCTTTCTTTTTATTTATTTATTTGAAAAGTTAATACGATAATGAACAAACAAAGTCCAATAATATATTACCGTACAGATTATACAATAATATTAAATAAAAAATTAAGAAAAAAAAATTTAATAATAATATAAAATAAAAATAAAATACAAATTCATGAAAAAAAAATCATATAAAAACGCGAAAAGTGAAGAAAATAAAAATAAAAATAAAGCAAACTAAAATTAGTCTTTTAAATGTCGGGAGGTTGGTGTTAAAGAAAGCAATACAATTGAAGTTTACATTTTACGATTTAAGAATTTTGAAGACAGGCGACGCGACTTTTCCTTGAGGTTTGATCTTCGAGAAGGTAGTCTCAAGCAAGGTATATTTCTTGGTGTGCGTGTGGACGCGTTAAAGTCAATTCTAGACAGTATGATAGGACAATCAAATAGATAGTTTACTGTCTTAAAAACGAAGATATTATTCAAAGATAATAAATCGATTAATCATAGATAATAAATCGAAATAACTGAGCCTTTCGGGATATTCAAATGAAATATTATTGAATTTAACTAACAAGAGTCTAAAAAATTTTCTCTGAATTGACTCGATTTGATCAGAATAAGAAGTGTAAAACGGATTCCACACTTCACATGAATGTTCGAGGACACTTCTAATTATAGAGTTAAAAAGAGTAGGTAATGTAAGAATCGGAGCGTATAAAGGACCTGCATGTACGATAACTAAACTCGATTAACCTAAACGCATTGGAAATTATGACTGTAATATGGGAGGCAAATGTAAGCTTTGAATCAAATATAACGCACAATTTCATTCACACGAGAGATAGAAGTATTATTAATTTTAGAATCGAAATTTATGGAATCACGTTTCCTAGATAAAGACATAACATTACATTTAGTGAGTTTCAAGCTTCTTGATGTCCCTTTGAAGGCAAAAATATTCATTGATATTTGTAATTGTCCTAAATATCTTAGCATCGTCGGCATTAAATAGGCAGTCACTCTCAACAAACGTGAGTAGATCGTTAATGTAGATCAAGAAAATAAGAGGACCGAGGATTGTGCCTTGAGGAACGCCAGACAGCTGTTTATAAGGGACAGATCGGAAACCATTTAGAGTAACAAAGCTGTTTCGATTAATTAGGAAGGAGAAAAACCAGGAAATTGTATTTGTGTGGAATCCTAGTTGCGCTAGCTAGCTAGAATCAAGAGCGCTAGCTATGGTGTCAGTGAAAAGGACAAGATTGGTATTGGTTGAACGTCCAGGAAAAAATTCATGCTTCTGGTCACAGATATGCACCTAACTTGATAGAAAAGTTGAAAATAGGCAATTCTTTCGAAAATGAGAGTAAGGTTGTTAGATATTGATATTAACCGATAGTTAGTAATAAGTCGAGGGTCACCAGATTTATAAAATGGGGTAGCAAAGCTATTCTTTAAGATCTGAGAAAAAATGTTCGTGTGAACTGATAGTTTAAACAAATTGCGTATTCATTCAGAAAGCTGCGAGAACTTTTCTTGAAGATCAAATTAGGATGGAGGTTCTTATTATAATCTAATTTATTGTATATTTGAGACCACTAAGACACTGGGGATATGCTAAATCAACAGTTATTTTGATGTGAACTGAGCGAAGATAAGTCCAATGAATGATCCTGCCACGAGTAGACAGATGCAAAGTATGTAGAGATCAGTTCACATATTTAACTTAACGTTATCATACCCCATTTCTTTGGGATATAGGTTCGAGTTTTTTTTAGTTTTTACTATAAGCCCAGAAGGCTTTAGGATTTTCTTTTATAGAAGATTCAGTGAAATTAATATATTTAGCATAACATTCTTTTCTGAGTTTTTTAGACTTATTCCTGAAATAACTAAAGATTGTACAAATTTCAGGGTGATGGGTGACGCTATATAAATGTGTGTGTATTTTGCTTTTAATTTTAAAACCCTGATCAACTCTTCACTAAACTTCTACTTTTCTTATTAGGAACAAACATACGGATTCCTTTACTAATTATATCGAAAAATCTGTTGAAGGATTGATCAATATCATCCGTAATAACAAACCACTTTGAAACATTACCAAATCCAAGACTCGAGTATAATACTATACTTTATGTTTCTCCATTAATAATGACAGTATTTTAGATAGTGAATTTAACTTAAATGAACTCAATGTTGTCCTAAATAAAGCCAAAAACAACAAAGAGCCAGGTATAGATGGAATATCTTATCAATTTTATAGAAATGACCCAGAAAGCTTTTTAAAGGAATTTTTAAATTATTTTAATTACATTTACAATAGATGTGAAGTCCTGAATCTTTCACGAGGTCCATTATCTTCCATCTTCATAAAAAAGGTGATGTAAATAGAGTAGAAAACGACCGCGGTCTTTCCTTTATGAATATATGTCTCAAGCTTTTTGTCGGTATGTTATACAATAGAGCGGTATGTTGGGAGGAGGCTCACAATATTTCGAATGGAAATCAGGCAAGCTTTCGTAGCGGTTACTCAACGATAGATAACATTTTCAACCTAAGAAATGCTATCAAACTATCACACACATTCATTCAATATAAAAAGGTGTATGCCTTCTTTGTAGATTTTAAAGCAGCAATTGATATAATCGAAACGGGGGCCCTTTTTTATAAATTGTATAATATCGGAATGTCTAATAATTTTGTAGGCATGCTGATAAAAATTTACGAAGTTACTAGCGCTCAAGTTGGGAATGGGTAACATCTCTCAGATAGTTTTGTAGCAACATCTGGGGTAAAGCAAGGATGCATTTTGAGCCCACTGTTGTTTGCAATTTTTATTAACGACTTAGAGGATTCTATGGAGGTAGGCCTAAAACTTAAGGATATTAATTTAAAAGTCTTAAAATATGCTGATGACATCATTATTTTATCTGACGATCTACATAAACTCCAGCGTATGATCAATAATCTTCGCGAATACTGCCACTTAGCCACTTATGGAACCTGATTTAAAACTTGGAAAAATCCATAATTATGACTTTCCAGCGTGGGTCAGGACCCAGCAAGAGTAATGAAAGTTGGCAATATAATAATGTGCAAGTAGAAGTTGCAACGGAGTAAATCTACCTATAAAGCTTACATTTAACGCCCACCTGAAAACCCGTCTGTAGTCTGCAAAAACAGCTATTAATGTAACTTGCAAAAGTTTTCTGGGAAAAGAATGAATCAAGGTGTGGGGTTTTCAGCAATGTGCTTCGTTTACCAACAACTACCCCCAACTATATGATAAATTTAGGGTTTGGTCTTATATAATATATAATATAATATATACATTTACACATTGAAGTGGCGTTTTGACTACATGTTGAAGATTCTGTTACGTCTTTCTCGCAATAGGCTCCCTCATCAGCTAGCCTTAAGGAATTAGTCAGTTGCCATAGTTTAGATATGAATATATCAGGTCGGTCATATAACCATTTAAAAGCAATTCTAAATAATCTCGTCTGTAGAGACGAAGCAGGACTATTCAAAGAGCTACAGACAAAGCTGTAATGAGAACAGCTACCTTCGTGATGAATTCTCAGCGAAAAAAATTAATATGATTACCAGGTATAGGGGAGGGCTTATAAATTTGAACGTCAGTCGATACCCACAGAAAGAATCTTCAATCGGTCGAGACCCGTAATAAAGTGGTTCATATTAGTGAATTTCTTATTCGGTCGATACGCGCAATAAAGTGATTTATATTAGTAAAATTCTTATTCGGTCGATACCCGCAATAAGAATCTTTATTCGGTCGAGCCCGTAATGAAGTGGTTTATATTAGTAAATTTCTTATTCGGTCGATACCCGCAATAAGAATCTTTGTTCGGTCGAGACCCGTAATAAAGTGGTTTAAATTAGTAAATTTCTTATTCGGTCGATACCCGCAATAAAAATCTTTATTCGTTAGAAACCCGTAATAAAGCGGTTCATATTAGTAAATTTCTTATTCGGTCGATACCCGCAATAAGAATCTTTATTCGGTAGAGACCCGTAATAAAGTGGTTTATATTAGTAAATTTCTTATTTGGTCGATACCCACAATAAGAATCTTTATGCGGTTGAAACCCGGTAATAAAGTGGTTTATATTAGTAAATTTCTTATTCGGTCGATACCCACAATAAGAATCTTTATTCGGTAGAGACGCGTAATAAAGTGGTTTATATTAGTAAATTTCTTATTCGGTCGATACCCACAATAAGAATCTTTATTCGGTAGAGACGCGTAATAAAGTGGTTTATATTAGTAAATTTCTTATTCGGTCGATACCCGCAATAAGAATCTTTATGCGGTCGAGACCCGGTAATAAAGTGGTTTATTAGTAAATTTCTCATTCAGTCGATACCCACAATAAGAACCTTTATTCGGTCGAGACCCGTAATATAGTGGTTTAACTATATTTGTAAATTTCTTATTCGGTCGATACCCGCAATAAGAATCTTTATTCTTCGGTCGAGACCCGTAATAAAGTGGTTTATAATAGTAAATTTCTTATTCGGTCGATACCAGCAATAAGAATCTTTAATTTAATTGCTATTCAAAATAAAATCTTTAATCTAGTCGATACCCGGAATAAAAATAATTATTTGAACTGTCAATTAAATAAAGTATTTAACCTGTTAATAAAATTTAGAGCACTTGGAAATAACACTAGGAAATAGATTACCAACTTGATGAATGCACTGCCAAACTGAAAGAAATCAAGTCAGTTTCCGATTTATATAGCCATGGGTTGCTCATGGCACCAAAGAACGGCACTCAAAGACTCATGGCAAATTGGCATAGCAGCTGCACTTCGTTTTCTACTGTTTAAAATGCAACAAAAAAAACTTGTTTGTAAATTCTTTTCAGTCAGAAATATTCGTTGCCTACTGATTTTTTTCTAAATAGATTTTTATTTTCAACTTGCCAAGTACAAATGCATTGTACTACCCATGTACAGTTGTTTCTGGCTACCTCACTTCACTGCAGCGTTGTTGATTTAAACTTCTGATGGAATTTTGCTTTAGGTCAACAAAAAAAATTACCATGCCTGAACGCAAAGTACTGCCCGTGCAGATAACTGTTCATGTCTCTGCGAAATTGTTTCAATTTAGATTTCAAATATTTCTTTTTTTAGGTCGCTATATATACATGTGTCGACATGTAATTTCGCTAATATTCAGGATTCTTATGAATCCTGAATACATATATATTGTTATTTGTCTCCTTTATAGTTTCATTATCTCTATGAACTATATTTGAATTTAAAATGAGAATATAAGATATTATGTTAGCTAATATTTGAACTAAATAAACATTACTTACGCATTTACTTAATTACTTACGAGAAGTCTCAGCCTTCGAAGAAGCTATTCATGCTTTCAAAGTCACTCCGTTGAGTTTTTCTAATTTTAACAAATTCATTACGAACTACTCTATTTTGACAAATATTAAGCTTAGTATCTAGTGGTGGGTGGTGCGAGTCAACTTTGCTCAATATTTTATGAACAATTTTGAAGAAAATTTGTTTAAAAACAACAACTGTGCTTTATTAATGTAGATGATGCCTTTGTATCTGGACACAAGACAACTTAATAAATTCGTTGGAGACATTTTAAATAAAATTCAACCATCCAAGAAAATTTACTGTATAAATTGACAACAGTAGTCGTCTCATCATTGGGTGATGTTGAGTTTATCTTTGTTGAAATAAATTTGGGTCTGGAGAAAGTTCTTGTAGCATCTGTTTATAAACCTCCAGGGGGCTCTTCAACCACTGAATTTTTCGATCTCTTGAACCAGTTGAGTGCTACTTATGTACACTTTTTATTGACGGGCGATTTGAATACGAATCTTCTTGTCGTCAATAGTCAATCCCTCACTCTGGTGGATAATCTATCCAGTGTTGGCCTGCAAGTTGTAAATAATCTGCCCACCAGGTTTGGGGAAAATAGTAGCTCCTTGCTTGATCTGCTCATTTCCAGCGATGTTTCCAAAGTTTTATTTCATGATCAGTTCTCCCTTCCTGGTATATCTGATCACGATTTAGTATTTCTTTGCTATGATATTCAACTCGACCTGGGTTAATGAAAGAGTTTCTTTTTATTACCGGGACTGGAAAAATCTCAATTTACCGGCTTTACATGAAGACGCTTCTAACTGCCCTTGGCAGGAAATTGTCAATATTCCGTCGATTGACGATCAGGTTTTGGCCTTTAATAAGTTAGTTCTAAATCTTTATGAGCAACATGTACCTTTAAAGCGTAAATATAAACATCGACTATCTTGTCCATGGATCACAGGCTATATTAGAGGGTTAATTGCAGAGAGAAATATGCTTTACTGCAGATGGAAAAAGGTACGGACAAGCGTTAATTGGGATGTGTACCGCAGAGCACGTAACTTTGTTAAAGTGGAAATTAAGAATGCCAAGAGTGCTTACTTCCGCTCCAAACTAAATGCCGATCTCCCTCCCAAGATCCTGTGGAGTAATCTGCGTAACATGGGAATCTCTGGTGTAGCCCGTGAGAACTGTTGTGTTGATCCTAATGACATGAATTCCCACCTTATAAATGGCGTTGGTCATAACTCTCGTTCCTCAAATTTACATGCTGATACTTATTTGCAGGAGGCATCAGTTGATTCTGGTTTTTCATTCCATCCTGTAACTTGGGATGAAGTAGTTTTGGCTGTGTCTTCAATCTCGTCCAACGCTATCAGCATGGATGAAATTACGCTGAGGTTTATCAAGCTCATATTGCCATTTGTCATTGAGGCTCTTACTGCCATTTACAATAAGTGTCTAAACCAGTCTGTGTTTCCCAAGAGCTGGAAGATCGTAAAGGTTATTCCTATCCCTAAAACTTCTCGACCTTCTTCGGTTAATGACTACAGAGGAATTCATATACTCTCTCCATTGTCGAAAAGTTTGGAACGCATAATGTGTTTGCAAATTAATGATTATCTCACTTCCAAAAACCTGCTTTCCACATTTCAATCTGGGTTCAGGACAGGACATAGCTGCACCACAGCTCTGGTTAAAATTGTCGACGATCTTAGTAAGAATATAGATAATAATCTGGTTAATTTTCTTATTTTACTTGATTTCTCAAAGGCCTTCGACTCAGTTGACTTTGGCATATTAATAACGAAACTGATTCGTAGGTTTGATTTTTCTCACTCTGCGGCTAAACTCATTTATAGTTATCTATACGGACGAACGCAAAGAGTGTTTGTAAATAATACATTATCGGACTATCTCTTGATATTATCAGGGGTTCCTCAGGGCTCTATCCTAGGCCCACTTCTTTTCAGTTGCTTCATAAACGATTTGCCCTCTGTAGTAACTCACTCTCAGGTCCACCTCTATGCTGATGACGTCCAGGTATATCTCGGATCTCCCCTTGGTTTAATTGAAGATGCTGCAAGCAAAATTAACGAAGACCTGTGCAATATCAGTGATTGGGCAGTAAGTAATTTGATTCTCTTAAATCCCCGGAAGTCGAACTGTATTATTATATACAGGCATGAGCTTAATACGTCCTATTTTCCTCCCATACTTCTTGATTCCGCAGTGATACCTTACTGTAGCAAAGTTAGGAACTTAGGTCTGACTTTTAATAAAACACTTACCTGGGATGATCATATTAGTAATGTTGTGGGTAGGATATATGCTGTTCTGCGCAGATTATGGTTATCAGCTAAGCTTGTTCCACTTGAAACTCGACTGCGGCTCGTCAAAACACTTGTATTACCCTTATTCTTTTTTTCCGATATTATATATTGCCAAGCAAACTCACAGTCGAAGCGCAAACTCAATGTAGCATTTAATTCATGCGTACGTTTCGTCTATCAGCAGCATTCCATGCCATGATAGACCGTCTTCTAAAAATTCCGCTTAATCAAAAAAATTTTAATATAGAACTTAGCACCATTATTTCAATAGCTAGCAATAATGGCTATAAATAAAGGACAATTGATGATTTACTTAGAATTAAAGCCAAAAAACTTGCAACGAATGTAATCTACTCATAAAGAAATAGAAAACGCTAATTGGAGGAAAGGACCCTACATTGAAGGAATGTCAGAAAAAGCGAAAGGGTTACTGCAGGAGTATGATGTTCAACCAGCTTTCTTTAATAGGAGAAACTTGAAAAATCTCGTTTTAAATAATAAAATAGAACCCAAACTAGAAACCGTAGAGCATAGTTGGTAGGGTATCCCAAGTCATAAGGGGATTTTTCTTGCGAAGTTAGATACGCATACCCTCCACCTTTTTTTCTATTTAGATCAAGTTATAGGCAGAGTCGCTCTTGCGTATTTATTTTATATTTTCC
The DNA here is from genome assembly GCA_963930735.1 of Dioctria linearis. Lineage (NCBI taxonomy): Eukaryota > Metazoa > Arthropoda > Insecta > Diptera > Asilidae > Dioctria > Dioctria linearis. The sequence continues at coordinate 183,998,523 of OZ005743.1, forward strand.
TTAATGTGTAGTCCTAATTTCACAGTAAAGATTTATGGTAAATTTAACACTCAGCTTTTTATTTTGGCCCTAATTTTACAATTGTCTTTGTTTTTGTTTTCATCATTTGATACACTTATTGGTTACAAAAAAAAAATCTTTTACGTTAGATATGGCTTCGTTTGTTTATACAACTTCGCGCGCGACACTAAGCAGTTTTCGTGGCGGTTGACGATTATTTGTTGTTTAGAAGGGTGAGACGGGAAAATTGGGATGGGTATGGTTAAGGAGAATGAGGAGCTCTGGAACTTGGGGCAGGTATCATTCCTTCTCTAGGCAATTCCTATGTGGGGCATCCTGTTATGATGACGGTGGCTGTTCTTTCGGAGGGCTATCCTCGATGATGTGTTCCTGTCCTACAAAAGAAGGTAAATTTTTCGCCAGTGAAGTAAATGCCCCTACTCTCAGGGTCAACAAATTGAAGAGGTGACATTTATCTGAATTCTGCAGGTGGAGTGTGTGTAGGCAGGTTGAAGGGGTTTGGATGATGGGGAAGTTTTTCTAACTTGTTGGGCTTGGGAGAAAAGGTATTCGTCAATAGGGATGATTTTTGCTGCATCATATAGCTTTTGTTGGGGTACCCTTATTGTCTGCCCTTCTGCGAAGGCCAGTGAAAGAACGGAGTACTTTCTTCCCCAGATTTTCGAGGCTTTTCATGTAGGTTGGCGAAATCGTGTGCCAGATTGGGAATCATGGAAACTATATATAATGGTTGGTCGAATTAGTTGCTTATAAAGCAGCAGCTGGGTCGGGATGGACTGCCCATTCAGGGTGCCAGGCTTTGGGCTCAGAAGGCTAAAGGTAGCTTTTGCTTTTCTCAAAGCAGATTGAGCATGAGGGTTAAACTTTAGCAGGTTAGACAACGATATACTGAGATATTTGGCATTGTGGAGGGTATTATTTTCTGGTTATTGACTTCTATGTTAATGTTTGTAGCCAAGGAGGAAATGTTTGCTCGACTAGTAGTAGCTGGTTTGTGAATGCAAATCATTTCAGATTTTGGGAATGATTATTTTGATATCCCACTTTTTATAGTAGGCGTACAGTTTGACAATATGCTGTTCCACTTTCCTCGCAGCGAATTTCGGCGAGATTAAGCATGCATATGTAAGCGAGTTGTCAGCGTAAAGCAGTGCGGTGGAATTATAATCATTTGGCGGTTGATCTGACGTGAAGAGATTGAACATGATCGGGCCGAGTACTGAGCCCTGAGGGACTTCCACTTCTAAAGATAAGGTAGCTCAGTAACTGTGAATTTCCTTGAGGACAGAAAACTGCGCATAATTTTTGTTAGATGTGGTGGGAAGTGGAGTTCTAACGATTTGAAGATAAGGCGGAGCCGAAGGCTTTCTCGACATCGAGGAAACAGGCTACTGTGCACTCACTTCTGTTTAGAGCTGAAATTGTGTCAGTGTGGAATTTGAGTAGCGCATGTGAAGTTGAGTGTTGGGCTTTGAAGCCATACTGGGAGTCTTGCTGGCGTAGGAGTTTTCGTATAATTTTCCGATTTTGGAAAGAAGAGGAATGGGTCTGAAATTTTTCAAGGCTTTAAAGTTGCGCTTTCTTGGTATTGGGACGATATTCGCAATTTGCCACGAGTCTGGAAAGTAGGCGTTATTAACGCAATTATTGCAGATTATGAGCAACAACTTGATGGCAGGTGAAGGAAGATTTCTGATAATTTTGTTTAGGATCTTAACAGGTCCTGAAGATTTCTTGCCCTTAAATCCAGTTATAAGTGCAGATAAGTGGATTGGGTTAGTGAAAAGCTGTTGATCTTAGGGGCTTGCGGCAGGGCTATCAGCATGGAATGTAGTGAGATGATGTGTTCATTTTGATGGATGAATTCTCCTACATATGCATTCACGTTTGTGCGGAAGTCCGGGCTGCTAAGATCTGAGTGTTCTTTAAAGGTGGATTGGAAGAATTCTGCGAATGCATTGCATTTCTCAAGAGGCAAACTAAGGGTGTCTTGGCCATTTGTAGTTGTTTTAAGAAGTTTTGGTTTAGAATTACAGACCTTATTGATATTTTCGCAAACATTAGGGCCAGGGTGGATGGATGTGAGTTTCCTTCTGCATTCCTCATCAAGAAACATCTTGGTCTGTTCATCAATTACGGTGGATAGACATTTGATTTGGGAAAGAACCGATTGGTAGCTGTGGTTGTGGTTATCGTAGTTTCTGTGTTGAATCCTGTTTAAGATTTTCCGAAGCTTTTGCCTCAATTTGTATAAATATGTAATTGTGGGACGTGATATTTTTGATAAATGTTCAATATTTTTAAGGTGTTCGATGTGAAAATTGATTTCGTTATTTGAAAGGTTTCTGTGCTCGTCAGGGAGGCTTCCTGCTAAGTTTTGCGACAGTCCTGAGTGAAATTCTGTCCAGCTAACGTGTTTCAATTTTGAAATTTCTGGAGAAGCTAGATAGAGGACGTCGAAGTGCGAGTTAGGAGTGATTGCTAGGTAGATGGTTATATGATCAGATTCCGCAGTATGGGCAGTACAGGTGTAAATTGAGATTTGTGGAAGAAGGCTCACAGCTCGTGTTAAAGTCACCTCCTATTACCGTGTAAGTGTAATTGCCAGATAATCTGGTGAAAGTATTCACATTGCTCCTGATTTCAGAATTTTGGGCATGGTATCTGTTGTAGATGGAAATTGAAAGCATGGTTTCCTCGTTCTGAAAATTGAGGGTTATAGCTGTGCATTCCATATTGGAAAGTCCACTGACTTTTACTTCACTGAAGTTGAGATCCTTTTTATAAGGATAGCAGTGCCAAGAGTTGTTTCCGACTTATTAGTGCGGATAACTCTGTAATGTTCGAAAGCAAGAGTATGTTAATCGAGAAGATGGGTTTCAGAAAGGAACATCACAGTTGACTTGTGATCATCGAGGAAGAAATTTTACTTAATTTCACAAGAGAATTACAATTGAGAGCCATTAGCTTTAGGGATCTTAGTTGGCTTGACATAATCCAAAAGCGAATTGTAGATGTGCACTTTGTCTCGCTGGAATAGAGGTGAGCTTCCTGTACTTCGGAAGAAAATTGGTGATTTTACCCATTAGGATGAAAACCAAAGAAAGAATTTGCTTCTTTCTTGCAGAAATTGTTGGCGTTCTATTTAGGTCTGACTACTTGAATATGGCTTACGATAATACTATGTTCCAACAAATGCCGTCAATAATGTCTCTTAAATTTTAACGCCGTCATAGCTTTAATCCAAATTTTTCTGTCTTATATTTATTCGTGCACTAAGATTGCAAATTTCAATCTTTTTGGTCTGAGAGTAAGTTGCACTTAGGGCTGAATGGCAGAAAATAAAGCTCTCGATTCCGAGCTTCTATTTAACTATGTAGTAGTAGCGAGAGCCTTCATACAAAGTCTTTGATTAAATAGAAAAACGCAACACCTTTTTCAAAAATCCAAGCCCGATAGCATTTGAATTGAAGAGTTTCTAATTTTTTGCCAAAGGTTTCAAAACAGTTATCATAAAAATTGAGGAAAATAGAAAGGCCGAACAAAATGCTTGCAAATTTATTACGCCTTGAAGGAATCAAAAAAGTATAGAAAAATTCTAAAAAAAAGTTAATTATACTTTCTTTACTTTTGGATAAGCATCAAGAGTTGAAATGATTACGATAGACGCTTTCCTATTTCTACAAATTGCAGCTGTAGCAGCAAAACTAAGATCAAGGAACTTAACCTCTTTTTCCTCTTTTAGGAATTCACTTTTTCACATTATTTGACGATATTATCTAACTTTTCCTATAAATTCTAAGAATGCTTTAAATTTTACCAAATCTTACGATGATACGCCTATCTTTTCTATGTCTAATTTTTCTCCTATAAAAAAAAAAATCAAGTCTCTTAAGTTGATTGAATTTTAAAGTAAGCTCTTCAACAACTTCAAATTCACTCTTCTGGCATTCTGGGATAGGTATATATTTTGCACATAGCAATTTATTTTTATAGGCTGACAATATGGACGAATTCCATCAACATCAGAGAAGGGACATTTAATAGCAGAAGAAAATCGAATTCCTTTAAAATACTGCGAGTGCTTAATTCCTGAATAGTCACTTAAGAACGTTCTGATGGTGAATGGTACTTTAATGGAGAATTCTGTTAGGTGTGGGAGAAACTCAAGAGAATTTTCAATAAAAGAAGTCAATCTAAAGAAAATGCAAGAAGAATGTAAAAAGGAAATGATACCTTCAACAAGTTTATTCAAGCATCCGTCGTAGGCCTACATTAATAGATTTTTTGATTGAAGTGGAGAAGAGTTTTCAGTAAGTGTGGGGGGAGAATTTTGATTTTTCAATTAATTTCTAATACTTTGTGAAATTAACGAATTTACAATTTACAGACCTTCTGATGATTTCAGTTTCTATATGGTGAGTAGATTTATATTTGATAATATTCTTAAAATTATACCGTCAGAAGTGATACGGTTGTAACACGCCTGATGATGTGTAAGAACCCCGGCCAATGTTGGAAAGAACATTGTAAGAGAAACACATAAAAACTTTACACTGCACTGGAGGGAAACAGCTGTTGGACGACATGTAGTTTTACAGTCCAAAAACTCAAAAAGTCAAACAACCTTCCTAAAACATTACATTACAATCTATCTTCATTGAAATGATCCTCATCAACTTATTGGAATGCAACTGGTCACAAAAGTAAGTTAAATTGTAACTTGGCGTAGCAAGTTCAGGCTTAATTAACAATTAATTAATTAATATGAAATTCTTATTTAATCATCAATTAATACAAAAAAAAACAGAAATCACAATAGGTACCTACTTATCTTAATCTTGAGACCGAAAATGGTTTAAGTAGCCGCACGTGAACAAATTATAGAAAACCTAAAATGTCACATAAATACAGTCCCTCAGAGTAATCAACTCAACATTTTTCTTGAAAAAATTAATTTTTTTAGTTTATGGGGTCGAAATTTGTAAAGGTAGCTGAGAGCAGTGCTAGAAAATATTTAAAGCCAAAGCATTGATAAACCAAAGTTGACATTACCTTAAACCTATAATTCCACTACTTACAATTTTTTTTTATTGTATGAATGAGCCTCGTAATGTAAGAACTGTAAAATTATTATCAGTGGGTTCAGTCAGCATAAATAATGAGATTTAAAATAAATTAAAGTCATTGGAAATATTTTTACTACGTATTCAAAACTTCTGTAAAGTAGCCAAAATATTAGGGGTATCCCTGCAGCTAAACATTGCGAAGCGATTTGCTACTATTGTAGCCAAGTGGCAGCACCGGACTCCAGTTATGTTTTATATTCGCCGTTTTTACTCTTTGCCTTTTTATTCCTTTTAAAAGATAACTATTTATATAATTATTACTAGGTACAGTAGTCTCCACATAAAAAGAAATCGCACATTACTAAAATCCTTTTATTATCATATATTTCGAAGCATTCCGCAACATTTTACTAGTGTTCCGAATCTTCTACTCTGTTAATAGCAACCCCTTTTATTAACAAAACCTCCCTTATTATTTCTATTTTAAACGTAAACTTCCCCGTATATTGTCAATGTCATCTTAAATTTTTTTGTTCCGCGCATTCGTACATTAAGCTGGCCCAAATGGATTTGCAAAAGCGTTAAATTGTCTCAATACTTCAAAATATGTTAGCTAATGTAATGTCAAATTTCAGTGAAAATTATTAATGTTAGAGGCCGCTCAAACCGAAAATAATGATGTTTTATCTGGTTTGAACTGCTCTTCAACATTTTCTTTTATAACTTTTTAATTTGGCAATATATTTTCTTGATTCTTTTTTACAATTTAAGGCAACTTAGTTATAAACTTATTGCAGTGAAAGGCGTTTTAGAAAATTAAATTTTTTTTTTTATAAATTTTTTAAAACGAACATTTTTGACATCGCGACAATTTTTTTTTTTTTGTAAAGAAAAGTGGCGCGTTCATACTTTTTCTACTGTATCGTAATCTGAAATCGATTATTTTTCTAGCGATTATAACTTAAGGGTGATGTAGTATTCTCAAAATGCGATTGTTTGAGAATTGCCTGTAGAATTTGAGGAGTTTTACGTGTACCTAAAATGTCATGACAACTTGGAATGTTTTGGAAAATTGACAAACCTAGATATGGTGGATATCCTTGAAGCAGAACGTCCAGGCAATGACGACGAAGTATTGGAAGTTTTTGAAAGTGATGCTTCTACCAAAAAGTTATCAAGCCGAAAGGATGTGATTTCGCTGAATGTTGTGCTTAAATAACTAGGTATTATTTGTTCAAGAAGGAATTTTATTTGGATTCTCCGGAATATAGCAAAAGCTAAAATTTTTTTTTAATTTGTCATTTCACCACACAACCCATTAAATTTTTGGTGACAAGTTTCAAGTATTGGTCTTGACTCATCATCAACAGCTCCCAAATACCGAAATTGAGTGACTTGAAAAACAAATGAAAAAATAGAACAAAACAAAATTTGAAAAAAACCAAAAAATTGAGAAAAATAGAAAAAAAGTGTTTATTAAGAATAATTTAAAAACCCAGATTTAATCGAAACGAATCGAACCTGTGTACGCCCACAGTGGGCTGAAAAAAGAAAAAAGAGAAAGAAGAAGAAGCGTTTCGTGTTAGCAGAAAACCTTACACTCATCGGTACAGCTTGGTTTTCTGCCTGCTGTAGACGCTTGAAGCAGGCCAAATTGATCTCCTCTCATATGAACTCACAATAAATTCTGGGTTTGAATTATGTGAGGCAAAAGCTCCTATATTACATAGGGCTTGCAATACCGGACCAACTTTTCAAAACCGGAATTTCGGTATTTCATTATATTAATACAAAAACAAAGCGAAACTACACTGCAAAAAATAGAAAAAAAAAATTAATAAAAAAAATAAAATATTTAATTCAATAATGTATAATTCAAAACAATAATTTTTTTTTTAAAGTGCCACAAATGTTGTGATTTGGCTTTAAAATATGCCCTCAAAAATGTTAAATTATCAAGTGTTTTGTCGCTTAAGCTGGATCGAATTTGTGTGCACAGCAGGCCTGCTGCCGAAAGGCTCTTTCGGACTCGGCGCTAGTTGGTGGTATGGCCAAAGGCAGTCATATACTAGTTGAAGATATTTGTCTCTTAAATGTTCTACTTCGAAGTATGGTAGTTCCTGTTTTATAACTTTATAAAGTACTTTAGAATTCATCGTTTTTGAAATTCCACCCGCAGCCTTCATCACATTAACTTTCTTGGAAACTGCGATTTCTAGTTTTTATTTCATTGTCATAGAAATTAGAGTTTCTGGCTCAGAATCAGCAGATGACTCGGAAACGTCGACGGAAGAGGCTCATATGTTTTTAATATCGTCATCATCGATATTATTATATAAGCGTTCCAATAAATTCATAATTATTTTTATAATTGTTGCGTTGTTAATTCGATTAAAAATTTCATCTTCGTCGTCATCTTCTGATTCAGTAGGATTAGGATTGTGCAGGTATTGCAGTAGACTCGACAAATCAGTACGCCTTTGTTTTATACGAATAATTAGCTCTTCCTTGAATTCATTACTTAAAGCAGTGTTCTGATCTGTCAATTGATTAAACATAAATAGTAAAGCTGCATCTGCTCTAAGAAGAGTAGCATCTTGACGACAACAAGCTTCAACAGTTAATTTGATTGGAAGAAGAACTGAAATAACTGATGATGCTAAAGAAAAATCAAATTCCGAAAATGATATTTCGGCATTTAAATTTTAATCAATCAAAGACTTTTGTATGCAGTTCTTTAACTGGACAAAGCGTTCTAGCATGGCAGGTAAGCTATTCCAACAACGTGTCTTAGAATCTAGAATTAAATTCAGTTCCTTTCTAAATTGTGCTTTAACATGTTTCTGTAAAGTTTTATCATTTTTCATTGGCGAACGTCTGAACAGCTTCACAACTATTCTTATTTTCTTATCTGCTCATGAATAATTAATTAGTCAATTCCATTGTTTTCTTGAAGTATGGCTAAACTATTATCATCAAGATCACAATCATTTTGATCACTTGTATACTGGTTATATTCTGCATCAGACTTATCTGTGGTGTTCAGTTCATCTGCATTGTCTAAATTTTGGTGTATCATATTTATATATAAAACCTTAATGACAGCCAATTGAATTCCGTGAACTAAGCAAAGTTGTTGTCTTGCACAAATAAATTTTACATCTTTGGTCATGACAGATGCACCATCGGTTGTAATGCACACAATGTGTTTATTTAAGGAAACTTGGAATAATTTAAGCTTTTCTTCAACGAGGCCAACACACTTTTCTGCAGGCAATGATCCCTGCACGCGAACTAATCCTAGGTTCCAGAATTTCTTGATGCCAGCATGAACATTTATATTTAAATAACGTCGGGTTTTTGACCGATGTCCATTCATCAAATGTAAGATTAAATCTTTGTCCTAAAAGAATTTGAGATTCTAACTCTTTAATCATAACTATCAACTAAATTTTTTATAGAGTTTATAGATTTTGGTATATTTTCATACCCTCTGGCAGCTATACCTTCTCTGATATCCAGGGAAGTGCAAAATATGGTTAACGACAAACCGTCACATGCCGTCATACGAGCTAAAACTGCAGACAAAGAATTGTCCGTTTCAGAAACGAAAAATGTTGTTATTTTCCCGCTAGAAACTGTTTTCGCTTTAGAAGTTGATGGTTCTGGCTCAATTTCAATCAAAACGTTGGAGCTCGGAGCATTTGTTTTTTTTAAATTAATTTGGTGGAGTGTCCTTAGGTGGGTATGCAAACCACTTGTACTACCTCCTTGCGTCTTTATTATTTTGTTACACTTCATACATTTTGAAATTTGCCCCTTTTTCTCACGAAGAAAATAGAACCATGCGGAATTTTCATCAGCTGATTTTTCCTCAAAAACATAATTTTCCATTGCTAAAAAAGAAACAGCGCCTTAACTTCAAGTAAATTACAGACATTTTTTAATATAATTTAATTTAATATATTTGTTTCGAATGAATCTGGTTTATTTGAATTTTTCGCACTTTGTTGATCTTTTTCATTGTTTTCATTTCTTTTCTATGTTCCATTTTTTCATTTGTTTTTCAAGTCACTCAATTTCGGTATTTGGGAGCTGTTGATGAGTCAAAACCAAGACTTGAAACTTGTCACCAAAAATATAATGGGTTGTGTGATGAATTAACAAATTAAAAACATTTTTTAGCTTTTGCTATATACCGGAGAATCCAAATAAATTCTTTCTGGAACAAATATAAGTTTACCCCGGCAAAAAATCCTAAAGAGTAATCTCTACTTTTATTTCAAATAACTATGTGCAAATGATCTTGAATTAAACAATTAAAAATGTTAGGATTGGTCTAAGATTAGCTCTTATGACACCCCAGCTGATATGATATTTCATATGGTACCCATCTGCGTAAGTTTGACTTTTTCAGTGGTTTTTCGCATATATTTCTAGAACTGTTTGTCAGACAAAAAAAATTATCATAACCAATTTCATAGGATTTAATATTCTGCAGAACTTTTTACTACAATAAAACTTTTAGGACTGATCGTTTTCACAATATCTGTATGTATAAATCCTAAATTTTTATACGGCAACACGAACAAGGGGTTGGCCGAGTTAGCCCATTTTTGAAATTTTATTCGCTATTTTTATGAAAACACTGTACAGCACTCTACGTTAACGCGTTTTCAGGCAGCATCCAATTATGTATTGAAAGTTGAATTTTTGTATTGGAACCCTACTAAGATGTTACCCGATTTGTCCAATTTTCGAATTTAATTTTCCTTTTTCGTAATCGGCTGTAGCTTACTAGCAATAATTCGATCGTTTTGTGCTTTTATTCGGGGATTTTTATAGAAGCAGATTTTGTGTTTATAATCGGGCAATTGGTTATAAACAACACCCGGGTAAAATCACAAAATTTTGGATCCTAGTTAATGCGGTCTTTTGTGTGTACTACTTTTTACCGAGGACTGTCCGTTTGAGTTACTAAAGCACATTGATAGCAAAAGTGCCCCTATTTGGAATATCCGGCCGCTATTTCCTATGAGTTTTTCTAGTCGTGGAAATCTCTGCTTTTCAGTATTTCTGCTTTCATTTGTGTCTATAGTTTTCGAGCTCAAAGTTGAGAATTTTGCATTTTAACAGGAGTACTAACTTCTTGTACATATTTTTGTTCCCTTTTAATTATAAATTGTTGAGGGCTAAATTATTTTGTATATTCTGTTTTGGGCTGTGATTAGTTAATTTCGATTTTTTTTACAGTGTGGGAGTATAAAGAACAGTGTTAAAAATCAATTCTTTTAAGTGCGTGGTGAGGTTAAGTCGTGGAGGATAATTATACAGCAAAAACTAGTCCAGATAAAGTACTTGAATTTGTTTGATTAAAAATAATCATACATTTAATAGATATTCCTTTCCGCTGAGGGGTCGACAGAAAAAGAAACGGTTATTTCACTGGGTTTAAAATAACTTTGTTGAAGATGAAAAAAATCTTGATTCGCAACTACAGCAGCTCATCTAACAAAAAAAAAACTATTACTTCCCATTTCTTGTATGAATTTATATGGAAAGATATAACATCTTAGGTTTTAGATTTTAAATATTTTACACAATTTCTCTTAATACAATTATACAGAATAGAAGTTCTCGACAGTCTGACTAATATTAATTTTACATTCCAGCTTGAGAAGAGCCTTTTTCATTATCATGATTGCTACAGTTACTAGAAAAAGAGTTTTCTTATTGGGGGAGCTCAAATTATATTTTTTATGTGAAAACTGAGTGGATGCAACCTGAACAGAAAAACCATAGCATTTTTATTGGTGTACAGTATTACAGCAAATGTGGGAACATGGTAAACTCAATTTTACCATGCCATGGATTTTTCGTTGCATTTTGTTGGATTTTTGATATTGGCGCCGTCATATATTTGTCTTTGATATTTTCGAGGTTAATATAATATGTAACTCGCGGGAATCCCTACAGCCCTTACATCCTCTTCACAATGGAAGTAATATGCTTAAACTTCATGCTTATTTCTATTATTATATCCTAGATGATGAAATCATCGAGTATATTAAATGTGTTATTCCGTATGTCCGTCCGTCTGTCCGATCTGTCGATATCGCTAGAATGCGTTTATTTAGAAAGTTGAAATTTTGCACACGCGTTTTTAAAAAAAAAAATTAAAGTTAAAATGAGACAGATCGAGCAACTCTTTAGTAGGATTTCCATAGAAAAATACTGTTTATCATTATATATTTGGGCTCTGCCTAAGAACGCGTTAATCTAGAGATTTAAAATTTTAACATGGCATTTTCATAAAATATATTGTATAAAGTTTTTTGCGCATACATACAGTGCAAATGATCAATCCTAGACGTTTTAATTGTACTGAAAAGTTCATCAAAATATAAAATGAGTACTAGTAATCTTCAACCATTTTTGTGGTAGGCGCCATTTTACACATGAAAATTGTTATTTTGACATACATTTTTGGTTAATTTGACCCATTAATTTTTCTCAATTTTGATTTACAAGGAACGAGCAGAACTCTAGAATATCGCAAGCCACGTCCATTTAGGGCTGCCATCTCTATAATTATGAAATTAAGACAGCAAATTTGTTACATAGCGAATCCATTCCCAGCTGAAAAGTTATGTCCTACAAAAATAAATAAGAATATAATTAGCGAAGATATAATTACAATAACAATGGTCACTTATCTTTATGTGTGTCGTCCTCTTTGTATGTGTTTCGTCCTCTGCATGAGTGTCGTCATGTCCCTCAGCATCCTATGAGAATAATTCTGCAAAGGAATATAAATTTTCAGATGAAACTGCAAAGAGGCTAGTGAGTTACCTGTGTCGTAGCTGGGGAGGATCGTTCAGGCGTCGACCTTTTACTTGGACCTTGTTGGTTTACTAGGCCACTGTCAGACTTCGCCCGCAATTGGAAAACTGAAAAATTATAAAATGGATTTACAACTTACATCAATACTCACCGAATGGATTTATCGTGAGCTTACTTATGCTGGATCATTCCTGAAATTCTAAGCTTCATCATCCGTTTCCTGGAAATAGGTTTGAATAGTAGAGTAGATAGGCACATAGAAAACAACTTGTAAAAAAGCTAGATAGATGTAGATATTATTACATAGATAATTAGTAAACTAGAAAGATCAATGAAATACCTTTGTTAAGATGATGTACGACATCAGCTATCTACTCGAGTTGTTCGTAGCCCAAAGCGTAACTTCCCAACACGTTAACTAGCAAACAAAACTTAAAATAACATAAAACATCCGCCCGTCAAAAGATTAAAACGTTAGAACGCAACTTTGGAAACTTTAGAAAAAGTAAACATTATTCCAATATATTCCAATTTTAAAAGAGCAGAAGTAATATCAAACCGGCGAAATTAAATTTCAAAATTCAGATCAATTACCGCCATGTGTTTCACCAATTTGAAAAATCCCTATATAAAATACGGGGAACACAGATCGGAGGCTGCAATAATGGGCGATTCGAGAAGGGAAAAAAGACTTTGGAAGATGAAGCGAACAGCTCATTAATTTTCAAGTCGGAGGCAAGCGAAGTGAGTGCTGCATATAACACGCTATCAGAAATTTTACAAAAAGAAGAAAAAATTGGTAAAGATCACCGAAACTAATAAGAGAAAAGAAATTGGAGGCGAAAGAAAATAAATTAAAGATAGAGAGAAGGAAGTTTCGCAGTGGATTTGAACCAAGGAGGAGTGTAGTAGACACGTGGTATGAGACCTTCCTAAAGAATTAAAGTTAAGTACTGTGTTTTTCTTTTATTTGGTATTTAGGTGGTATTTCATATATTTTAAGTATTCGGAGCATAACTATCAGCGCTTCATTAAGTATATTGGTTAGGCGGACTTGTATACTTCGTTGCCCGGCCAAGTTCGCACAGCGACCTGAGCCAATTTATCAATAATTAAATAAGTGTTGAAGTGATTCTTTTTATAAAATTTCTCATCATTCACAAATATCCCTCAATGTTACATTTTGAGTTCGTGGACTCCAAAACCACGTGTCGCCCACAGGGGTTTCAGGCCCAATCCTTCTTCAACTCTAGCCGGGGTAACGATTGCGCGCAAAAGTAGCACGTAACAATTTCGATAGCTCCGTGAAACCAGGACATTCTTCCCGGATAATGATACTAATAAAATGGGTTCGAACTGTTATATTGTGTCTTTCTTTATTTATAAACCGTTTGTGTGGTCAGTGAGTTTTTTTCTTTCGTCCACTGTTGAGAAGTTAGTGAGAACATTCTACGTTGGTATTATGAGCCAGTATGCTAAGAAATACTGTGAAATCTTGAATAACCCGGTGCACAAATGAGCATTCGATGTTTTTCAAAATTAAGCAAAAGTTGATTTGCACCCAAGACGGGCTTAGCTTTTGGTTGAAAGTTTTTAAATTCACCCAGTCCACTGTCAATTTTTTGTGATCAATTTCAGTGTTCTTTTCTATAAAAATAAAACAGTATTTTCAATTGCAGTCTATCGAGTATTCTCAGTTATATAATGCGAAACATCCAGTAAAACTTATCAAATTGTTGTAAGCTTGCTCTACGCCGTGGAACAGCATGTTCTTAGTTAGTAAAATGCTCACGCCTACATTTCCCCTTTTCTGTAAAAGTTCCGATATTTCTCTCTTTCAATGCAAATATCACACGAGCGCCTTATGTCGTGCTCTCATGATAGTAGGTACTTATAATGGAGCTGTACATACGAGCTCCCCGCGACGAAAAGGTCGCGCGGTAGTTGCGCAAACGATTTGGTCTGGCATTCTCCCTTCAAGACGCGCGAACCGCATAAGCACTTCTGCTAGGCTTCTGCATTTCCACGCGAGCTGCAAAATGGTCGTGCGTCATATTCTATTAGAAACATAGTGTTTTCGATGTGGTGGCAGACTTTTAAATTATGAATAGGAAAATTGATGTTGATGGAGGAGATATGGTACAGATCAAATCTTTGGGATAATAGCAATGAAATATACAAAGATCATAATAAAACATACGATAATAGTTGAAAATAGTAGCTCTAAAAATTCCTTCAAATTAGGATGCCTCAAAGAGAAATGCCTTGTGAAATATCTTTCGCTGTTTAGTGAATGCAAAAAGTTCTTTCGTTTTTTGATTTTTTAAAAGTTTTTCAACAGAATATAAAAATTATTTGGAACATTCGTTTTGATCAAAAGTTATAATCAAACTAAATAGGTAGCTAATAGGAAAAAAGTTACATAATTTTCCATTGTGCGCAAAAAGTTAGGCCGTGTGACAACCACGAGATTTTCATCATGATGTGCGGGCAGTCATACGAGCGATTATTTTGTAGCTCGTGTGACATTGGCCTAAATGTGAGTAGGTATTACTTTTTATTAACATATACCCATCCTTTATCTTACATAATTTTTGCTTTTTTTTTATAATTTTATGAATACGGGGTCTCTTTTTATATAGGAAATCTTTTTCTCTCGTGAAATGTCGGCAATTTGGGTTACTTAATATGAGAAGTATTTGGAAGTACGCTGATATTTGCAGTTATTTTATTTATGTGAGTTGACGTACTATAGTATCGAATATCCGCGAGCGCGCAGAACACAATACACAGGTAGTTCACGATTACGATTTATAACGATTTAAATTTGACTGTAACAAATATATAGAAAAGCTCAGACTGTAATGCGGACCAGTACCAGCATACTTATTTGAATGACAAATATATGTAAAAAATACAAAAAATATTAAAAAATTCATATAAAATAAAACCAGTAAAAAAGCTGGAATTGGTCAATGATCTATTCTTACGCTACTCTAGATAAATTCATGTATGTAATTTTGTCACCTCTCTGCAAATTTGATTGTTTAAGTGGTTTTTCGCATATATTTCTAGAACGATTCGTCGGACAGCAAAAACTAACAAAAACTAATTTCATATAATACTATATTCTGAAGTATTTTTCAGTACAAGGAAAACATCTAGGGATAATCGTTTTGACAGTATAAGTAAAAAACCTAAATTTTTCAATGGCAGCACCGGTTGCGCGATTTAATCCATTTCTAAAATTGCATTTACTATTTTTATAAAAACTTCATATACAAAATTTCAGCTTTCTCCGTTGACGAGTTCTCAGGCAGTGTTAAGATGAAATGTTCCATGTTCGAACTTTTTTAAAAGGCCTTGCACAAAATTTCATCTTTCTTAGTCAGTACCACTGACATATATAACATGGACTGCCTGATTTGCTATTTCATATGGGTCAACTTTTTTTGGCAGGGTGTGACAATTATCTTAATTTCATGTTTTACTTTTGCTTTAATATTCATATTAAAAGTTCTACAAATTATAGAAGCACTCGAAATTATTTCTCTCCTTGAAAGCTTATCTTCTACAACATCAAATATTTTTTAAACTTGATTTTTAAAGAAATAAAATTAAACAATTTTTGTCTACCTGCTCCTAAAAGTAGGTATGGGGGACAGAGAAAGGATTATAAATATTGTATTGCCATCTATTTCTATCCTATATATTCATTTGGAAAACCACTGAACTGAAACTGGACTATGGTGTATTTTGTATAGTACTTTTTATTTGTAGTTCAGCGGAATAAAGTAGTTAAACCAAAAAGGGACAACTATAGAAAAATGATCCCATAATAATGTCAAATAATGTAAGGAATTTCAGTAGAATCAGCAGTCCATTTTATATATGTCAGTGGTCAGTACGCTCTCGAGTCAGGACTGACAGGTGAACATGCAAAAATCAAAATATGTTTTAATATTTTCCATGGGTATCCAATCTATTTTTCTCTACCATCATTATTTCTATGCGTTACAAACCTAATGACAAACTTAGCATACCCTATGACTTCATCATAAATAAAAGAAAATTAATAATATTAAACTAAATTAAAATAAAATTTACAAATTTAAGAGAGAATCCCGTTCTAAGAATAAACATTATTTGACACTTGTTAATTAGGCTATAAAATATAATCATATTATTGGAAGAGTTATATTTTGGAAATGATCGATTCAATTTTGTAAATATAGATGGCACAGTAGTAAATGAGAACAGCCTGAAAGTTAGGAACTTGCATGTCAACGATAATGAAATGGAATATATTGGCCGCCGATGTTATAACTTAATGCGTTCATAAATTCGCACGCCTTTCAACATTATTTAATCGTTCCAATGAAGAAATGTTCAAAATGGAAAGAATTATCCATTGAAAAAAATAGTTTCCATTTAATCAATATGAACATTCTTCAAAAATGTATCCAAATATACAAAAATCCATTTGCATTCAAGTGGCAACATCACTTGTGAGTCGATTCGTTCTGTCGGCGTTTTCAGGTATACCGAACACGTACAGTACACACAAAATTTAAATTTTTATTTAATTGGTTTTAAAAATTGTCAAACGCGGACGGTATAGAAAACCTCGCCCGGACGCTCCCCAAACGCCTTCCAAACTAGGAAAAATTCGGGGAAACCCCGACGGATGGCAACCCTACGTCCATCAAGAATTTGGCGGGATAATATTAGATTGCATTAGGTGTCCTCCGATCAGTTTTACATCTGAAAATAGCATATTTTGCAAAATCTTTATAAAGGTGTGAGGTAATAACCAATATAACAAATTAAATTAATTAGTCTTATTTTTGCATACGTTCAAAGGACTATTTTTTTTCTTCCCGTCCCGTTCTGGTGGTAGATTGATTTAATTTATAGATTTTTTCCGGAAAAACTTTACGTAGTATTTTACTCTGGCATTCGGTAATAGAAATTCTCTATAAACTTCCGACGTTATAGATTTAATTAATTATCCGGAAGTTACATTATGTATATCTCCTAGAACAATTCGTTACATGTTTATGTAAGCATAGAAATTACCGTGTGGTGCAAGATAAAGAAATGTATGTAATTTTAGACTAATGTTGGGTACATAAATGCATAGCAATGCAATAATATCAAAATCAACATTAATTATGTACCTCACAAGCGTTATACTCATAATCAACTTGACACTTGACTTTCTACCACCGCATCTTCTCATAATTGATAAAGTCATTAAGTCTCCGTTCCTCTACTTTTGGGATAAGACTTTTCGCATAAAGACTTTCCCGTATTATGAGGGAATATCATGCAAAAAATAAGAAAGCAAAGAAACGCTACTCCATATATACTTCGTGAAAAGCAAGGAGAAGATAAAAGTAAATGACAGTTCGTGATTTGGTGTTACAAACAAACTAATTCATTATTGTCTATCGTTAAATTTAGTTAACTAATTAAAATAATACAGGAAAAGGAAAAGAGGTGGAAGAAGAAGATGAAATAGCTGTTGAGATTACTATTTATTTGAAGTTTATTAGAAGCGGACGGCAATGATGACGAAAGTGAATTTTTAGAGTTCCCATACTACCATAATTAATAACAATGATGGGGAAATTATACCATATGGTGAGAGTAGAGAGAATTGCTACCGCAAAACACTTTGCCCTAAAATATATAGGGAGGAGGAAATTTTTGAATTTGAAATTATTCAACTGTATTGCTTGGGATTCCTTTTGACTGGCCCTGGCTCCCTAAATGTGTTCTTGTATAAAAGGGGGCTGTCTGAAAGCGAGGGATGTATGTGTGGACACGGTTGCGAAGACTGGGTACACGTACTATGTGAGTGTCCAACCGATGAGGGTTTCAGAGACTCTTAGACAGCATGGGTACAGTTAGAGCTGGAGAAGGATATGATGTCAGCAACGTACTCAGCCTAAGGGAGCAGCAGCTGTGCATAAGCGAATATGTAAAGGAAGTCTTTAGACAAAGAAGGAGTATGCATGCTAGACAGGAAATGCCAGGAGTAGCAGAAGATGACTAAAATATTATGCAGCATAGAATGGAGAGGGTCATCAGACCCGGGCTTGCATAAAGCCCAACTGAAGAAGTCTTGGCTATGATATAGCCTTGGCTACGAACACCTGACCAGAGGTTATCTGGTACCACGGCGTCGGTAGCCCATGGAACTCTCTTCCATGCCGACATTGGTCAGCCCTTCGGGGAGTAACGTGGTGGTTGTGGTCGCCCATATCGCGGGCAGAGTGAGTGCCCTGGTGCATTGGAGGATGCAGTGATCATTCATGTAAGTGAATGATTGCTGACATCTTCTCGCTGAGCTAGGGCATGATCTTGGCATGCAGTTGCGCTTAATCAACCGGGTGCCCTGATCCATAGATCGGAAGAGATGTCGGATAGGTCTTGCTCCCATCAGTGAGGGCGCCAGGCATGCACTTGGTGTCGACTGATACTTCAGAAGCAGAAATACAACTGGAGGGCGATGATGACGTCACAAAATCAATCCGATTGTGAAGAACACCGTGGGACTAAGCCATGATGGCAGGTGATAACGTTAAACCCCCAAGGACTTTCTGTATTAAAAGCAATTAGATGATTGTAAAGTATACTGAGATTTTCCATTATAGTGTTGGATCGCGCAATCTAGACGACGAATTAATACTAAATCGTCGGTCCCAAATTTCTCCCTCCAAAGATTGATTATTGCCATCACTGTATCGCAAGGGCTACTATCGTGTTGAAATTACACATAGATATGACTTTCTACATCATTCCGCAAGAAATTTGTATTGATCGCCCTATATCTAGATCGGTTCACAGATACCGTATACAGGGTGTCCCGTAAGTGGTGTAAAGTCCGAGGACTATATGTAGACAGTTCATAAATAGACGAAAATTTTTTTTTGTGGTAGGGGGGTAGCTATTGGGGAGGTAGCTATTGGGTATGTTTTTATAGATCACTCTGTCACACATGTTACATCCTATGATAGCTGGTCAAAAGTTTAGTAGACAATAGCTGGCTTTTTCCAACGGTCTATAAACTTTTTCCCATTTGCAGTTATGGCTCAACAAAATTAAAATTTCGGAACTTTCACTCGTTGTTTTTTTATTTAACTACTATTTTTATCAAAAAACACGTCATTAAGACGAATTTTTCATATTGGATTTAAGAAGCCTTAAGTCTTAGCTTTAAAATGTACCTATTATCCAAAAAGTGACTCTTTTTGCAATTTTTCTGAAGAAAATCCACCGAAAAAGTTCAATTAGTGCCAGAAAGTAGGCAATTATTTTTTGGGGACGAGCTTTTTAAGCATTTTTTACTGTATATATTCAAGTAAAAGTACAAAAAACTCAGAAAGAGTTACATTTTCGGTACAGAGTATGATAGGTCATTTTAAAGGGGAGCTTTAGGGATTAAATCCAAAATGAAAAATTGGCGTTGATGGCGTATTTTTTTTTATAAAAAAATTAGTTAAATAAAGAAAAAAACGAATTAAAATCCGAAATTTTTAAATATCTGGAGCCATAAAATCACACCGGAGAGGAAAACGGAAAAATTTAATACACCTTTGGAAAGGCCCGACGGTTCTCTATCTACAGATATTTAAGTCATTATCATAGGGTGTAACAAGGAGAAGTTACAGTGTGATCTATAGAAACATACCAAAATATCTTTAGGTCTCGTTATTTGGGAAACCGTTTAGATTTCTCTCCCCTTTCCATACAATTTTTTGCTCATCTAAAATGACCTATCCATAACCTTCCAGTTTCATACCACTTACGGTACACCCTGTATATATATATATGTAACTTCATTCTAAAAAAAATTGGGCCAATCACGTCATCAGTCCAAAAATCGCACAAAATCGTTTCTTTTTTGTATTTTCAGATTTTTTTGCAATATTTTCTCGAGAGTTCTGCTATTTTATGCATCTGCCAAGTTTAAAAAGATCCTTGAAAATAAGGATAATGTTTTGAAAAAGAGCGTTTATTTCTAATGTTCAATTACACAAACATAAATGTGAAGTCACGAATGATTGGTTGCCTTCAATTCTAGAGAAAATTGTTCCTAAGTACGCTTTAAAATGAAGATCTTTTCTTAAAATGTCGTTATAGTTTGAGTAGCTGCTGGGCACTTTTACTAACTGATGTGTTTGGATTTTCAGCAAAATCCTTGCGCTTAACTAAATTTGCAAAATATTCACTAATTCAAACAAAATGGTGCAATTATTCTTTCGAGTTTCGTACATAATTCTTAAATCGTTCCCCAAAAACAATTCCTAATTTTGTAGAGGGTTTTAAAAATAAATACGCACTGTTTTTACTTATCACTTATCAAATTACATAGAGCATTCTAGGACAACAATATGTCACCATTTGGTCACAAATTTGATCTGGTATGTCAAATTGGGAACTCTTTAGAATGATTTTCTTTTTCTTAGTTACCATAAGTAAATTTTCAACAGTATAGTTGGGAGTTAATTTTGCCTTTGTAGTTGAATAACGACGGTAGTTTGAGGCGATACTCAAAGCTTATTTAGTTTTTTTTTCTTTATCATAGTGCGTCCGGTGCCCCAAAGTGCTATATGAAGAACGAAAAGGGTGAGTTATATTTAACTGATGTTTGTAGGCTATGTCTAAAAGAGGATGAAACGAGCATGTGCTCTGCGAATGCGAGGCCTTTGCATACTATTGATTGCGGGCCTTTGGCTCATACTTCTTAAAGCCAGCCGACTTCGAAGAAACTTCATCCAAAAAAATACTGCTCTTCGTAGGAAGTGTGGGGTTGTTGAATGAATCGGTGCACAATAAGCCCATAAATGGCTGCAGTGCAAAGGCTAGTCACTCCGCCTTATTCTTTAATCTTAATCTGATATTTAATTTGCCCAAATTTTGGTTTATCAAAAGAATAATTATGAAAATTTAACAGACTCCTCATAAGGAAGATTTTTGATTTTAATACACATCGTTTGTATTAGTTATATTTCTGATTTAATATGTGTTCACAAAATATAGAAAATAAAATAAAAAGAGAGCACTAGAATCTTTAAGCAAAACCCAGTCCAGACAAAAAAAACTTTTCATTCATTACTCACTCCCTCTGGTGACCCTTTCGATTCTTTAGCGAGTTTTTACTTTTTAATTCAAAAACGAGGCATACTAGGATATCCATCGGATGGTTGGGCTCTGTTCTAAAGGGTACATCTAACCATCAGATCTTCCCAACAGTTCCACGGTAAGTTAACTATCTATTTTCTTTCCGCCTACTCTCCGCATGCCTTCCATTAAGTAACATTTCCCAACTACAATATGGAACATTTAAAAAAAAACAAGTGAAAAAGCTAGAATTGGTCTAAGACCAATTCTTATGATACCCTAGATGAATGCACGTATGAAATTTCGTATGAGCAATTTTGATTTTTTGCATTGCTTTCTCGCATATACTTCTAGAACGACTCGTCGGACAAAAAAAATGATTATAGCCAATTTTGTAGCATTTGTTATTCTGAAGAAGTTTTTAGTACAACAAAAATGTATATGACTGATCGTTTTCAAAGTATATGTAAAAAACCAAAAATTTTATTTGGCAACAGCAAGAAGGGGTTGCCCGATTCAGTCCATTTTTAAAATTTTATTTGCTATTACTATGAAAACACAACGTACCAAATTTCAGCTATCGATGTCGACGCGTTCTCAGAAAGTGTCCACATATATATTGGAAAACGAAATTTTTGTATGGCAGCCCCACGAAGGAGTTGCCCAATTTGTCTTATTTTCGAACTCAATTTTACTTTTTTTTTTTAATTTCCGTGTACAAATTTTCAGCTTTCTAAGTTAAAGCATTCTCGAGTTATCGTGCGCACGGACGGACGGACGGACGGACATACCGACATGCAAAAATCAAAATAACTTTTAATTTTATGCGGGGGTGGGTGTCCAATCCATTTTGCTCTACCATCATTATTTCTGTGCGTTACGAACGGTATGACAAACTTAGTATACCCTATAGATTTCATCAGCGCCCGCTACAGGGTGGAAAGCTATCGTGCGCAACAAGTTATGAGAGCTACTGTTTCTCCTTTATACTACCTTTCCTTCAATATTCGTGACAAAAAATCAAATTGGAAACCTCAAAAGCACTGACCACCACATATGGAATCTGTATTGTCTCAACTTTCTCCTCTTTATGTAAAAATGTAAGCAGTGGGCTGAGAGTTTGTTATCAGTTTTCATCAATCTGTCCGTTAAGCATATTTATCTGACACACAGTAGTTTATTTACCAGCAGAGGTCACTCAATCCTTTTTATCATAAAGTAAAAGTTTCAAACAAACTATTTTTAATACCTATCTAAAAAGATTTTGTTAGATTCGTACATTTCACGTATTATTTGTTTATGGCGTGCAGCAACAGGTAAATTATCTTGTAAATCTGTGGCAAAACATCTATGCGAGGCCGCAAATTTGTCAAGTCTTGACCAACCACTTTATAAACCCAGGAAAATTTCGAAATTCTAGTCTAGTAACACTTTGCTGAAACAGAAAGGTTTATGCGGGGTGTTTTTGTTTTTGCTTCGGTGTTAACCCTCAAGTCCATTTTGTGTTCGATTTGCCAGAGTCATGGTACTCGTGACTCTGGAAGCTGTAACTTTCTGTTTTTGTTTGATACTTGGGTTATCCCCAGGTAAACCCTAGATGCTCCTGCTCTTGAGTAGGAGCAGCGCGGTTCGCACAAAAACACGAACCTGGCTCTTCGGAGTTAATTGCTATTTGACATGGTTCTGACATGTCCCCGGATAATTCAGGAATAACGTTCCGGCAGCAAAAACAAAAACCCTCCTAGGCAGACATTTGATAAAAACGATTTGAACAAACATTAGAATAGTCTTATGCCAGCCCTCGAAACATAGTAAAATATATAACACCTCAAGGGACAAATCATAAGAGGATTTGATTTATTTAATTTTATGTCCAACAAATAAATTTTTTTTTTCAAAGATACGTCAATTTAGATCTCCCGCGACGTCAACGTGAAAAGCAATCAAGTGTCAGTGTTGCGGTGCTTCCACTTTAGTCGGACTGCCGTAGGGATATTCCGGGCTTACAGCTTAGAATATAGAGAGTACATAGGAAGAGTGATAGTGGGTTAGTATCTGTTGCCGCTGCAGTGTAAAGTCAGTACAGCCGTGTAGTAGAATCAATATAGGGAGCAGGTCAAGAAGACATATGGTTGAATATACTACAGTTGATTCCACCGAAAATACTCTAAGTCGCTGCCACTGCGCCAAGATACCCAGGGAGTTTCTCAGCTGTCACAAACAACAACAAATCTTCAATAAACAAATATTTCATCGTTTTTGTTATTAATTTCGATTTAATTTAATACAAAAATGTGTGTAAAGTACACAAAATAATATTTTATAACTACACTTGCCTAAAAAATGATTTCCTACTTATATTTTCAACAGACTCAAATCGTTGCAAATTAGGAAACTTCACTTGAAAGCTGAAAGTACATTTGTCTCTTTCTTCAATATAATTCTGATCTACTTCACGATACCCTGAAAAAATCCACGCTTATGCACACGAATCTTACAAGTATCAACACTTCCTGTGTCTCTATATTGTAAGGCTCACAGTCACACTGCGGGTCCCATACTTCCATCAGACTGGCGTAGGGATAGTCTGGGTTCTGTCACCTGGACAGCCTGGGTTCTGTCATCTGGACAGCCTGAACCAAGAAGTTAATTGGCCTCAATGCGGCTGATTTAATCTAACCAAGTGAAAAGAATTCAAGCAATTCTGCTAACTCAGCAAAGCAATCTTGCACCTGTTGAGAACGATACTGTTTCAAGCTGTTGTCTTTTTATAGCTCTAGGCTGTTCGTTTACATCTGACATTTAATTTGCCTAAGCAAATATCTCAGCACTATAAATTAGCCTAATTAGAATCAATCAATCATGAAAATGTGCATGTTCTTCGTAATAAATGTCGCAGACTTGTTCTTATATGACTTACGATTTTCAAAGAAATTACTGAAGCGTTTATATTAACGCCTAATAATCACATTAATATCAATTAATCTTAACAATGTTACGTATGTAGGGATGTGGTGGCCTGGAAATGAAGAATATATTTTAATATAATTGCTATAATATATTTCATGGGGACTATACCTGTCTGTACATTTTCGTTTCGTCTTATCTTATCTCCTCCAGTATGAAATTTGTTTGATTCTTCAAAGATTTTCACATTACTTTCAGGTCGTGAGCACTATAGTGTAATTACGTACCCTCGCTAAAGCTGGAGACACCTCTATGGATTGCGAAATCGATTTTAACGCAATACTTTTTTCCTGGCATGGGGTTACTAAGGATACTACTGCGTCGCTATGAGTCCTGTAAGATTTATATGTAACGTAAGGAGAGTGAGTTTTCCGAATTACAAATCATATTACCTGGTATATGCACCGATATGGAAAATTCTTTGAATCAGAGTATCGATGCGCCTATAAACTTTTTTTTACCGTGACATCTCTAATCCCTGCTGTATTTCGTCACAAACAGTATTAAAAAACCAAGTAAAGACGACGTAAGGTAGGCAGTGGTACCGCACGAAGTTCTTCTGAATACCTTGGAGATGGAACGACATTTATATCTTTAATTAGGCAATTATTATTTTCCGCTTTGTATCATTATTGGGGCTGTCCGTAGCCCAAAGTATAAATCTAACTGAAGAAGACGCCATAAATAGCTCACACGGAAATTTAAAAATAAAATACATTAAAAAAACATTTAAAATAAATAAATTTCGTAACTAAATTGCACTAAAATGGTAAAATTATTTTTGTTTCTCAGTGATATACACAAGGAAAGTTTCGTTGCAAAATGAGAAATGCTACAACTCAGATTAAATCTTAAAAGTTTTAGCATCCATAACTAGGGGAAGGCGGGGGGGGGGGGGGTATCGGGTACATAAAATGTATTTCATTATGGAGATTGAGGAAGTCGTTGTTTTTTATTTTGGATATATAGATTTATTTGCACATTCTGTGGCAAAGTTTACAGGACAAAAAAGAACAAAATCAAAAACGGTTTTGCAACGGGGTTGGGGCAGGATCGTGTGGAGTATAGGGCAATATTGCACATTTTATCAGTTGTTTCGGCACGACAAAAGTCATGGTCAGAAAATATATCGGGAATCGTTGGAAAAATTCCTGTTTTCCGGAAGCCTGAAGTAGCAATTTGAAGAGTGGCTGGTTTAGAATATGCCAGACCGAAGAGTTTCCTAATTTGGTATTGAGCAGAAACTCGACCAGGTTTACTACGAAGCCAAATTTTAACATCTTGGCTGTAGTATGCGCTTAGCAGTCTCATGAAGCTAACATCGGTTGTAAATGATGGGTGCAGTGTGAGGGAAAACACAGCAAAACAATCCCATTTTTTCGCGTCCAATCAATTGCTTCGAAATTTTTGGTTTGGGTCGCATGGCCGTCTATCAATAAAAGTGCAGGCTCATCAACTGATGGTTTCATGGAGAAATGCTTCAGCCACTCCAAAAATATTGCAGCCTGCATACACCCACATTCATAACACACTATTTTTGTCCCAGACGGTGTTCCGTCCATCAGCTCATCTTTCATTCATTTCCTAGGGAAAGTCATTAAAGGTGGAACAAAGTGGTCGGTAGCGGAAAAACAAATTTCGACAGCTATGAGCTGGCCCCTGTCACCAGAAGTCAAAACACCGACTTGGCGCCAACCCCTTTCAGCAATTTGTTTTGACTGGCTTTTCGGAACACTTGATATTCCTGTTTCGTCCACATTAAAAATTTTGTCTGGGGTAAAATGATATTGGTCCATATGCTCAGAGAGATGTTTAAAAAAGGTATCCACCGGTGACTTATTAAAGCCCATAGCTCTTGCCGCTGACCTTGGTTCAGGAGCTCGAAGTGATAATGTAGGATGCCGCTTCATGAAATTTTTAAGCCAATATCTTCCTTACGATTAAAATTATGAGTAAGAAGATTTCTTTCTGCCAGTCAGCCCAAATAATCTTGCCTCTATTGTTTTTAAATAATCCTTCAGCTGTTTTTCATGCTCTGATGTAAAACCAGTTTTATATTTTCCCATACCTCTGAGGAGGAATATTACTGTAGTTTTTTCTAAAAAATAATAAACAAAATAACCTTTCTCTTCTTTTCTTCGCAGAATTATCGATGTAGATATCACACCCTGTTTAACTTTTCTCGCCCTATCTTCCAATGTTGATTGAGGAACGTTGTGTGCTTGAACAGCTTTCTTAAATTCGATTTTACTACTCAATATTTTAATCGATAGCACTTTACATGTGTTATTTTAAAAGTTTTTTAATGTATATTATTTTCTACTTTTTAGTCATAAATTCTAAACACTATCTGCAATCTCGAATCTCAACTATCGACTCTCAAATCATGACACTCGACTCTCGACTATCGAATCTTGACTCTCGAATGTCGAAGTTCGACTCTCGAATCTCAAACCTAGACTTTCGATTCCAATCTCGTCTCTCAAATCTCGGCTCTGGAATGTCGGCTTTGGAATCTGGACTCGACTCCCGAATCTCCAATCTCCACTCATATCCCACACGACCCAAATTGGACAACCGCAATGGGGGTAGTTACAACCCCAATGGAGGTAGTTACAACCCCAATGGTGGTAGTTACAACCCCAATGGTGGTAGTTACAACCCCAATGGTGGTAGTTACAACCCCAACCTAAAAAGCCCCTTAAGAGGATTTTAACCCACCGGAAAGCTCCCCATTCACTCATTATTAATATAAAAACCAAATGTAGGTCCATCCACGTTTACTACCCTAAAACTCTTTCGTCACAAACGGCATCCTCAGGCGCTCAGACATATAGTTTTTGGTCAGGGGTTTGTGAGTTGACGAAATTTATTTAAAAATGGCAAATGAAAAGAAAAGTACTAAGACCTTTCAAAACAACGAATTTTTCAAAAGATTAAATTGAAATACGCAACGTAGAACATTTGGCATGTACATAAGCAAATGATCTGCTGAGTTTCAGGAATTGAATTTAAAACGTTTCTCGTTCATTGTTTATGTTTTCTACAGAATTTCTAAAATCAACTACGATTGCTCAGCCCTATATACATACTTACTAATGAATTTCACAACTCTACCCTGCAATATCTGTTATATTTCTGTTTAAAAATATTTTGAATATTGAAATTGAATATTTGAATTTTAACAAAAAGTGAGGCTTTAGCTCTTGTGTTTATTTATGATGAAAACTAAAAGGTATGTGATAATAACGTACAAATCGAGTTATATAAATGTGTGTACGTATTTGCGTACAGTCGGTCCTAACGTGTGTACTTCTCCTTTCAGATTGAACTGAGATTTTTTTATTTTAAATTTTTACAAGGATATCTACGAGTAGAGAAATCGCGGAGACCGCCATACTTAGCATACTTGAAGAATCGGAATATGAAATTGATTCCAATATTGAAACAGGGCCGATAATAGAAGATAATGCAGATCAAACAGAATACTAGTTAGTGTCGAAAAAAATTAGAGTTGGTAATCATATACTTTCATTGCGTAATGAAGATAATCAGGAGCAGGCGGGGGATGATGCTACGGATGATGAATATTCCGTTCCAGAAGAAAATATTGTAAGTGCAGCGATTCTGGAGGATCAAGGTGAAGAGAATTTTTCATATACAGAGAAAAATAGATTGAGTGGCGAAGACGGGCATTTGTTCCAATTATTTTTGAAGCTGAATCTGAGGCAACAACAAGCATGGAAAAAGTTTTATCCCCTTCACAATATAATATTCGATATTTGAGGAAGGAAATATTTGACAAAATGGCGGAATGCACACCAGTATATAATATGCGCAACAAAAAGATGCTGCAAATTTTAAGCCAACCAACTCTATAGAAATGAAAGCGTTAATTGGCCTTGCATATGGCAATTTGATGCTTAAAATTTCCACGCATAAGAATGCTTTGCAACAAGAATTTTGGCATTGATATATTCAACAAGTCTATGTCCAGGGACAGGTTTTTTCAACTGAGAAATAATTTGCACGTGGTAAACTTATTGGAACGCCCTAAGAATAACAATGACAAGTTTTAGAGCATTAGACCACTGATGAATATGGCACGAGAAAGATGCTTCAATTTAGAACTCGAACAAAACTTGGCAATTGATGTACAAATGGTCCACTTGAGAAATCACTTGTCAATTTCGCAATATATAAAAGGAAAACCCAAACCATGGGGAGTCAAAATAGTTGTACTATATAGGGAAAGTGGGATTGTCTACGACTTTATTGCGTACCAAGAAAGTGGGACCGAGCTATGCAAAAGAATCTGAAAACTTTTAGCCTTGGAGCTTTAGTTGTCTTGCAATTATGTAAAAGAATACGTAATAAAGACTATAAGTTATATTTTGATAATTATTTTACAGCCTTCCAATTGTTGCACATTTTACAAAATAAGTAAATTCACGCAGCTGGAACCATTCGTGTGAATCGATTATCTAGTCCTCCCCTGTTAACGGACAAAGAAATGAAAAAAAAGCCCAAAGGATTTTTGGATGAAATTTCTAGTAGAGATGGTGATATTGCACTTGTCACATGACAGGATAATAAATCGGTGGTGTTGGCTTCTAATTTTATTGGAATTGGGGTTCAGGATGAAGCTAAAAGGCACGAGAAGGAAAATAAGAGATATTTTTCGATTAAACAACCAGAGATCATTCAGCTTTATTATAGTAATATGGGAGGAGTAGTTTTATTGGATCAACTAGTAAGTCATTATCGGACTTACATTAGGCCTTAAAATTGGACTATATGAATAATAACCCATTTTGTTGATTTCGGAGTTGCTTAGTTAGAATATAGGCGTGATGGCAAAATAAAAGTAATACAAAAAAAAAACAACTGGACTTGATGGATTTTGGAATGGAAGTTGCCAGTGGACTTATTTATGCTGGTGTAACAATTCATCGAAAACCTGGAAGACCATCACAATCGCCTATGGATGACACATAGAGATTGAGCCACGCAGAAAATATAAATAAGCTGTTCCGGCAAAACAAATAAGATTAGACGAAGTTTCTCATATGCCTGGTCACAGCGGTGAAAAGGAAATTCCATGTAAGCTCAGCGGTTGTTCAAGGAAATCGCGAATTTACTCCATGAAATGCAATATATATTTGTGTTTATCAAAACACAGAAATTGTTTTGCAGATTTGCATACAAAGTAAAGTAATTTGATTTGAGTTTTGATTTTTTTTTCTTATAAATTATATATGTACATATATTTTATAAAATTACTTTTGGACTATATTGTTTTGTTTGGAAATGTTTAATTTTTATTTCTTTTTTAACTCTTTTTTATAATAATATTTTTTAAATATAGACGTAATGCAACTACAATATTTTTTATTTCTCACCTCTATTAATGGACTTTTTATAAACAACGAGACCTATTTACATTATGAAAATCCGTGCAAAAGCAACACAAAAATTGTTTTATTATCTATATATTGTTCTTCAACGTCTATTCAATTAATATTCGCGAAAAAAAATTTTTTGCTCCAAGGAAAATAATTCAGGACTGAATGGGTTAACCAAAGCTGAACCGATTCAAGCTGATTTGGAAAAGTACCAGAAGTGCAAAATAAGGGGGTTTGGTTGGTAGGTGAAGCAAGTACAAAATTTAACACTATGTACTTTTTATTTATTTTTTCCACTTAGGCGTCATTTGAGAAAAAAATGCCTATTTATGATAATAATAATGAGTGAGAATAAAACGAGGAAAAAAACAACGAAAAAATCACGTTTTTTGTATGGGAGCCCCATTTAATTTTAAATTTTATTTTATTTTTATTATTTGTTGTTATATCGCCACTAGAAATACACAGTCTGTGAAAATTTCAACTGTCTACCTATTACGGTTTTACGGCTCATGAGATACAACCTGGTGACGGACGGAAGGACAGCGAAGCCTTAGTAATAGGATTCCCGTTGTTACCCTTTGGGTACGGATCCCTAAAAAGGAAGAGAAACCAAGAAGGAAAAGATTGACCAAGTGGTGCAAAAACAGGAAAAAGAGGAAAAAGAAAATCCTTAAACAAGGAGGACTAAGGGAAATGTCGGACAGAACTACTAACGAACTGTGGCGTAAACCTAACCCAAATGGGACGATAAAGATATTGGGACTAAGCAATTCAACACTGAGAACAGTTGTGTCAATTCCCCCTGGGAACTCTTTTCTCAGGGGTCATTTGCAAAAGATGAAACTCGTTGATGATCATGTAGAAGATGCGGAAGGCAACCCGAAACGGTGACTCACTTCTTGTGTCACTGTCCGGCTCTCTCCGGAAAGCGTTACAAATTTTTTGGCTCACATCACCTGGAAGAACTGTATGAAGTAGTTAGGGAGGGTGAGGAATTTTGTTATAGCGTCCGACTGGGACCTATGAGCAATTGATAATAAGTTGGTAGGGTGACCGAAGTGACTAGGTGTGGCCTACGTTCCACAGACCCCATTTCCCAGGGACTCAACTACTTTTCAATCCATCCCTAGAGTAAAAACAATTAAAAACGATTTTTTACTGTTCCTCATTACCGCCCTTTATTCGTAATAGTGATGCAGTTATAACCTCATCAGATCAATCTAACCTGCTGAATTACTAAATTCGTTGCTAATTCATTTTCTTCACCACTGTTAAGCCAGCTCCATCCTTTGTAAAACACCCGCAAATTATTTTGGTTCAACTCTCCAAAAGATTTAAAAATTTATTTTCCGCAGCATACATATTAACCAAACTAATTAACAAATTTAAATTAAACAAATATTTAATTATGAGCCAGTGATAACAAACCTACGGTGGATTTACTATAGGTATAGTATGTGCTATATGTGTATATGTATAAAGATCCCCTTTAGTTCAATGTACTATATACCGCCACTCCTCAGAATAATAATTATCACTTGACTTACCCCATTTGAATTTCTTATTGCAAAAGTTGACAAAATTTTCGCGATATACATAACTAAACTTTTGGAAAACAAAAGCCTCAGATCGTGTTTACATTGTCACGAAAGTTAGCGCTCAAAATGAGAACAGCCAAATTTTTGATTAACTTTCTAAGTATTTCTAAGTGGAAACAAACTGGATAACTTCCATGTTGTGTAGCAATGGAATAAGTTCCTACTGCGATTTGTCAAATTTACGGCGAATTTATTCAGGATTTCAATCGGGGGATAATATCTGAGGCAAATGTAAAGTAAAGTGTAAAGTAAATTAATTAATAATTTCTTAAATAATTAAAATTACCAATTATCTGGATTGGTCTTGTGAATTTTTAACTAATTGTGTTTAAGGACTTGAGGCAATGTTTTGAAATAATAAAATTTTTGTAGATTTTATATTGATAAATGTTTAGAACATTTTATTCGGTAATCTATGTATGTGAAACCTTCTAATGGGCACTGCTACCTCCACAATGGATCACACTATCGAGACACAAAGAGCTTACTAGAACTAAATTGATTTCGTAATTGGAGCACCTGTGTAATCGGACCGTGGACCACATATTTATCCATAATATATACATATTCGAACCAGGCGTAAAGAAAAACCGCAAAATAAAGGAAATGTATATGAGATTGGGATTATGAAAAGTTTCTGCATCTATCCAGGAAGTCGACTTGGGGCGTTTCCAATTAGCTCCGCAGGAAGCGGAGTAGAAGCTTTATAAAGCGTCGAGTGCTCTAAAATTGCTCCGTGTGTATGACTAAAAGAGTTTTGGTAGAAAAGAATATGATTAAATAGTAAATTAAGGACTTTGAGCTAAGAAAGCTCCAGATTTGATAATATCAGAGTTCAAAACGAGTGGTTCTGTTTAATGATATGCCGAGCGCTCCCCGAATACTTGTAGAATGGTCACCTTTCCTACTGGGTATTTAGGAGTACTACTTTTTTTGTATTGTAGATATTCCGAAAGGCTCCCTTATCCTTCTAATTGCCTATTGCAAAAGCTTTTCAGGAGCACTCCTATGGGAATTCAAATAGAGTGTTAACATCTGCCCTGTTAAAGTATTAGGCAACATACATACATCAGAGTAATATTTAATATGGCTGCTTGCAATATTTTGCAATATAATGCAATACCCTGAAGTGAAGCAGACCAAAATCGCAAGTATGCGCGACGTATCATTTTTGGCTGATGCCAGCGGCACTCGACTTTCGTAAGCAAAGCACAAATTTGGTTCAAGCATTTCTGCTGGAATAAGAATGCAAAATCAGGTATATTACACATTTATCGAAATTAATAAATAGTCTAAGAAATTTTAATGATAATTGATTAATTAGAAGTGGTTTTTGTTTCTGGGAGTTTTGCTAAACATCAGCTCGCCTTCTCCGATCTAGAATAAGAGCTCTAATAGCCGCTACTAGCCTGCGGTAGGATCCAAATAAACAAATGACAATTATTGTAACAAAAAAGGTATTGAGGTCCGTTATTAGTTTTCTTTCATCCGCGAGAGACCTCACCTACTGTCTCCTGCATCGTCGGGAAGGCAGATAGCCGTGTTCCTCTGTTCTAGCTTTTCCTCACCATTTTCCTTGGCATTGATTCCTCCTTATCCAGGACGGCATAGTAGTTTCTCGGCCCACCGCCCGTGCCCATATTTTTACGCTCTTTGGGGCGTTTATTGTTTACGTCCTCAGTGGTCCTCAGGTTATTATATATATATAGGTAATCTATCTAATCTTTCCCTAACTATAAATTGTAATCCATAATTTTAATAAAATAGCAAACAAGAATGATTACAGTTCTTAGAATATAAAGAAAAAGCAACAAATTAATAATTAATTATTTGATGAGATTTCAGAAAATGATCCGTGGAATTAGTTGAATGTTGTAGTGGAGTTCGTTATACAAGATCTTGTGCAAAAGTAATAATTTTGGGTTTTCGTTAGCGGTTCCAATATTAAGGAGCTTTCAGTGTTGTTGGTTCCTTTATTGACGTTCACTTCGTGTGGCCTCTGCTACTGGATTATTGCAGTTTTGGAGAATTTTTATACTACCACCCAATTTTGTCCCTGCTTTGGCTCTCAATTTTCGTGTTTTACTCAGAGTGAGCATGTATCGTTTTTGTGTGTCACAGCAACTTGCCGTTATAATTTAATCGATAATAAATCTTTAATCTTTAATAATCCGACTTACCGCATATGATCCAGCGATTTTCATTACTTTACTCGATGTATTAATATTTTCTATCACTAATTAGACTGTTTTTAAGTGTACTTTTAACCACTTTTTTCGCATTTTCAAATAGCGCACTTTCTAAACGTTCGACTCTGATTAGAGGATCTTGTCAGAACACGTGAAGGCAAATATTTGGCCTGCTTTCCATCTAGACCGTCAGTCATTATAGGTTTTACAAAAGTCGAAGGGTACGACCGCCAAAGTCGAGTACCACAATAAACTTAATTCCTCCAAGGGCATCGCCTTCGCGCCAAACCTAAAATCTTTAATAGAACAAGAAATACTCGGAGTTCTAAAATAGAAACATAGAACCGTGACAAAAGTCAAAAAGCTTGCAAAACAGAAAGATAATATAAAAACCCCCACTGGTGCACTGCAAATTACCTTTGACGTTTTCAGTCCGCCTTGAAGTATCATTTGCTACCTGGAAAATAGAAGAGATCAAATCCAGCATGAAGGTTGCAACAGCATCTATTGTATTTAATGCGGGATCACAGGCGATCACGCAAATTTCTACCAGAAGTGGCCGAGCTTCCAACGGGAGAAAAATATATTAAGGATATAAGTGGAAAACCACCTCACACGCTATAAGGCTCGGACATAGCGATACGCCACTTATTGCTTTCAAAAATTCCCCATCCACTTCAAAACAGGCGAACAAATCGGAGGAATATTCACCCATCGGGACCACCCTTGCAGAGGCAATGAAAACGAAATAAGAACAAATAACGCCGCTTTTTCAGACGGACGATGGGAAACAAGATGAAACAGAAGCATTCATCAAATCAATGGAACTTCTGGATGAGATTACACAACCAGGCCATCGTAGCATGATGTTCAAAGTCTTTAAGACGGGAATAACAGCCAACGCCAAGCACGCAATTACAGAAGAAGTAAACATAGTTAACGTTCATCAAAGATAAAATATTGGGAAAATTCTCAGTAAAACTCTTCTCAGATGCAATCCTGGCACAATTGAAATCATGCCAACAGGTTAACAAGAAATTATCCGATTTCTCTACGCAAATCGAAAATTTATCAGGTGACAGAATCACTTATAACTGAGAAAATCGTAACTTCAGTAACAGCCGAAAATTGGCTGAAAAATTCTCCATACAAACATTCACCAATAACGTTGTAATCGAAAAACCTTACTACTCGTACCTACCCTTTTATATGTCAAGAGTTACCATACCATACCCTAACTCGATTAAGGGTATGTAATAAAACGGAAAAAACGTATTTGCCTCTTGGGAATAATTTCTCGCATTTAATTAAATTTTTTTCCATCCAAAATACTTTATACTTGAGTACCTATAATTTACGGCTCCCCTCTTAATTTTCATTACTTTACAATTTTAAGCAGTTCTATACACAGATAAGGGTTATATTAGATTTTATTAGATTTTTATAGATTTCCATTATGCAAGACTTGGATTTTCTTAACGAAGATTAATTTAATCACAGTCACGTTAATAACAACAAAATATTAAGTTCAACCCTAAGGCTAGTCTGTAATAATTTACCCTTACTTAATGTCCCTTCTAAAAGCCACCAAAACCTCTTATTTGATGATTACGGAATCCCTGATTATTGCTCATCTCTCGTTCATCCTTAATTAAGTTTATTCCATTTCACAGTCCACATTTAATCTGACCAAGTACATATACAAATGCCGAAATGGGTGAGGGCGGGGAAT
This sequence comes from Dioctria linearis, assembly GCA_963930735.1. NCBI lineage: Eukaryota > Metazoa > Arthropoda > Insecta > Diptera > Asilidae > Dioctria > Dioctria linearis. The sequence continues at coordinate 184,033,482 of OZ005743.1, forward strand.
AGAGGGTATGTACAAATATATGTAGGTGAAAAGGAAATCATCTCAAAGTGTCGGAAAATTTGCTGAGTGTTTTAGGAGTAAAATTGATTTACTCTATATAGGTCTAGCACACTGCGACTAAGTAACTATGTACGCAATCTACTTTCTCTCTCTCTATGGGTAAATGGAACCACTTTGCTCATAAAATTTCGGGTATACAGAAGACTAGGCACTATAGGCACATTACCATCATCCAATTTGGTGAGCAAGTGTCCAGGATAGCAATTACATATTAAAATTCTCTCATTAATATTAATGCGGGGGAGGAAAGGGGAAATCACTTATTCGATGTCAACTAGTAAACTTTGGGGTAAAATTACTTTCGCTTGAGTTGAAAATAAGGAATTGTTTGTAATGATGGGTCTTGGGACCTTTTTTGTTGTTGTTGAATTATTCCAAATTGTTTCCTTAATTAAAGTGCGCAACGGTATTGAATTTTATTTGATAGAAGAATGAATGGTTATTGAATGTGTATGTATGAGTGCGTGTAAGTACCTACTTGATATCATAAAGGCTGTGTTCATGTAATTCATACTTATTATGTATCAGAGGCTTTTCATTAGAAGTATTCAAGGAAAGTTATAGAAAACTCAAGCTTAACTCAACTTCGCGGGTATATTCACGAATTTCCTACGAAGGTTAACGTTACCAAATAAACTTGAAACTTGAAGTTAGTTAAGGAAAAGGTTGTTTATTACTTTTTTTAGGCTTTACACAATGAATCCCTTCATGTTCCCACTTGGATTTCGTATACCAAGGAAGTACCTGTAAAGGCTAATTGCTTCGGTCAAAGCATGGATCCGACACTGGGCAAAATCGGCAAAGAAACAGAAGTGAAAATTCGCCTAAAATCTTTCATACAAAAATGGGTGAAACTTGTAATGAAATATCACCCAAAACTTTGGGCGATTTTTCATTTTTTCGGCGATATATCATTTTAAATACTTGGGTTAAAAAGCACTATGAAAAAATGGCAAATTACTTTGAAATGAAGAATGAGCCAAAAAATATTTTTGGGACTATTTTTTATTTCATTTACGTTTGGATATTATTTCACTTTCAGTTATGGGTTCTACTTCAAAATGAATCTTTGCCTAAACTTTTTGGGCGATTTTTCACTTCTGTTATTTGAGCGATTTTGCCCAGTGCTCATGGATACGGATGGGAATTTTTCTATTTCTTATAGCAAACGTTGTAAAATTATATTAAAACACTGATAAGCTCTGATTTGCAATAAAGACCTGCGCATAACTTCCGGAAAATATTGCAAGAATTTACTTAATTTATAGTCGTTATGAAGTTTGTGACTTCCATTGCTTTTTACTTATTACGTCATCAAGTTATTGTAATCATGATCGCTGGAAAAGTGGCTTTCCTCTGTTTGATTCCAAATCTTTTATTTATTTAATTATGGTAGCTCTAAGTAATCAATCCTCTCGATAGAAAGCCTATATAATTTTAATAATAAAAATCTAAATTTTAGACGCTGTATTCATGCTGGAGGTCTAGAGAGTTAAAATTTAACTTTTTTTTTGTGCTGTGCTACTATTATAAAAGACTTTTAAAATTTAAGATCATAAGATAATAGTTATTTAGTAAATGTATTTTTTTTACAGTCATATCTGTTACCAAAGACTTTTATCTATGTAAGTCTTATGATAAAAATCCCAAAATACTTTTATTTTTGTAAGTCCCATAATAACTGTCTTTATAAATTTTGAATCAGTCCATGACTGCTACGAGATCTTTTATTATTTAAGTCCTATGACAAAAGTCTCATAAGACTTCTATCTTTTCAATTCTTCGATAATAGTCTGATTGGGACTTTTATATTTTAAATGCAGTTATAATAGTTATACAAGACTTTAATTTATTTAAGTCTCTAATGGATCTATCATAGATCTTGATATCTGATTTTGGATTTCAGGAATCGGATAGTCCGCAGATCCGGGTATCTGGATATCCGCATATTATTAGCAAAATCAAATTATTTGCCTCCTTAGAATATATATTAAACAGGAATTTTGATATGCAAGATTTCGCATAATAAATTTTTGTTGTGTACTGCTGTACTGATTTCTCGACAACAAAAACATGGGCAACAAATGTTTTTGTTGTCGAGAAATCAGTACAGGTTTATATAAATGATAAATCCGGAGAGGAGCCAAAAATAGTTTTTAAACGATTTTAAAAAAAGTTTTTCTTTATTTTTGTGAATTTCATTTAAAAAGAAAGCTCTCAATCAAAAAAATATCTGATATTTATTCTTGAGCAGATACGAATATCCCAGCAATTTATCACTCCCCCACAGAAAAATATTTGAACGCTGTCATTATTCTTCCCCTTAAACCCCTCTAAAAATATAAACAACATAAACGAATTTGACAATGGAGCTCCAGTTTTGACAATAGAGTTCCCCTTCATCTCACTTATTCCGATGTATAATAAGATTCTGCTCTTAAAAAATTTCGTTCATGTACACGAATTATACATGTTTCACCCATTCCTGTTTGCTATATATTTTAAGTTTGTCTCGTATCAATATAATTAACGTCCACTAAAGGATAGGACAGGAGCTTAGATATCTGTTACTACATTGCCGTTAATGTAGTCTAATGACCGAAGGATACTGGAATGTCTACACTCCTCTCCTTCCACCAATCCTTCCTTAACCTTGAGCGAGCTGGTAGCCGCTATATTTCTACAATGGAGGTCCGTCATTTAATGTTTCTTAATAAAGTTATTAATTTTTTTTTCTGGTTTTTCTCTAAAATTTTTTCAAATCATTTTTTTTTTATTAGCTAGTTTACACCTCCATGCGGAGGGTTACAAAGCCAAGTTAAAAATTCACAGTTTATCTACAATAGTGGTTTTGTAAAATGCTTACTAGATATTTGAGAATAATTTGGTTTAGTTTGCGCCCTCTCTAGATTGTTCTTGCTAATCTATATAAATTGGTTGAACGAAAAACCGTCATTAACAAACATTACATAGCTGAATAGATTTGTTTTCTTATATTTTTTATGATTCTAATTTATTTTTGAACATTTAATCCATATCTAAAAAGCAAACATTTAAAAAAACATTTGCTTATAATTTTTCTTTGTCTAATTAGATCGAGAACAATATTTGAAATTCTAATCGCAAAAGAATATCAAAACATCCATTTCCTAGTTTAATTATGGGCTATGTATGTATCTCATGAAAACCTCTAATCACCAAGTAAGTATTACCTTCTTATATTCATTTTACCATAGAAATTCACAAATCTAACATTTATCGCTTTGCAAATTACCCCAAACGAAGGGTATCCTTTCTGTGCTTAAGGGTTCCCCTCTAGAAGGAGCATTTTGTTTTTTTTTTATCGTTCCACCCACCCTCGATTTGTTTTATTGTTATGCTGATAAGACCCATCCCATAAGTACAACATCCCTCGAATGCTATAGTGATGGTTTTTGCTGACATAATGGTTATTGTGGCATGAAGGTTATCAAATATGATTCCGGGTGATATTATGAAATACTTAGATTTTAGTCAATTTAGACACACGAAGAGGATGTAACAGATGGTCGACATCATCGTTCTGTCTAACTGATTAGGCCCTATACCAAATTGCCAGTGGCTTGGGGCGTGGCATGATTCATTCAATCGCTTTACCACGACAAATTGCTTTCAATAACTAAGATTTCAATCGATAAAAACTTTCTTAATATCGATTTTGGGAGGAGTGTGTATATACCGTTTTATTGAGAAATTTTCCTGTCAATTTATTGACACATCTCATCTCGGTCTGAAAGAAGACAATTCCATTGTTATGAACGTTGACAAGAGAAAGTCGTCCTAAAAAAAAAAAAAAACACCCCCCATTTCAAAGAGACATTTTTTCTTGTGAACTTAATTAATATCCTTCAGGGACCATGATAAGGCAATATCTTATCATTTTTTTTTATTTTTATTTTTTTTATTCTTGCTCTTAATGTCCTTAATTGATCGATGGCTTTAGAAATGGTTCATCTTGGCATTAATAGTTTCGGTCTCTTGTTTAGAATTGCAAATATTTCGACCCAACGGAAACCCTCTTAGTTTTCGTAGTAACAGGTGTTTTTCTTATAAATTATTCATGGATCATGTTCATCAGATAGGAAGAAATTTTCAACTATATATATATATATATATTAAGACGAATCTTTAGAGGTGTCATTTGTAGACTGAAAGAGTCTCCCAGTACTGGAAATTAATGCTGAGTGGGAGAGAATCACTATGCATTAGGGCTAAATGCTTTGCATATTCATGAAATTGATAATTGCATTAGAAAGAAAATTATGTTTGGACGGAAATTGCTTCGGGATAGCAAATTACGGTTACTAAATTATAGGTAATTTCCTTTGGGGTGGTGTTAGTGAGAACATTGACTTTGAACTTATTTAGAAATTATTCGATTATTCGCATTATGATTTTCTTGGTAATTTCAACACAACACATTTATGAATATATGTATATGGTACCTACATGCATAAACCTTAATGCAATATTTATTTGGGATCATCTATGAATACACAGAAATGGCAATTTTTAATGAAACATTCCAAAGATATAACTCTCCGGGAAGATACATACATAGATGCTGAAGCATGAAAACATTGATTTTCCATAAATACGAAATTACGATTTGCTCATTCATCCACTGTTCGAATGGATAGCGAACGAATTCGAGTTGGGTTACATATTGATATAACTGTCAGCCATTCCGGTCGGTCCGGAGGATCATTTAAGATAAATTTCAAATATAAAAGGTCGGAAGGATATTATCCCTTGATTTTATGGACCACAAAAACGTTATATATTTCCATTGAATTGGTAAAATCGAAATATTCAATGTTCAATTTGTTCCAATTAATTTTCCACATTTTGTTTGAATTGCTGTGTTAAAGGAATTTTATTGACTTTGTGTACATGTGTGTGTGTGTGTGTGAAAACACATCTTTTTGCAGTTGGTTTGGGGTACTGGGTGTATAGTAAAGAAAAATAATATTAAAAAAAAATTGACATAAAACTTAATCTTCACTTTAACAAGATTATCCTAGATTAATATAGCATTTTTCGAAGTTGAATATCTCGGTGAGCTTTTTCTTTTTTCGATTTTAAAACCGTTCCGACTTATTTACTTAATTTAAGGCTTTTCTGATTATAGGAAAAGAAAAATATCTAGAAAAACTAGTTTGATTGTTTTCTCGATTATTTTTTGTCTTTTGGGATCACCTTGGTCGGTGAGCGTATACTAACAAGAGATATCTCTTGAATAGCTGTTCAATAGAAAGCGGTTACCTATTAGAGTAGGCGTCATTTGAAAAAAATAAAATAAAAAATTAATGCAAATTATGAAAAAAGGAGTTGCGTATATAATTTAAGGAAATTGAGCATGTGTGTGATAAAGAAAAATATACTTAACTTTTTTTTCTGAAGGAGAAATGTTTTCATTTTTCATTAACCCAGCACGTTGTTCTTTACAGACTGGCAAATAAAGGTGTAGTGGCATACTGTAAAGATGGGTAACTCAGATCTGAGGCGACTCAAAGATCTGGATCTCTTAAAGTGAGTTAAGTAATCCAGTTCATACTTTCGACACAAGATGGTTCTAAAGGATCCATTTAATTTCGCCTCAATATTTCAGGTAATGCTTTAGGTTCATTTATGAATCGGAACGAATGTGACAATGTGTTTTGACGTAGTGGAACAATGGCATTATAAGAGTGAGTGAGCCAATAAATATATTCGCAACATATGCCGAGTAGAGACTTGTGTCTTCTGCCTCTATCACATATACGAGACTGTATACGAACTGTGACTCTCCACAACCAGTCAAGAGAAGAGAATACCTCCCTTTCTTCTGTTCAGTATTTTACGAGTTGAAGTGAGATATGCCGTGGTTATGTTTGCAAAGAATATTAGATAGAGTTTTTTCTTCGTTTTCCTAATTTATGGGTGTTGGTGTTACCATCGAATGCAAATCAAATCTTTTATCAAAATAATTGAAGTTTTTGTTGGCACATGATGGAACTTGGGAAAAATGCATTTCATAATAATGCATATTGCTACGAGCGTATCCTAGAACCTTCCTGAATATTCCGTTCTCCGAACCCAAAGTTTACTAGGATGTCACTAACCTAAAGTTGTTTCCATTTACAACCGATGTATCTTGGGTCACTTTGTGGTGCGTAACAATATAGATACAAACATATGTTATACATTATAGAAAAAATAAAAAATAAATTAATTCAAAAAATAAATGAAGTAACAGAAAATACGTAACGTAAAATAAATAGAGAAATAAAAGTTATTGGCTGCGAAATTATTAAAACTAGCTCCGAGTAAATGTTCGTACTGTAGTTATTACTTTTAAGGGTGATTTATCTAACGACCAATTTAATAATTGCAAATTTTCGAAAAAAAAAAAATATATAACAAAATTGAAATAATAGTAATATATTTTTATTAATAATGTAATAATAATAATAATTGTTATTACTGCATATATCATATCCAGCGCAGCATACATTTTTTTAGTTTTCACTAAAATTTATCATAAATCTCATTCTGTATCTTACGACAACTCTGGCTGAAAATGGTTAACCTATAGTGAGATGAGGGAAGTGGAATACCTCGTTTTGTCTTAACGGAATGACAGAACACATGAATAAGTCCAGATCCATAATTGTTTACTCAGCACAACACATACGGCTCTGGAGACATTTGGACAAAAATTGTAACTCACTCCTTTGCGCCGGGTTAAGGAGTGGGATCTTTGAAAAGAAGCAGATCCGATAATTCGGATCTTTAAAAATATCCTTTTTACCCATCTCTAGCTCACTGTTGTTTTTTACACACTGCCGAATAAGATAGTTTTGAATAGTTGTTCAAGAGATTCCTCTCGATAGTATACGCTCGCCGACATTGGTAGCATTAATCTGGGTTAATATTTCTGTTCCAATAATATGTTTTTCCATAGGCTAAAATTAGGTTAAGAAGAGGGGCGACCAGGCCATCAGGACAATGTGAACACCGCGACCAGCCTTGATCTCCCAAGCACCAAAGATGTATGACAATGCACACCAAGGACTAACTACCTACCTATAATGACTATAGAAATTGTATAAACTTGGCGCAAAGGCAGACTTATCGCTATAATTAGTAGAAATTCAATTAGCGTGTTTAACGTTATCATTGCCAACGCCTATCGACGTAGGTCAAATAGACCGTTGATCTGACCTAATATCACCTAATACCGATGTCTTCTCAGACCACTGAAGGCGACGTCATTGGCCGCACCAACAACCAACCTAATTTTAACGTTGTTTTAAGTTCAATAAACCGACCTCGCTATTGTAACTCATATATCAACCTAATGTCTCCTAGTGAAACTAATTTTATACTAAATGTGTAATTCTAGATACGATTGTACTTTGTTTGACGTTTATCGAAAAATACGTGTAATATTTGCGCTGTGTTCTGCTGAAAACAATATCTAAAATGAATAATTCGCGAAGACACACGGCTTAGTAAATATGCAATAGCTAGGAGTTTTCAAATCGTATTCGGAAGAGTTGACCAAGTTCATAGACAAATTTCTTGATTCTTTAGTATTAGATGGGTATACCCATCGAAACGAAAAAAACAGTGCTTCTGAAAGAAGCATAATTTAAGCGCTTCCCTTGGCAAAATTTGGAAGCTGTTTGGAAGAATATTCACTGATCTATTCAGAAAAATAAGAAAAAGCGCAAGTGAATTACTCAAGAGCTTCTACAACCATTACTTGGAAGCAGTAGAAGTGCAACAAGGGCAGATTTCATATAATTTTCCACGAATATAAACTGTGGAATTTTCCACTACTGTGAAACGTAATGCATTACTTATTTTTAATGTGAAGTGTGATTGGAAGTGTAATATAAAGTTTTAGTTATATTATTATATTTTTTGGATCGAATTTACTCGTTCTCTACCCATAAAATATATAAGAAATAAATAACGCTCAGAGTAGTCTACTAAAGCGCTTCTTCGGAAGAATCCTAGTTCTTTGCCTCATAGCTATTTTTTCTTGTCTTACTAATCGCTCGGCTACTGTTCTAAGGAAGCAGTCTTAAAGGCCTCTTACGAGATTAAGATAGTAGCACTATAATTATTCAAAAAGGACATTAAATGTTTTGAAAGGACACATGCAATAAACTTCTTCGTCCATCATTTACCTCCTCTTAAGAACAGCAGTTAGGTGCTGGCTACTGTGGACATACCTATGAAAAAAGGCAATGAACTGTTATAGAGAAAAGACGTGCTGCTAGCTTCCAGGGAAGCGCTTCAGGAAGTTCTTAGGGCGCCCATTTTCCCACTGGGTATATACACATATGTACTCTCCACTCTATGTATATAAAAAAAAAATGAATGAAATTTTCAAAAACTGACTTGACTTTGCATAGACATATATAAGTACATAAAGGAAAATATAATCTCTTCCTGAATGGGGTTCAAGTTATATAAAGAGGATCTATCAAAAATGGAAATCATTGTCTTTCTGACATAAAAGCTCTAAAGCTAAAGGGAGTCGCTTCACATCTATAATACTGCGGCTGGAATAATAAGTTCTGTAAAATATCTTTAGTTGACACAATGTCAGCAGTAAGTCCGACCGGAACTGCTATTTTGAGCTCCGAAACAAAACGACACCAGGAACTCAAGTCGAGTTTCTATTCTCTCAGATTGTATGTTGTTTCTTTTGTGTCATTTCTTCTTTTGAGCTTTGAAAGGAAATATTCGCAGCATTATGTATGTATGTATGGGAATGTCACATTCGCCGATTCGAAAAGCATTTCCGTGATACTTCTGTCAGCATAATTAGCTTTCCTATTTATACGATTCTCTAAAAGACAGAGCTGAAAGCTTTAATTGGTATCATCAGTAATCAGGATGTAATTTTTCATTTCATCCTTGATATTTTCTGTTTTCCATATTAAGTAGGTACCCATCAGGAAAGTAAACTTAGTTTTAACAGAAATTCATCCAAGCATTTGTAACTTTTCATGAAAAATGTTGACTAGTTGTCTAGAAATATATTTGCTGGAGGTTTTCGTAAGTACTTGAGCACCTACTACATAGGTATGTAGTAGGTGCCTAAGTAGTTACGAAAACCTCTAGTACGTAACTGGGTTATTTTGAATAAAGTTCAAGAACTTTTCAACTCTTAAAGTTTCTAAATATTTCAACTGTGGTCTAATGAAGATTTGAAAGAAAACTTTGACTTCGTTCGAAAGTTTGCTAATTAATTCAATGAAAAATTTTTGAATGCCAAAGCTCTCATTACTCATTTTCCTTTTTTAGATGTTAGCAGTAATTTCTATACATAATATATTTTATAGTATTTAGTAAGCCCAGTAGTAAGGATTCTGTGTGTCCTTAGTGCGAAGTTGTGATATTCTCCTGAAAATAAATAATTCATTATAAAATTATTGGGGTGTGCGAATGACAATTCACTTGGTGGTTAGAGGCTAACTAAAATGAAAGAAATTTCTTCAATTGGCTTATCTCGTCTAGTTAAGTTTATTAAAAATAAATTGAAAGATACTTTTTGAATTAAAATTTTAAGTTGAATGAAGTGTGATCGAAATAAATTATACCATTCGTTAAAATAAGCTTGAAAGTGATTTAAATATCATCCAGTCAAATTATGCCATTCAGAACTGGTTAGAATAACGTAGGCGGTTGTCTATAAAAAATCAGAAAAGTAGACCGGACCCTTTTATAGTAGCATCTGGTGTTGCTCAGTAAGAACAAAAACTGTTCTAGTTGAAATAAAAGGAATAATTAAAAGTAAAGGAACAAAAACTTAAAAATCAGAACTTGTACGGATACTGGAATTAGTGTTGTTCTAGTACGGGAGGACATGTGTATAAATTTCAAGAATTTTTGGATGAAATATTAAACAGTATTTTTAGAGATTTACCGAGTGCTGTCCTAGTACAGGAGCACCTAAAAAGAAAGAAAATCGTTTGTTTTGGCGATCTGTGTATAAATTTCAAGAATTTTTACTAAATTAAGTATTGGATGAATTATTAAAAATAATTTTAGAGACAGGAGCACCTTAAATTATAAGAATAAAGTTCTCTCGAGGGGTTTTCCACCCTTTAACCTGAAAAAAAAATTGTTCGTGTCATATTCATGTCAAATGTGACCCCGGCGGGAGCGCTCGCTTTGTAGGCAAGACTCAGTGAGTATTCTACGACTCAGAAGGCTTTTTGGGAGTACAACTCCTTCATCGAAAACGTTTTTTTAATTAGGCTATTAGTAGTCTACAAGCTCCGTTGAGCTAGCATTACGTGCCAGATTTACTTGATCTGTGTTCATATAGGATAACAATAAATGTATTCAATCCATACAAACCTACGGGGGTGATTGTAAGTACTAATCAAAGGATGAACCTCCTCGCAGCGTGCTTACCGCTTCGGGGGTGATTATAAGTAGCCAAATACACTTTTTATAAAAGATTCCAGTACAAAATAAAATGTTTACTATGAAGTAAGTCATCGAATGTTTCTGTCATCATACGTCTCCCGGAGCCTATCCTCTACAGGTAATCAATAAAGGGACATCGCAGATATGTGCCAGCTGATGTCATATGGCATCCTCCCACAGCACGCGAGGAATACTGCCATATGCTCCTCGGCAATAATAACGTTCCAGGTAAGTGAAGCAACGTCCCTTCAGGAATGAGGAGTTCTAGTTTTTGTAGTCATTCAGCCACTATTTCGATTTTGTTTACGGCAGTGACAGCGCAGGGTTTTTGGTGAATTCACCCCACACTCTCCGGCACATAAGCCAGGTTCTAGCGTTCCGATCTGGTGAACACTTTCGCGGTGTGAGCTGCCAGCTAATGCTGGCAGTTAGGATTTTACATCCTTCTGTCATCCTCACTCTTTGGTATATTCCATAACACCCCCCTCCCCCTAACTTCAGTGCTACATCCACCCCTGTGTGGTTGATAAAATCGATAAGTCAAAATGCATATGGTGAAAATAAAAGTACGACAAATTTGTGGTGAAATGTCAAAATACGATATAAAAATATACGCCTAAGCTACAACAGGAAATCAGAATCAACACCCTGAATCAACTTTCCCATTCTAATCCTTTCTCTTAATTTTTGTAGTATTTTTTTTTCTCATGCTTTGACATTTCATCAGAAATTTGTCATACTTTTGGTTTTCACCATAGGTCACTTTATGTTTTGATTTAAAGTTTTCAATTACACGACAAAATTATTTAAAATGAATTTGCAGAGAATCACGTCAGAATATATGCTTAAAAGTACGACAAATATGTCAGCTGCTCTCGAGGTTATAACAAGAAATTTTAACTTCTGATAATTGAATATTCTACACCTACTTAGAGCGTCACAAGGGTTTAAATTCGAAATAATATATGGATTCTCTACAGCGAGCTTCGCAAAGGATTTTAATGAGGTAGAGCCGAGGGTTGCATAAACTACTCAAGGAGGAGAGGAGAATTGACATTTTTACGATAATGACCTGCTGTTCTTATCATATGGAAACACAAACGGCTAGTACGTATGATGACGATATCATCATATTGATGGTAATTCTTTAAAATCTACTAGAAAGCATAATAGGAATACTAAAGTTTTTTTTGTTTGTTTTTATAGTAAAATGATTTTAATCGAACACTGTCGGTCGGGAACGAACGGGTCCTTAAGGGGAATGAGCGGAGCGGCGTAATTAGTGGAGCCGTCGTTTACTCGTTCCTATAATTAAACCAACAAACCAAACAAAACTTACTGATCTGAGTACATTAAGGCCTAAACATAGTTTCGACAGCAGATGGTAGACTATTGCAGTAAGAGGAACAATTTTCTCTAATAACGTTTTTTAACAACTCAATAATTAGATTCAAAAAGAAAAGCGGTGTTAGTTTCTACTAAGCTTTGTTATAATATGTCTCGAACTCAACTTTCTTCACATCAGACCGAAACGCAAGTTCATAAATTTTACATTGGAACTTTTTATAATCGTTCGGTCAACCTCAAAAATATTGGTTATGTCGTTTCAATAGCTTTTACACATTTCCGATTAGCAAATTAACTAACCAGGTCAACCAATTACTTAATTAAATTAATTGCCAAAACTCAATTTACTGTAGTACGGAATTATGTAAAAAATATTGAGTAATCAAAACAATGAGAACAATTTATGGGGTTTGCTTGGGTTGTTGGATTGTTATGAAGTCTGGAGTGTGTATTACATAGGAATCTGCAGTGCCGCGGACCATCGGCCTCTCTCTACTTTCCAAAAGCAGACAAATCTAAAACGAAAGCAAAACAAAGGCATTAGGATAATATTAACAATTGGTAAAGTCTAAGAGAGAGACTTTAATAAAAACATAATTTACTAATTACAAGATGGCCACTCCAGCGCTGCATAATTAAATCAGTTTTGTCCCTAAAAAATATATAAGGAACATAAATAAATGAAATAGTAACAAATTCAAATCAGGAAATTACCAATGACAGCAGCTGCTATCCATGTTCCTTGACATTTCTCCATATAGCTGGCCATTACACAGAGAATACAAACATGCCCACTAAAAAGTGACATGGCGAGGAGTATACTGCAACGTGTGAGCCTCAAGCATTGCAGGTAGCTAACACGCCATTCAAAGTTCTTTTTAAAGCCACCGACAAGCACAGCTCCCTTTGTGTTTGTGCCTATAAATAGCGAGCTGCTGGAACTAACATTTCACTTGCGATTCGACCAAGCCAGCCACAAGACAGATCGGCAGTTCTGCAGCCAAATGAAGCCTTGCTTAATCATAAAAATCACGGGAAGGATTTTAAGTCCCACTTTTACTAACCCCTTTGGCAACATTAATAATTTAAAAAAAAAAAATATTTTCAGAATCCGGTTCTGGGAGTCTTTTTGAACAAGTTATGTGACGCTCATTCTGTCACCCTAACCCCACTATTCATTAATTTGACAGTTATAAGAAAATAGAGTGATAATAAATTATTGAATTTTTTGACATTTTGAAACCACCTGTCTTATCATTTTTTAAACACGCACGTACCCACTTTTTATGATTAATCCCAAATTGGGACTTAACAGAATTAATTGAATAAAGTGGTCGCCGACCGCCGGAATTGCAGATTCCTATATAACACAAATTCCATAAAACGTTCCTGGAAAATAATGGTTCCTATAACTGCAATAGTCTGTCGTCGAAACTGTGTTTAGGCCAGAGTTAACTTAATGAGAAGTTGGAACACAGAAGAGTTTTTCGATTGTTTTACATTTAAAATGCACAAGGCAAGAAAAGGAAGAAAGCAGAACAGAAAATCAAACTCTCTTTAAAACTTTTGTGAATAAAGATGAAAAATGTGAAAGAGCACAGTGCATGCAACGAACCAGAATGGCAAATGATTCATCTTCGTAAATAAATGAGAACGGGCGGAGTTTTCAGGTTTTATTCTCATATAATGCTCCCGCGCTATTGTAAAAACAGGGGTTTTTCTAAAATGTTAAGGGAGTTTGTTCCAAAGTTGTTACTGTTATCCTATGAAATTTGAAAAGCACGTGCTTTTGTTTACATTCGTTTTGCTCTGAAGAGACTCAGTGGGATGAACTCATTCTTTGATATTTTCGACATAAATGAGAATTTCATTTGAGAGGAATGTTCTATCTCCTTTCAGTACCTTGGCTAAAGCGAAATTTATCCTTTTCTTAAAAAATAGAGGTAGTGTGTCCTGATGTACATCGCTATGAATCGTTTGAAAGGATTTTGAAGATATTCATGAAGATTTTGTCATTCGGGTAATCCCACGTTCTCTCGATTTTAGTGTTTAACTCGTTGTCTCAGTTGCACTACAATAATGCACAGCCAAGTTCTTTTTCGCATTCATGTAAAAGACTATAGTATATGACATTAACTATTTCGGTCTAAAAAACAAGAAAAATTTCTAATTTTGTTCGGCTGTGTCGTATCTTCATATGTATTAGGTTATCTTTGCCTTTACACTTCGCCTTTTCTGATTGCATATATATATATAGGTATATGAGTGAAGCCAAAATTGCCTCTCTTGGCTCAAAAGGTTTAAGTAACGAAGGACGCAAAATACAGAGGAAAATTAGAATGCAAAAAAAAACCAGTAGTAAGTGGAAATTTAAGTGATGAATGAATACAGCAACGTGTAGAGATGTCGATAAATTTGCACTATGAATAAATCGGCTGCTCTTTCATGAATTCTGCAAGCTGTTTATACCTGCAGGCTGCAATGTGAAATTTGAGCCCAACACATATATTGGTCCGCGCATACGTAATAATAAGCTTATGTCCATAATGGAACGTAAAATCACTTCTATCGTTCCCTTTATCAATTGTCTGAAACCAAATCTGAAAGTTCCGCAGACTGGCTTTGTTTTTATTTTTTTTCATAGCAATGGTAAATAATATTTTAAAAATGGATGGGTTACCCTTTTATAGTGATGCTGTACAAAACTCTTATTTTTCACTTTATACTTGGTAGCTGCCTGAGAAGGCTCCGAGGTGGAGTGCTCATATTTTGCACTCGACGCTTTCATAAAAATTGCAAATACAGTTCGAAAATGGAACCAATCGAGCAACTCCTTCGTAGGGTTGCCATACCAAAATTTCGTGTTTTACTGTATATGTGGGCACTGCACGAGAACGCGGCAACGTAGAGAACTGCACTCTCCTACACATATGAATGTATGCACGTACACCGTCACACGCTTGCAGACACAGAGTGAAAACCTAGAGTACGGAATCGCGGAATAGCTTAGATATTATATATCTCTAACCACCCAACCCTACTCCCACCCTTCCAACTATATTATCGCGGGCGACGCCGACAGGCTCCCCCAGTAATATATAATTCTTCAGAATACAAACTTTACTCACGAGGTAAAAAGCAATTTCCCACGTAGTGAAATTTCCAAAAACAATACAACTAACCTGAAAAAAGTTCCAAAATTATTAAAATGGAGTTTCGTGCCAATCCCAGCAGTACATGTCCTTTTAGGCCGATATCTAAGTCATACCTAGATGCGTGCACTACTGAGGAGTAGACTGATGACTGACCACTGAGAGTTAAAATATGCGGGTATTCCCTAATAGTTTGCTTTTCTATATTTTTCGACTTTCCTCAATAAAACGAAATTTAAATACGCACAGATAGCCAATCAGCACTGAAAGCATCCCGATTTTATACGGAAAAAAGAAAATTTGTTTGTTGCTACCTTTGACCTAATAAAAACAATTGTACACGACACGAGTATAACAAAAGGTACGAAACCCCAATATTAATTATTGACTTTGCAATGTCCATCATATTTCTACCTCAGTACCTTTTGCAATCAAGGAAACTCCTGAAACCTATCATGCTCTGTCTTGACATCTTGAACTTTGTTTAGATTTTGGTGGTAGTTATTACCAGATGCGTCCTAGGACATCCTAGGACTAACAATAAGTAAACAACTTGCCGATTCTGTCAGGATTAACATACGCACAATAATCAATACCATGTCACACAGTAAGTCAAGAACATACCTAGTGAAACTAAAGTTCTTAAAGTGTACATAGAGAGCTTATTTAGCTAAGAGTGGAGACTGAATGCAGAAGAAAAGTTCATCCCACACTTGATTTAGGAACTTCTCTGTAATAAGTGTGCTCTGTTGGCATTTACAATTAAGGTCTTATTTGTATGCTACGGGGCAGATGTGGTATTTAAGTAATTACCCCGCAAAACAAGAGGTTTATAAAATTACGTTAATCATATAGAATCCCACGCTCATCATGTTTGATTGACATTTCAAATATTCAGTTTGAAGGGCATAAGTGAAGGCCGAGAAACTTTAGTCACACTAAAGAAGTGTTATAGATGTTTTTTTTAAAACACAACATATAATCCTCAAGATGGAACGCACTATCTTCCCAGGAAGATGAATGTATTTATGTAAATTACTTAAAGCTCCAAAACTCATTAAAAAATTGTCAACAACTCAACAAAAGTTTCTTTTCTTCCTTGAATTTCAGTTGAGTTAACAAATTCGGATTAACAACGTTCGAAAAGATTCAGATTCGTATGGGTGAAATTCGCTTTCGGTTGTCTGAGAAACATCAATTATGTGAGACCTAAATCGGAACAATTGTCAGAAAACATTCGCATAAACTGAAGCCCTATTCAGATTCACATCTTCTCAGGTCTTTTATATATGTAAAAGTCTTGTTAATTTACAGATGGTTGAGTCTGTCTTGTTTTCGACTTGAATCTTTTTTTTTTGTCATGCGGAATTGGATTTTTTGAAAGGAGTAAGTTCTAATCAGGATTTTCAGGATGCTTTTTGACAAGGCAATTATCTCTTCATTTGCAGCTCTGAAAGAAAATTTATTTTCCTGGTTTACCTCAGATTGTGACACTGATTTATTTATTGGGCCTTGCTATTCTTTACCAGATTGAAAAGATAGAGTAAATCTGTCTGTTGTCGGTAAAATGAAATAAAATTTAGTTAGTTATTCATATGGTAGGGAAGGAGTTGAAGCTCTGTCCAGTAGGTGGGACTTTATCATCAATAATATTACACTTGGTGATGGTCAGACAAACTTACAGGAAATATGAAATCATCTAACGTAGGTACTAGTTCTAGATTGAATAGATATTTCGGATTACCGACGACATTCATTTTAAGAATACGATTGTGAATCGGAATAATTATATGCGGGATCAAGGCTTTTGCAAGAATTAGAAGTCAACTTTAGTACTGGCTCAGTGTGTGTGATCCATGAAAGCACAAATCAGAATGTCAAGTTTTAAAAATCGAATTCCAGCAAGTGAGCATTTTATTCCGATTCTAACATATATTTTTTGATTTTACATATGTAAGAATTGGAGAAAATATTTCGTCGCATGTGATTGTGATTCGAACCATGATACTCAAACTGGAGCTGGGCACATTTTTCCATCCGCGCGCCGGTTTAGTAAATTTTTTATACATGAAGCACCCTCGATTCCACAAGTCAACCAAGCCAACCGAGATCTTCTCCATCCTGGTTGAATTCCCATATTCAGGAAATTTGAGCCTTGATATTTTGATTTGTTTTTATATGCTATACCCACTGGTCCAACAATTCTTTGTCCGATTCTCCTTTTAAGCTCAATTTTCATTTGTAATAATAAAGTCGCAGATTCCATCGCATGCCCATATCTACTGGAATCCCAAAAGAAGACTACAGCATCAGAAATATGCTTATCAGTTTAGAAGCTAGAGTGAGCCAATTACATAGTAGGCGCCACTTTAATGTGGTATACGGCAGCACTACAAATCAAACTACCGCTCATTAGCTCTCCCACACAAGTCTAAGTCTAAGACTAATCAGCCATTCAACAGATATCAGGTTAGGATGTCCTTCACTATACCAGTCAGATCTCTATCGCAGTAAGTCACCAGAAAAGCAGATTAGTTAATCCTAAAGTTTTCGCTTCGCTAGACCAGTTGATGAAGTCAATCAAGAGGTATAATAGACGCTAGTCTCGATAGTCAATTGCTTTCTCAATATTAGTGCTGGGAGATATTAAGCGCATCGTACTGTTATCCATCCAAATTTTAAACCAACGCATCATACCTACCATATATTACAAATAGTTTAAAACCATAGAATTTTAATAGATAGGGAAACGCTTTGTACTGCAGCGAAATAATTTTGCTTCTCTCTGGGTGGAAAAATGACTTTGGCGTACTACTACCTATGTAAGTGCCCGCACACCTACATATCACTTTACACACATTCACCCAGAAAATATTTTCTCGTATTTTCACGGAAGCGACAAATTCTCGAAATGGTCAAATATAGGTTTGGTGGACTGCACGCGTGCGCCGTTGTTCAGTTTGTCGGTAGAAAAGTTAACTTGAGTGAGTTTTGTGAGTTTTAAAATAAAATATTACTGAAATAGGTAAACATATCAATTGTTTTCTTATTTGGAAATTCTTATATTTAAAGGATCCATTAATTATCGGCTTAAGCGTATATGCCCAATATCATAACTAAACTAATTGAAAAATTGATATAGACAGTCATCTTTTTTAGTAGACAATTTCTCTTATTTTACCATTCTTCTAAAAAAAAATTTCAGACTTTTTAATTAATAAGTATATCGCAACTCTGGAACATTGTTTCGATCTTGCAAAATGAATCCATCAAAGAAAATTCGTAAGGAGGCAGAAGAAATAGTGAACTCAGTTTGATAGAAAGAGATTTAATCCCTGAAAGTCCGTTTTCCAGTCAACCTACCCGCGATTCCTTTGAATGTCATTTTCATTTTTCACTCCCTCAAGATAATACAAATCCGGATCATAATAGTTCAGTGACGTCAAGTGATAGCAATAGGCTTAAGAAACCAATTCCAAAGGACCCTAGAACCTTAAGGAGAACTCCAAAATATATTGTTGGAACACCAATAGGAAATGGTGAATATTTTTATTACGGATTGATAGATGGCCTCACGAATTTGTTGATGCAAAATCAATATGCAAGCAATATTTTTAATTTAGACTTAAATATGTATAGTTAGGTTACCTGTATCTAAAAGCTCGCGCAAAGTATGGGCCATACCCTACAATATTGTAGGAACTGACACGTTTTCGTAATAGGGCTGTACGGGGGCAATAGTACCTAAGCCAGTTGATTTGGATGAATTCCTAAAGATTTCATTTCCGAATTAAGCGTCATTGTCATTGAGGGATGCACCTGCAAGATCTTTTGTATTTAAAACTAAAGGCGACACGGGATATTATCCATGCATTAAATGCACTCAATAAGGTACTTGTGAGTTACGAACAAAAGAATCCCACCATCAAGTTGAACCCACAGCCTTATAATGTCTAAATACAGATTGCTCGAGACAAGTCTTATTTGATTATATTCACGTTGTTTGCATGGATAAAATCTAGGGGAAACTCCAGTGTCAACCAAAAAAATATCCAATATATGGAAAATTCTGCAAGAAAATGCTTCCACACCAGAATATAGATTTTCTATATAACGCCCTAACAGCTTTTTTATTACTCTAGAAAAGAAAGTACCTATACAAAATTGTAAGTATTACAAGGACTGTGGTAAACTAGTTTAATAAGGATCACACGTGGAAAATCTATCGTCTTTTTTTGAAAAACCTGTAAACTCAATTTTATTATATATATATGTATTAGTCGGGTTTAGCAAAATTAAAATTTGGTCTACATAAACAACGTCATGAAATAGATGATGTAGAAAGGATAATGGTTGTTTTGAAAGTTATCGAAAATAAAACTTTTTCAATTTTGTTACCACTTATTGACAGTCAAGGATAAAGCAATTCCTTCCAATTCCAAAATACATCCCAAACCATTCAATTCGTTTAAAAGTTGCAATGTCTGACAATACAAGGTAGGTGTGGTGAACAAACACCAGACGAAAACTTGGGCCTTGTTTATGAGCGAATCTTTAAAAGAAAGCAGTCAGGTAATTCTTTAATAAAATATTTTAGATATGATTTAAAGTACTTAAAACTTCTTTTAGTTCCTGAAGTTGCAACATCAAACATTAAAAGCTCTAGTCAAATAAAACGGAGGAGCATTTGCATACGGTCGTCGATGTCAGTGGTATAGAACTGCCACCATCCCCAATAACATATGCAAATCTTGACGGAATTCCACCATATTCATAAGAATTGTACCTCCAGAAGTAGGGAATTCTGCCACTGAAATTAGCTTCAGGGCCTTGTCCAACGATAACGTATTAGAAGCAGTACTAAATATGAAAAAAAGTTATAATATAACTTTTCAAGAAGTTGACAGGAAACATCATTCAGTTGAGAAAAGAGGTGCGCTCATTAAAAATAGAACGAAAAAATCTATTCGACAACGATATACTTTTACCATTTCCAACACATAAGAGGTAGTTATGGTTTGAGAAATAATTCCAAAACGACCAATCGAATTAGGAGCAGTTGGTATGCATTCCCAATAATGTCAAAGAATTTTAAAAATAAATATTTCTTTTATAATTACAGCAAGTTCCATTTGTACAAAGGGGATCTACAGATTCACATAAATTTATTAAAGATTGCCTAAAAATGATTTTTCGCGATGAGATAGCCAAAGAATTTTGTTGGCATGGAATAAAAAAGAAAAGATCAGCTAGAGTTCTTCGTATTATTAAAGCATTCAAAAGTTTGAATTCTTTATAATAAAATGAATTAGTAGTAAACTATAGTATTATTTCAGATGCCTTTCATGAAAAAGTTTCCTATAGTCCTGACGAAGTATTTGATAGGGCTGCGATGCGTCATTGTAATGCCAATCTGGACATACAGAATTTTTCTTACCATAAATATTATTAACTAATATTATTTCAAGAACCTTACGAATAGATATATTATTTTGTTATTAAGTATGTACAAACAATGAACTCCGAATCGATGATGAAATTTCACCTACTAAAATATTTTTTTGTTTAATTTCAATTTTAGTTGAAGTTGGGAAGATTTTTTGTTTTCTTTGGCTTTTTGTTTTATATTTATCATACTTTGCTTTTTTTATGGTGGGTACCGAAAAGTAAGATTGATAGAAATTTGGCAGAAATCTTGAACCCATCTAATTCTGAGCTTTACTTTTGCCGTTATAGCCTGCATGTGGTATAAAAAACAAACATTTGCTAAGACTGAAAATGAATTTTTATATTAATTTTGGTTTTAAGCCTAAATAAGAAATTTTTAAATTAATAATAAAAAAAAAAAAATGGGTTCATTCGTAGGTATATTTAACGCCTTCAAATTTATATTTCTAATATTATTTCAAAAATTTTTACTCACTTTTGGAAATTCTATCCCTTGATTAATTTTGAAAATTCATTCCTATATCTAGTGATTTTCCGACAATTTGTTCGTCTTAAATCATCCTGTGATTTTATAAGAATTTATCCCACAAATAAAATCAGAAAATTAGTAAAGGTATAAAAAGTGTAATTCTTCAAAGTGCAAAGTCTACTTAAAGTGATGAAGATTTACTAGTTATTTACAGATGTAAGGATTTATTCTGCACTGCGGAGAAGTTTTTATGGGAAACAGGAAACACTTTAAAAAGGATTTGTGTGTGTGTGTACACTTAAAATTGCAGAATAAAAGGTTTGCAGATATTCACAAAAAACCGGAAAGCAAACATGTGTACATCAACATGAGCAAACACTACTAGCAATTTTCATTGTGTACCTACATATATAACACTATTCCAGCAGGAGCAGGAGCTGGGAGAAATTCAGGACATTGAAAGAGTTTCGAGATGATTGCTTCCAATCAATAACCGTTTTAGCATAGCTGGGAGAAAAAGGATTGTATTTCGAGTTTATTAGGGATGTGAACTGTGAACATTTGTATGTATGTATCATTGTATAAGGATAATGAGCCAACAAAGGAATTAGTGATCCTTTGTGTAGTGAACGAATGTCTGTACCTACATAAGAATATATATATATGCATGTAGAAGGAATGTGCTGGGAATGGTTAACAAACAAGTGATAGTCGTCATCATTACAATTCTGTTCAGGGTTCATTACTTGGTTCATCTGTAAGGTCGATTTTATACTGCGCAAGTTTGTTATATGTAATCAGAATTTGTTTCTCGATTTATGATAGTAAGGTTCTATATACCTCAACTATCGAAGGGCATTAGAGCTCGAGCTAACATTGAGCTACTCTTACAATTTAACTAGTTTGGGTTAATTTTCGCAGAATTGATTAAATTGAATATTATAAAAATTCAAAGTTGCTAATAATTCGCAGATAAGAGCCTTTTACGTAATTCATAATTTAGATTAGGTCACAATTATTTCAGCGGGAGTGAAAAGGCGGACGAGCTTGCTCGTCTTAATGCTGCCTCGGAGGCATCCTCATCCAGAATCGGGATATATTAAAACACCTTGATTCTAAAATTTCGGTTTAAGCCGACCGCCAATACACTTATCTTTGGTTAGATAATCCTTCGAGTAGAACTACAAAGGAACTGCCGGAAAGGTCAAAACCAAACCTAACGAATAAGCTATTGGGACTAAACAAGCTGGCTCTGAGGATGCTAGTGTGAATTCTCACTGGGCAATGTTTTCTTAGAGGTCACCTACACAGGATGGAACTTGTTGATGATCGTGTATGCTGAGGATGTGGAGAGGAATCCGAAAGAGTGACACACTGTCCGGCCATCTCAGGACAGCGTTACGGATTTCTTACTGCATGAAGTCGGCAAGGAGGGTTAGGGACCTGTAATTAGGTTTGCAAGAGCATCCGGTTGAGCTCTCTCTCATGAGTCTGGAACAACGAGGTAATAACTAAAGGAGATGCAATCATATGTACGATCCCTGTACATGAGCGTACCCAAAATTGCCCTGCATTTGTGTATGTTTCATTCCGCCATTTTTGGTCTTCGCTGTCAGATCCATACTTAGGTTTTGTTTGATTTGGGCTTGGCACATTGACGCAGGAAAACTCATAAAATAACCGTAGGGGCACGAAACAAATATTACTCAAAAACTTTTTATCACTGAACTTTTCTTCTTAATTATTAACTTTTTTATGTTCGTGTTTGCAAATTCAGTAAATACTTTTAAGTATGTGAAAATAAAAGCGATTAAAATTGCTAACAGGTTGTACAATTGTGTACAGGTTACAAATTTTACGGCGCTTATGTACAAACAATATCAGTGTCAATGTGTTAGACATGGGTACGTGATATTTTCTCATTTGCATCTCCTTTAGTTCTTACGTCGTAGGTCTGGAACCTTGTTGCGGCTGACGTTTCAGAGTCCCCGTCGCCATCGGATCTATAACCTCTCTTCAATCCATGCAATCCAAGAAAATTGTAGTTATTCCATAGTAGGGTTGCCATATAAAATTTTCACTTTTTGGAAATTTTTAGGTAAATGGCTAGTCTGAAGTTAACTAAATAATTTGTTGTAATATTTGGTTTCACACTTTCCTAGTTTCAAGATGTAGAAAAGTAAGCGAGTGCTTTGCTTTGGTACATATTTTAGCTGAATCATTTTAATTTTAAAGGCACTACGTAACTGGTTAGAATCGTTCCGATCATTTCAATTGCACGATACGCTCCCCCCTCATCCTAGTTTCTATTATATAAACATTTAAGACTATGGCTATGTCCGCTATACTTAAATTTCAATAGGAAAAGAAGTTTAAGTGAAGTATTTGCTACTCATA
Source organism: Dioctria linearis (assembly GCA_963930735.1). Taxonomy (NCBI): domain Eukaryota; kingdom Metazoa; phylum Arthropoda; class Insecta; order Diptera; family Asilidae; genus Dioctria; species Dioctria linearis. Next base: position 184,056,831 of record OZ005743.1, read on the forward strand.
GATAAGCTTAAAAGATTGTTTGTTTTTTCTAGTGGTGCTTGCATTCTTATTTAGTCATATTTGAAAGACCACCTGTAGTGGTGTTCCACAGGGTTCAATCCTTGGGCCTTTTCTAATTGCAGTGTTCATAAATGATATTTATTCAGCCCTTTGAATTTGTAAATATGCTGATGATTGCCAATTATACATTTCAAGACTGCGTGGATTGATGGATGGTGTGTAGACTGAATAAAGACCTTCGACCAATTTAACGTAATTTTTTTGTACAGAAATAACCTAGAAATCACAGAATTTCCAAAAGTAACGGTATTGATGGTATTTCTATTCGATACCGTCTGTAAATATTCTTGGCATCATTTTTATTACTGCACTTACATACGTAACCTGACCCTGTCAACAGTATTGTGCGTAAGATTTATGTAAAGCTTCGTAAACTTTTGGCTACTTTTCTTGCTCCTCAAAATACAAAGTTCATCATACTGACACATCTGATTATTACTTTTATAACCTACGGATGCAAACTGTCGATTTCAATTCAGCTGACCATATTGCTCCTTGAAGGCGTATCTTGATCATGGTAATTTATTTGAAAAAAATTTTTTTTTCTTGCTCAAGTATAACTGTGGCATTGAATGTGCCAAGCTTTAATTATCGAGTAACACTCAATTTTATATTTATGCTACCAGGATGTGGAGTACTCTGCCTTTGAAGATCAGGAAGAGTAGTAGCGGTGCGGTGGTTTCAGATGCAAGATACTTCGATATTTGTCTTACAGATGAGTAGCTATAATTCAACTGTCTTTCGGCGCCAAGAAGGAAGGAAGGGAGATAGCGATTTTATAAGAGGAAATATGTCAAGCTACAGTCAATTTATTTTGGCCCAGAGAAAGACATAGTAAACCCAGTGACTCCATAAGTGAAAGTCTGTCCCATGTGATCAAAGATACCTATTGATTCCACAGAGAAGTCAACACCAAGAGACCACGTCGAATACAGAAAATTTTGCTGCCGAGACACACAGCGCTCTTAATGAAGAAATAACTAACGACTCATTAGTCTATAATGATTCATTATAAACTGCTTCAAACTAGTTTTGATAAGCTTATGACATTAAAGAAGCGATATGGATCGAATTAACGCGATAAGCTTGTTTTTATTAATTTAATTTTTCAAATTTTACAATTTACACGTGAGAAAAATATTATATTAAAAAGAGTATTAACAATATAATTTGTGATTTGCATTTATTTGCATTTCTTGTTCTTATTTTTCAAATCAGCAGATGTACAGCGGAGCTCCAGATTTATATTATATGCCAAATCTATCACATTTTTCCTGATTATAGCTATAATGAAGTAAGAAAACGCTTTAGTAGTGTACTTCATTATCATCTGATTTTCGAGCCATGATGACTTATGCCTTACTTAGACACACAGCACGATCTAATGAATCATAAGTTCTAACTATTCATTAAAATGCCGTGTGTCACACAGTAGGTATATGTCTTCTTTAATGTCATAAGTTTATCAAAACGAAATTGACAGTACAACTTAATTAAAGAAATGGCTGTGGGTCTCAAGTTTATAATGAATCATTTCGGTCAAATTAGTCGCTAGTTAATTATTCATTAGGACCGCTGTGTATCTAGGGCTTTATACTATGTGACACACGGCATTTTAATGAAAAGTTAGTTCTATCTAATGATTCATTAGATCGTGCTAGGGTAATCGTTTGTATATAATAATGAACATTTACAGCAATTTGGATGACGATAGAGGTAGACAGGGTAAGGGTAGAGGATGATGTTACCAGCACTTCAGAGAAGATAAAGAAATTAATTATATCTTAAACTAGAGGAGGGACACCAATTTTACCTGGATAAAAGAATGGCGAACAACGAACTACCACCGAAAAAGAGACTGACTTTCTCGTTCAATGATGATGAGGATCAAGATCTTCAAAAACAGGTAAGAAAGCAGACGATTTTTAACAAAAAACTCACTAGTCTTGTGTGACAAGAAACATTATTATTTTTACTCAAGAAAATATTTTTTTTTTCAATAATCTTTTAAAATTTCCGTGTTCATTTTACTTTTGATCTGGCATCTTTAATTTAATAAAGAAATTTGAAAGATTTGAGCTTAATCGACCGAATACCTACAAACACCACCAACATATTTGCGTTTAACAAACATTTAAACATCTAAGGAAATGTAGGCCTGTCATCAAAATATCTGAAATAAGCCGGACGAGGGTAAAAACGAAAACCACCTCTCCTGTCTTGTGCATTTTAAATTCATTTTTTTTCGCTCAACTATAAAATTGAAAATATTACAAGAATTTCATTTAGATGTGTGCGTAGATATTTGTGCTGCGTGATGGGTGAAATATTTCCTGGATTTTTCTTTCAGAAAACAAAAAAAAATCAATACAATTTGTTCCGATTGGGTGTAGAACACATTAAAATTGAGAAATGAGAGCACAGGTAAATGATTATTAGAAACAATGAAATTAAAGCAAACAACAATTCTGATATGGACAAAATATCTCAAAAGAAAATAAACGAGTTTATTTTGTTTACATAAATTTTATCACAATTTCTCCTCTTAATTACTTTTAATGCAAGAAACAAGTCAAATTTACTAGGCTCTTTCTTAACTTCGCCAAACTTACATAAATCTTTCAAGACATCGTGGTATTCAGATTTTTTTCTGATTACATAGAATAATGCAGCCAATAAAATTCAAGCAACATAAAAACATATAAATTAAATTGAGACCATATCAAGTACGTACAAAGTTAAGTTTCTACTTTGGGTTGCTTTTGCAGAATCAATAAATCCAAGTAAAGTGGTTCATAGCATGGAAACATCATAAAAGTTTTGTAGGAAAATGTAACTGCCATCGTTGAGAAGTTCTAAGAAGACGAACATGTGTGGTTGCATTAAAAAGTTCTAAATAAATTGCATAATTCTACAAAAGTAATTGAAACGTAGTTTATAGCGGTACTCCTAAATCCAGTAAGATATAATAGATGCTTACCAAATCGTATGAGCTTAATGCGCTGCTCGTTGATCTTATTCAATTTTCTTGTCAACTTCCGGAGCTGTAGTAAAACTTTTCAGTCATGTTTTTTTTTGTCATTTTTCTCTTAAATCTGTGTAAATCGTGCGCTTCGAACTTTAAACATGTTAAGACACGTCTTATTTGCAACAAACTTCTTATGTTTTATGGAGGGGATGTAGGGATTTGAAGAAGTTTTATAGCTGAACCTTAGGATTAATGGAAGCGCAGATTTATTGCACTTCTTATATCCCCTGAACAGTTAAGGAGGTAATTTTAAGTTAGGTGAAGGATTTTTGTTCTTTTTGGTTTTTTTTTTGTAATGACTTGCAGATGTTTTCTTGGTAACAGGCCAATTAATGTGAAAATATGAATATTTATGGGTTTTCAGGGGGTAGTTATAAAATGGAATTAAAAATTATTATGAGAAATTTTATAGATTTTTATCATGATATAAAGAGTCAGTGGCGGATCCAGGGGGGTCATGGGGTCATGACCCACCCCCTAAATTTGAAGTAAAAAATATTTAATTAATTGAATTATTTGAAAAAAATTATTTTTTATTTTATATTTTTTTTATTTATGTAATTCAACTTCAAAAAACAATTTTTATTCCAAAACTTGAAAAAATTACCGGCAAGTGCGAGTAGGACTCGCGCACGAAGGGTTCCGTACCATCGTACAAAATTTAACCCTATGTACTTTATATTTATTTTTTCAAATGAGAGTAGGCGTCATGTGAAAAAAAATAACAATGCTGTCATTTGGAAAAATAATGCCTATTTGTGATACCTATAATGAATGAGAAAAAGCAAGAAAAAAACACAGAAAAAATCACGATTCTTGTATGGGGACTTCTATAATTTTATTTTATTTATGTGTTGTTACAGCGGCAACAGAAATACACACTCTGTGAAAATTTCAACTCTCTACCTGTTACGGTTCATGAAATACAGCCCGGTGACCGACGGGAGAGACAGACGGACGGACAGACAGACATCGGAGCCATTGTAATACGGTTCCCGTTTTTACCAGTTGGTTACGAAACCCTAAAAATGGCTCATCATCCACACCGCTTAATGCGGAAACCTTCCTAGTACCTCACTACAGTACTGCGGTGGCTAAACTTAGCGACTTACGGCGCTGGATGTTTTTTTTGCTCAATTTCATTTGTAAGATGACCCCCCTCCCTAATTTCAAATGCTCCGCGCCTGTATAGAATAAGAGGTCAATTCCATCTAAGCTGTCAAAATGTATGGGAAAACAGAAATTTTAAGAAAATTTCATATTTATGAAAAGATTTTCTTATTTTTCTCTTACACTCTCTTCCTGAAACACCTTCCTCTTACCTTTCTTTGCTTGCTTCGTCATCAACCTCTTCTCCTGGATTTTTTTTTGTGAAAGAATACCAGTCAATATAGCCTGTAAAGGAACTTCATTTTCTTCTGTAATTAAAACATTTGAGGAGCTTAAAAATCCCGCGTCACTGTGTTCGTACACGCTAATCTCAGAATCCTCCCGACCGATTTAAATGAAGTGAATGTTTTTGATTGATTCCAGCTTGAGAGATAGGGCAGTTTTGGACACGATAGATGACGCTGGTTGTTGCCGAAATCTAAAAAACTGACTGAGAACCCGTCTACGTGGAGAGCTCAAATTTCTTCGTAAAAATTCCAAATTTAAAAACAAACTAAATCGGGCTACCCCTTCTTGATGTTGCCATACAAAGCTTTGGCTTTTCACTATTTGCGAAATTATTGTTGTTTTGTTTTGTTCGTTATGGTCGTGGAAAAGTTTACAGAAAAAAAATTGATTCCACGGTCAAGCACCAACCACGCCTTTTTAATGACACCCGGCTCGCGGTGAATAAACTGACGTCATCGAAACAACAATGCTAAAAAGGAAAATACAAGCGAGAAGACGTTTTGATACCACGGATCCCAATAATTTCAATTGACATGCCATTCGAATTAAAGTTTCCGGTGCGGCTTGCATTTACAATGACAAAAAATAAATCACAAACAGCAATAGCTTTTTACAAATTCACAAAACGATCACAAACAAATTTGTTGAAATTTGGACAGGACAACGTCTGTCGGGTCAGCTAGTTTAGTATACATTAATAGTCTTCAAAATATTAATAGGTGCCTACTATTTCAACCGAAAATTGCCTAACAAATAGCACAACACATACATTTATATTCTATATTTTTTAACTAATTACATGGAATCGGTACTTAAATTCGATGGCTGTTGGGTGGCCATACAATTCACTCTTAGATCTAATTACGCCAAAGCAGTTTTCAAGTAGGTGCTGGTTTAAACGATTCGTCAAAATGCAATGAATATCATATTTCATCTTTAAGTATTCGAACAGTTGTGATAGGGCAGAATTGCTTTGAATAATACCCCTTCGAAAGGATAACAACGTTACTTTCTTCCTCACGCGTAAAATTTTTATAGTCTCAGTCATTTCGTTGAGAAGCTGCTGTTGATCTTTAGTCTGAAAACCGAAAGCCTTCTTAGTTACTCGTGTATCACTCGCTGCAACTCGAGAGTTAAAATTATCGAACTAATCATTTACAGTTTTGATCAACTCTGAAGCATTCACCCTTTTTCATTTTCCGAAAGTTATACAGCACCTAATACATACAACGAGAAACAGAATGGGAGAACAATTAAACAACATATTTTACGTTTTGCCGACTACCTTGAACTACTTCTAAATGAGTCGAAGTGATTTTAAAATCTGAGTCTTGCAATGATAAGAACTTAGAGATGGGTTCCGTTTATAACAATTTCTCATTAAGAAGGAAACCACTATCGAGAAAGTGATTTTTTAAAAAACTTAATTAGATGTGGTGGAACATCCGCAAATATTTTTCTTTAGTTTATAACTAGTATGAACCAAATAAGGTTGTTCTTCAATAATATCTAATTCCCTTTTAAGTGCCACACTTGGTGGTCCCAAATCAGATACCACAGCAACAATCGTGAAATTGATGTCGAGAGGTTGTCGTATTATGTCCAGCAAAATATATTTGTTGTCATTCGGCAGTCAAATTGGTAAAAAATTCGTTGCTTTCAATTTCTGAAAAGTCCTCTTATTAGTGCAATCTAAACTAAAATAGGAATTGTGTATTGCATAGAATTGATTTAGAGATATATTATTAATAACAATAGTGTTTCCCTCATACTGAGATGGAACATACCTTCATACCTTCTTACCATCTTTATACCATGGATTTTTATATTCCGAAGAAGTCGTCAATATGGTCTCAAAGTAATCAAAGCTCTTTGGATATAACTTCAAGTAGCCATGGGCAGAACATACATATATAGTATATAAGTCCTATTTGTCGAGAAGGTGTCCTGTTATTCGCCTCCTAATTTAGATATACCGCAGTTAGTCATGGAAAAGTGGTGACTCTAGACAAAATATCGTGGAATGCCACGATAAAAACACCATTGAATTTTGAATGCAAAACTTTTAGATTAACCAAAGAATTAGCACATAACTAGCACATAAATCCGAAGTGAATCAACATTTTTTTGACAGAGTTAATATCAGGGGTTGGGTACAGCTTACCGACGTCCTGCAACCCGAATTTTGGATCTTTAAAAAAAACTATTAACTTTTCGAATTGAGGGGAGTGTGACTGGTTGGAGCCAACTAATGGTTAAGGGTTCGAAGGGGTGGGGGGTTGGCTAGACGGAGCCTTTTAAATTTTCATTGGTTGGTGGAATCTAATACTTAGCTTAAGAAGACACGAAGGAAATGTTTTCACGTTCTTTTCTAGATTGAGTAAATAAACTTGCGGTAGCTGTATACCTATGCGTTATATATACCTACGTATAACACCATAATATTTATCGAATTTTTCACAGCCATTTACAACGTATTTAGAAAGAAATATTTTGTCATTCCATGAGTAATGTGGTTTTCTGAATTGCTTGCATTAAAAATCGGAGCGGGTGGAGATAAACCGCCTTCATCAGTTTCCTATTAAAACAGGTAATAAATTCACAATTACCCTTATTCTTAATGCAACTTATGAAGTGGACTTTAAAGACAAGTTATGTTGCTACAAAAGCCCATCGTAACTATTTAGCATGAGGAACTACCCAAGAAATTTGGATTTGGTTATTCAAATATCGATAACTGCATGCCAATAGCAAATTGCGTCAATGATTTCCATACAAACTAAATAGAGTGAATGTGTGCTCTACTTTGCTGTAGCGTCTCATCAATTAACCTTCTTTGCCTCGAATAGTATCTAACTGGTAAAGATATATTGTTTCTCTATAAAAATTTCAAGCGCCAGATATAGTGGGTAGAGACAGCCGTTATATCAGCACCCCAGGCTAAAGAAGGTTTTCACTAATACCACATTGAGTTGTTTGGAGGAACTGATAGGTTTAATCCACTTCAAAATTTTAAAGTCAAGCCCATCGATAACCAAGGAGGTCTAGTGCGAACAGCTTGATCGGCTGAAGTCAGTGCTAAATGAAAAACTAACATCTCTGATTTTAAGACGAAAGGTGTTCTTCCATCAGGGTAACGCTCAGGCTATATGCCTATATAGCGGAGATGATAGTATAAATGCTGGAGGAGTTTCGATTGGAACCTATACCCCACTCACCCTATTTTGTTCGTTCTGAAAAGTACCTACATAGTGTTAAATCTTGTACGATGGTACGAAACCCTACGTGTGCGAGTCTGACTCGCACTGGCTGCTTTGTTTTTTAATCACCAGAATAAATCTCACATTTTTTTGCTTTTGAAAATCATCATGAAATGATTCATGACTGAAAAAAGTAAAACTCAGAATAAATCATTTCGTGATTTAAAAATTAAAACACACAACTAACTATTATATGTAATTTTTTTCATTTCTTACGAAATGAACTTTTAACAGTTGGTGCCACACCCAATAGATGTCACAGAGGTAGTCAGAAAGAGGTTCCAGCTGGACCAGAATTTCTAAGGTAGGATTCACATTCGACCATAAGAGGGCACGTTCATTGGATCTCCCGTAGTACGAAAGAAGCTCGAAAATGATCGCAACTGAAGAATTCGGTACTTGGCGCGATATCGAGGGAAGTCACAGCAGTACTTGTGGAGTATTTTTCATCAAGGGAAAGTGAATTTTGGAAAAGTGACATTGAAACACAACCATAGTCAAGATGGAAGAACATTGTAGAAAATGAAGAAGAATTAATTCTGAATTCTCATCACTTAACTGAAAATAAAATTGGGCAACATTTAAGTATGTACATACAGTCTAAGCAATTGTAATAAAATAATATGATGAATATTAATTACCAACTAAAAACTAGCAAATAAATACAGTGTGATATACATCAGTTCTGTACTAAGGCGATGGATGGATGGATGGATGGATTGAATAGTGGTTGAGTCCCCCCGGGAGGGGGGGGGGGGCTAGAACGTAGGCCACGACAAAGCTCATTGTTCACCCTCCAGACCCACAGGCAATGATTATAGGTCCCAACCAGACGCTCTTATGAACCATAAAATTGGCTCCCAAACGTCTACACCAGCCACATGCAATTCATCCAGGATATGTGAGCAAAGGAATCTATAACATTTTCCGGAGAGAGCCGGACAATGAAAGAAAGCGAATCACCGTTTCGTGTTCCTCTCCGCATCCTCTATATATCGGACTATCAACAAGTCCTAACCTATGCAGGTGTTGGAGGTGATACTGGATGTACTGAAAGCGACATGAAATTGGATTTGTTGGTAAAGGTTAAGATGAATGCATCATTTAAATAAAAAGTCTTTCGTATTTTATGAATTACCGCTATAAGATTTCATTAATGACAGCATCTATAGCATAACAAGACAACTCCTTCTCGCAATCATTTCTACACCACATAAGGGGAAATTATCAAGAAATCTCAGTCGTTATTATTCCTGCAGTTATCCTAAACAAAAACCTTTGAATTCATGTCACATACTACACGAATATGGCAATACGAATGAACGTTTATTATAGGTTAATTTCCTACGTTGAATAGCTTAAGTATAGTATGCTAATCCAGCACCACACTGTACTTATGTGTATCATTATCTTCAATCAGCATTGAAATCGTTTACACAAAATCAGTTTGGATTGCCTGCCTACACGATAAAGCCTTCTACCCACCTTCTTAGAGAATGTAATTCTTTAGGGCTTATTCCGAAACTGTGTCTCAAATTTGCTCAATTCCTCTTCATATTTACAAAGACATTACATCAAAATGGAAGGAAGGAGGTTTGTTTTATTCTGCATCACGTATAACAGCATGTCGTGATTTCCTATAGGTATTCTAAGAATATCTCGTTACAATACCGTTGACAATGTAGGCAGGTATAGTCAGTCAGAAGTGCAAATGATTCCGAACAAAACAAAGTCCTTCGACGTTAAAATTCTTGTATGGCTTCCTACTGAAAATGGCTTCTGTAGAATACTAGAAATCCCGGAAACGGAAACATACGCTTTAAAACTCTTTACCGGATATCCGCAAAAATAATACCTGTTAGTGCTTAATCACTCACTAAGAGCTGCTTAATATTTACATTGCCATTAAAATAGGGGAGTTACTCTAAATGCAAGACTGTTGAGCGAAAACTTAGCGAAAATTTCTCCTCATAAGAAATATAACAAATTTCTTTGAACAGTATACTTCGACAGGGGAAATATCGGAGACTGCGCTCTAAATGATTGGATTTTATAAAAAAAAAAATGTGTGGAACAGCACGTGCTTTTTGTCAACGCAGCGAATTCTTAAAGTTAACTTCACTTTAACTTCAGAATTGTTGAAGAAAAGAAAATTGCATTGCAAAGAAATGAGCGAAATAATTCAAGTAAAACCCACCCACTTCGTAAAAAAGGAATAAATTCGTTTTACTCACTTACGGAAAGAGTGATTAGAAATTTGATGAAGATTAATTAATTAATAAATTTTGTATTTATTATTTATTTCTAATGCCATAATTTAATAATACGCATATGATCCGCGAAATAGGGTCTACGATATTCTCTAGACCATTGGCCAGGGTTTTGTTATGGAAGAAGACGAAATGGAGATGAGAAGAAATTATTCTGTTTCCTGTTAGAGAATACAGTCATTGTATGTGTATTGATTGTTTCTGACTCAGAAATCCCTAGGGAAGGAGATGATAGCTAAACAGAAAATTTTACGGCAGGAGAGTACATCTGAACTTTTTTGGAGATATACAGTGATTAAGAAAACCATCCTTTTTTTTTTAATTTGACGGTTTTTCTTACAACTTGATAACCGTTACATTTTTTTAGACAATTTTTAGAGATGTATGCAACTGTGATTGAGATAACCCAGTTTGTGTGATTCATTATTACTTTAATCGCGCCTAATTTTATACAATTCTACTCAAAATTAGCAAAATTAACGAAATCATGTACTTTTTTTTTTAATTTTTATTGCCCTTTCAGTTTATATACCCTAGCCCTCGATTTGCACGGTACTTGATTTGCACGGTTTCGGTTTAACACGACTGAAAAAATGATGAAAAATTTCATTTATATTATACTAATTTTCACTTTAACACAGTCACAAAAATTTTTGAAAAATAAAAAATTTAAAACAATCGCGCAAATTTAGAATTGAAAATCTAAAAAAGTTATCTCCCCTACTTAGTTCGAATTGGATGCATTACAATGAAATATTATGGGGTTACTTGTGTGTTCATGCTTTCATTTGAATGAGCTTGAAAATATTTATGCTTGAGCTCTGATCTTTCAAAAGAGGAGGACAAGGCCCACAATGCAACGGAATTAAGGGCTAAACACAGTTGCGATGGCAGACGGCAGACGTTTGCAGCAATAGGAACAGTGTCTTCCAGGAACGTTTTATAGAACATGTATTAGTGTATTAAATACGGATGGATTGGGATTAATTTGAATCGGGGTTGGAATCGGAAAAGGATTCTTGGAACGTAGGCTACAACATGGCCCATTGTTCAGCCCCCATTCTTATGAGCAATTGCTCGGACGCTCTAATAAAATTCGAAATTGGCCTCCAACCCTTCCTTCCGTCTTCATGCAGTTCTTTCTGGAGGTGTGAGCCAAGGAATCTGTAATGTTTTCCTGAGGGGAGCGAATAGTGACAAAAAATATATCAGCGCTTCAGTTTCCTTTCTGCATCCTCTGCATACCAGATCTTCAACAAGTCGAGATAGTAGAGGCAAAGGTGTTTTGGTGCGATCCCAATTGTGCAGGAGATTTCCTCCGAGGTTACACCAAGACGAACAAGTTCATCCGCCTTTTATTCCCGCTAATGCCGCTGTGACCTCGCACCCAAAGCACCAGTACCCTGTTGTTCCGAGAATAGGAATTCAGGATAGTTTTACATTCAAATACAAGTTTGGCGGTTGTAAAAGGTTTTGTCAACGCCTTGACAGCTGCCTGGCTATCCGAGCAGATTGCAATCTCCTTGTTCTTTGTACCTATGTTTAGAATATACCTTCCCATTTCAAGAATGGCCTTGACTTCCGCTTGGGAAACTACATGGCTTTCAAGGTGAATGGAAATTTTCATGTGAGTCTCCTCGCAGAAAACACCTGCTGCGGTGTACTCTTCCAGTTTGAAGCCGTCTGTATATATGATAGGGTTTGTCAATGGTTGAAGCACAGAATATGATTCCCATTCTGCCCTGTCTGGAATTTTCGATTTAAAGTTGCTCCTCAGCATTGTCTCGATGGACTACACCAATTCAAAGATGGATTCATGTGGAAATCTTGTGCCAGTGTGAATCCAGCTCCGATTGAGTGGCAGGCTCAGTGGAGCGATTCACGCCCCCTTCTTGAGGTGTATATGAACAGGGTGTGTTGAGGATGACCTCAAGCGCCTTCGAGCTGGTTGACTTGAGAGCGCCACTTACACTAAGGAGACAAAATCTTTGAATATTCTCCAATTTCTTGCGATGATTAACGAGCTCCATTGCCTTCCACCACACCACAGAACGGAAGGTTAGCATGGGTCGAATGATGCTAGTATAGATCCAAAAGGTCATCCATGGTTTAAGTCGCCACTTTTTCCCTTATGGATCTGCGGCACATGGCGAAGCCTTGAAGAGCTTCATTCACTCTGTACTCAATGTGTGGTTTCCAGCTTAATTATCTGTCTAATATGATACCTAGATATTTTAATCGGTCTTTCAGTGGAGTGTTCTATTTCTTAGGAGAGAGGCATAAATCTGTTTTTAATGGATTAATGCAAGGTCCGAAATTCATACCCCAGTCCGTTCGGATTGAATTCTGCCCCCAGTTCGCAGAGCTCAGATTCGTACCTACCGGTGACCAAGATCACCTGGTCGTTGGCGTAACATACTTCTTTTTGCCCATCCGGGTAAGTCTTAGAGTGTTAGAGATCATCCACAATGAGCACCCACAACAAAGGTGATAAAATATCGCCTTGAGGGTGCCTCTATGGACAATTTTTTCTCTGCTTACCCCGCCTAGTTCGGAAAAAAAAGTTCTTTTGTTCGACATGCGTGCGATCTAGTGCTTTAGCGACCGGTTCACTCCATGTTTTGTTAGCGTTTCAGTGAACTTATATGAAGGACACCTTCTACATCGATAAAAACAGCCAGCGTAGATTGTTTAAAGAGGAAACCTTTTTCAATAGAGTGGATAACCTCTAACTTTATTGAACTAATTCATGTAATACTAAATAAGTTTTTGTTTTCTCGACTTAATATGTATGTTTGCCTATTTATGAAAAACTACATACTTACAATATCAAAATATATTAATATATGTATGTGTAATGTTGTTTTACTTTAGATGTCTATTTTTTCAATATACAACATGAATTTAATTTCAATTTACACGGTTTCGGTTTACACAGTACTTTTGGAGAACGAATCCACCGTGTAAATCGAGGGTCAGGTGTATTTTAAAATTTAAAGATAGTATTCTTAAGTAGGTGCTAATGCTACAGATTATAATAAATCTTTACCAGCAGGCTAAAGAATTTTTTACAAACTATGCTTAATTATAAGTTTTTTTTATATTATGAGTTTACTTATATTCTAGAAAACGGCACTAAAAGTAGGATAAATCAATGTTAAAAGTAGGTTTAGTTAATAACTTAACACTTGAATTATTTTTAAGATTATGAGGTACTCAAAGTAACTGCTTTTTCTGTTAAATTGAATTAATAAATTTAAAATTGAATAAAGTAATGTTAAAAGTTAGATCAGCTGGTCGGTGTTATTTATACCAGTCTGTTTCCTGAATAGGATTTTTGGTAATAAATTAGTTTATTATTTGTGTCGTACAAAATTTTTTTGTCTTTCAGCCATTTAATAATAAGTGGTGCTTTATATTTGGGAATATCTCTGTTGCTGTGTTGGAGTTCCATTGTATAAGCCTCTATTAATGGGATATCCATCATTCTAAGCATGTCGATAAATCTTAGTGCACTTTTTATTTAGAAGGTGTCAATTCTTTTAATATTGCGGAGTTGATAAAGCTTTTGGTTTTTAATTCTTTTGTAGTTTGTTTGTGTTCTCTTAAAGTTGATGCAGTGAATGAGACATCTTCTCCCAAACCTCCGAACATTTTCCATTTGGGCTGACGAAATATTGATCCATATAGGGAACGCATATGCGACCATTGGCCGGATTAGCTGTTTGTAGCAGATAACTTTAATTTTATTTTGATTTTGGAGAGTACTGAAAATGTAAAAGGGGCTTTCTGAAGTTTCTGTTTGATGTGTTGGATGAATTGGATGTTTTCGGAGGACTTTGTACCTAAATATTTTAACTGTTTTGTATATTGAACTTTTTGCTAACTTATTTTAATGTTAATGTTAATGTTTTGGTTTTTATATGGCTTGATATGTTTGGGTACGTGTCTTTTCCTGTTCCTTTTATTAGCATTGTTTGGCATTTCTTTATGTTAATTTTAAGTTACCATTTATTGAGGTAGTTGTATAGTTCTTTTAGATATTTATTCATTTGTGTTTTCATGGGAAAGTATTTAAAGATTGCGGTGTATAGAAGTATGTCGTCTGCATATGTGAGAATTTGTAAGGGTTGGGATGGTAGGGGGATTTCTGATCAGTATATGTTATATAATGTGGGACCTAGTATGGAGCCTTGCGGTACTCCAGCTAGTATTGGTAATGTGTCGGATAGATTGTTACTTATTTTAACTTGGAAGGTTCTGTTTTTAAGGTAATTATATATAACTTTGCAAATGTGGTTGTTAAAGTTGTACACATTTTTCATTTTATAGATAAGGGCTTGTGACCATGTGGTATCAAATGCTTTTTCAGTGTCTATACAGCATACAAGGGTTGCTTTTTTGTTGCTTAGATTGGTTGTTGTGTGGTTCATAAATAATGATAGTGCGTGGGAAAATTTGGAAAATTTGGAAAATTGGAATTCGAATTCTTGGAGTTTTTCCTTTGGAAACAGTTCATAAATTTGACTAATTGCGGAGAGAAGTGATGTGGTCCTGTAACTAGCTATTTCATTGGCTGACTATCTTGGTTTTATTATGTGTGCATTCTTCCATTTGATGGGGGTAATATCCTAAGTTGAAGAGTTGGTTAAATAAGGTAGCTAAGAAGATGCAAAATTTTCTTTTTGTTTTAATGATTTCTTTTTTGTGTTCTGATGATATGAAGTTACTGTCTTGATTTACTGTATTGGAGTTAATATCTGTGATATCCTTACTGGCAGGGATGTTGTCATTGAAATATACTAGTGGAGTGAAATTGTCCTGATAGTCAGAGTCTATTTAGTTGTTAATGTGTGTCATGTCCGTAATCATGTTCAGGTTCTGTTTGTGTATGTTTTCCAAGTGTTTACTTATGGTGTTGAGTTTGTCCGAGTCATTAGTTAGTTGGCGATCTGGGTTGGCTGGGTTGGTTAGTTGGGGGAGCTGGGATATTGACTTTATTCCTACGATGTTTTTTATTGTTTTGAATGTGTTTTGGTTCATGGGTATGTTCGCAAGCTTATTTTTCCAATAGTTTTCGTGGTGTACTAATTTTGATCCGAAATCATACATCATAAAAACTGGTTTATATAAAAAACGGTTTGATGTACGAAGGTACGTATGTAGGATCCAATGTTTCCAGTTTTGCAACAAAATGTAATAGTTCTCAGGCATTTTCGTGAGAAAACCGTTATAATTTCAAAAAGGTAGGAATTTATTTTCTAATTTTTTTAATTTGATGGCCTATAACTAGCATCATGAGTACAGAAAGTGATGGTGTTAGACATTCATTAGAAAGTTTAAATACTTTACTATAATTCGATATAAAAATAACCTTCATAGGTTATATAACAAGGAAATTACGGGGAGTTTTGTGAAAATGTAGGATATTTTTTTAAACACCCTGTAAATCTTAAACGGTTGAGATTAGCTAGGTGAGAGAAGAAAGTGCTCTATGAACTTTTGCGCCAGAAGCACCCTATATAAAAAAAACCTTCTATATGGGCCCCTCCCCTTCAAGCCCGATATATCAAATACAAATATAATATTATAAAATCTAGTTAACCGATCATTGTGGTTTATAATTTGCAAAAAATCGATATATTCATTGTACATTTGTCAACAGAATTGTATATAAAAGTATTGTGTAAAAATTTTAGAACAATCGGAGCAAGTGGCAGCGCTGGGCATTATTCGAATGAATTTCCAATCAAATAACTATTTTTTTTACAAAGTGACATAAAAAATTATTCGAATAAATTTTTATTTGATTATCAGTTTATTTTAAGTTATTCGCAAATAATTATTTGTTATTTGGTGCAAATTTTTTGAGTTTCATATAATTATTTGTTATTCGATCGTGCGTTATTTGATAATCAAATGATTATTCCTTATTTGGTGAATTATTCCCAAATAATTATTTGAAATGGTCATTATTTGAATTTTAAATTTTTATTTGTCATTTGATTATGAATATATGTTTTCTGGCGCCCAATTTCAAATAATTAATTCTTGCTACAGGCATATGTTTTCGCAAGGTATTTCGTTACTTAATTTAATTTAAAGATTAAGAAGAATTTAATAATTTTGTTCATTTTCACCCTTAGTGAAGTCATGTTGGAATATTTCGATAAAAGGGCTGCGATGAAAAGGATCAGATTCAGAATGAAACATAACATGAAGTATAGGTTGATGATCTGATTCTGGAACCCAGGTGATCTTTTTAGTACAGCGCCATCGCAATCAGTGGAAATCACAAAGTCCAAATGCCGATCAGACCCGTTCTTACGCCAGCTAGACTGTAACAATCTACAAGACATAATACCATCCAAAAAGATTTTTAAGTTCAATAAGCATGTTTAGTGCCATTTGTAATGAAATCTATTTAGCTCTCATCCACCTACATGACTTTTTGGTCTGCTAATATACATTTTATTTATGCGAAGTAATATTGGCTATCAATTTATGCAGGTCTTCGTTTGAATAGCGTTTGCAGTTTATCAGAGAAGAAATCGTACCCTCAATGCAAGACCACCACATCTCAAAAGTTTTTCAGTCGAACAATTGACATTACAACATTTCAACTCGCTGCATAAATTAAAATTTTCAATACTGGTTTAGTCCTTTGTTTTCTTAGTAACTTCTCATTCGAAATAATTTTAGTTATAGCGTAAAATGCAATAAAATATTCAAAATTGATGATTTTTGAGATGTGGTGGTTTTGCATTGAGGGTGCGGTACTTAATGAATTTTCAGCTTATTAAATGCGCTTTTCATACAACTTTAGGGCCGACATCAACATATATGAGAAATGTCTTAAACCATACTCTGAACATATTTTGTTAACAAAGTTTATTTCATTTCGGTGAAAAAGTTGACTTTTCTACTGCTCGTGATTGCGTGGAATTAGTGAATTGAGGAAATTGACTTCCTGTAAGAAAAATGTGTACAACAGAGCAGCACTAATGGCCATGTATGAATAACCTGCAAAAATATATGCGAAATGTAGTAATTGGTGTGTATGTGACTAAAGTGCATGAAAATGAGTTTTCCGGCAGCAAAAATGTCCCGCGAAAGTTTTCTGAATCGGGAAACAACTACATCGCCCAAGGGTAGGTAAGACCTTTAATTTGGAATGCAATATTCCGTATTTGAACCACCCGCCCGGGGTTTTCACCACCACCCTAAAAGTATGCAGAGAAAAAGTTTCTTCTAAAAATTGTAGTAGTAATGAGCTGAGGCGAAGAGTAAAGGCACTTTCCATCAAACACAAGAATCGAAAAAATGTAAACCGAAAAACTCAATTTATTCCACTTTAAAACAAGATTTTTGCTCCAATGATTAGTAAAAACATGCGAAATAGGATAAACTAATAATTTAGTAAATTTATCTTAGAATTTTTAAGAAAACACAACTTTTATGATTTATCGGACGAATTTTTCCGCCGAAAAAGTTTTTCGGCCGATAAAACATAAAAGTTGTGTGTTTCTTCCAAATCTGAAAGAATTATAACTATTTTCTCAGTAAAATTCTTAGATTATCCTTTTTCTCTGGATTTTATTAATCATTGGAACAAAAATCTTGTTTTAAAGTGGAATAAATTGAGTTTTTCGGTTTAAATTTTTCTGTTCTTGTTTTTGATGTGAAAGTGCCTGCAAACCCGTTTTCCGTTTGGACATAACTCTAATAATCTAGTACCTCAGTTCGAACAGAAAAGAAGGAAGTACTAAAAAAGCCTCCGAGCATAAGAATGTGGGTACTCAAACTTCTCCTCAGGACCTAAAATATGGTAGGTACAGATTCGATTTATTCTGTACCTACCATATTTTCTACAAAGTACTAGAACCAAATTTGATCCCATAAGCCTTCTTCCGCTTAATTGAAATAAAATTTTTTAATAAAATATGTTCAGAGTATCATAATGCATCGTCTAATCTAAGGCATCTCACGTCTGCTGATGTCAGGCCTAAAATGGCCATTCCCATTTGACACTTAATCGCTGGTACTGTGATTTATTTTAAAAACTCCAAACACTCAACTGAAAATGAGCAAGGATAAAATCTGTAGCCGTTTTTTAAAGATCACCTGAAGCTGCACGCAAAGGTCTTTTCTCCTCATGCTCCCATAATACACCTTATCAAAGATTTAGACTTTTCCCAGAGAGCATAATCCAAAATAATATGAATCGACCCACACAAAGTCACACTTCCGAGGAAAAGACCATAAATATGGCGCAATTATAGAAATGTGCGCAATGGATAAACAATTTTGGTTAATTGCGCTCTCCAAAATATTTACATTTTTCCCTTTTAAGTAAAACGAGTATCTTATAAGAGGAATAAAAATCATTCAAGGACACAGACCTCATAAATTTACATTTCTTAGGGCATGACCGCTAATTAGGGTAAGATACAAGAAAAATGTGCGTATTCAGAGAGAAGAATTTTATTTTATTTGCTGTTTTTTTTTTTAATGTCATCTTACAATTCTGAGAATAATAATTCTACCGAAGAAGATACTGAATTAGATGATGACATACCCCTGATATGAATTCAAGACTTTCAGACTTTACCAATGGAGACGGTTTGGAATGATGAAATGGAAAATACAAACTCTTTCTTCATAGAGTTTTGATTCGTGTGCTAAGACGAGATAGCAAAATGATGGAAGTCACTTAAATGGTGGCAATATACATTTTATTGGTACCACCATCATCAAATCATATTCAGGCTGGTCTACAATTGAAAGTTCAAGTGCCGGGAACTGATAACAAGAGGACCTTGAGTTATGACACAAATTGTATGCCAGCGGGAGTGGAAAACGCGTCGGGAGGGCGATAGGGTACTATGGTGTAGTTATGTTTTTGTTTAATTTTTCTAATAACACTCTGTAACACTTTTACTATACACTCTTTAAACTTTATAAAACAGTTCTAAATGCAAACCGTCCAGGCCTTCCCTGCAATGCTTACTCAGGTCTGTACTTCTATATATTGTGTCGGGAGTTACAGGAAAACAAAGTCAATTTGGAATTTTTTTCAAATTTCTTCAGATATTTCCACATTTCCCCTCAAACTGGACGATAAACATGCTTTTATTTAAGATTTTGAAACCCCAGAACAATTGCAACAAGAATAAAATATACTTCGAGAATATTTCGACTTTAAGCTTTAAATATTGCATTGCGAATGGTGAAGTCGAATAATCTCTCAACCATAAGGGAAAACCTTGCATGGTTGAAGAGTCTTGTGTGTAGGGGTCATAATGTCTGAAAAAAAAAATGCGGAAAAATAAACATGGGAAATAAGCCTTGACCTAACATTACTAAATACACGAAGAAGATTTCTCGTCTAACAGACTGAAATTTATTGAAAATGATTTCAATACAGCACTGATTTCTCACATGTTCCCAGTTGCATAAGCTCCGCCACTCAATACAACTTTAAGAGAAACTTTAGACCTTTCAAACTCTTCGAGGGTATATAAGTTGCAGATAGATAATTTCTCGTCTATGGTAGACTGAAATTCACTGAAAATAATTTCAATGAATTCGCAAAATGCATTAAAAGTGCAGAAAGAAATTAATTTTTTCAGCCCAGCGATCAAAGAGGTGGCCTCAGTATAGTTACCTCTGATCGCCTACCACATCGAACTTCTGTGGTAGGTGATCAGATATAAGTCTATATATATCCACCAGCAACGTATTGGCATCGGAGTGCACTGTAGTGTAGACAGCAGGTAGTTTCAGGGTTCATTGCTGTCCTGATGAGATCGCCCTGCTACTGCTGATCGAAATAGTTTACATACAGTACTTATACTCCCAAAAATTTCTTTATGGAATTTTGGTCTTCGGGTTTTAGGCCAGAAACTGACAGTACCTCGGTACTTGTTTTTTAATTTTCTCTACTCATATGCAGCAGGTTGAGAATTGCCTGTAGACTCGTATTTTGCACGGGTCTTGAAAGATTAGAACACTCATTACCACTATCGACTGATCAGATATAGGTTTCTGGACAAGTCCTGTACGCCAGTCTGTTTACGGAATCAACCAGGTAAGGTCCTCTCGGTAGCTTTCCTCCAGGTGCCGTGTCGTATGGCTGTAGTTGGCTTCCAACCGTACCTTCCTGAATAGCTGTTGTGCCATATGGCTATCTAGCTATCTTCCCATATCACTTTCTCCTCCAGCTGCCATGCATGTATCTGTAGTTGATTTTCAATTTTACATTCCTGTAAAACTCCTTTCAATCATTCAAACCTTGGATTACTACAAAGCTTCCGACAGTCCCTACGATTTGGGTCATAACTAGAAAAGGTCGTCATCGAAGTGGAGTTAGGGTAGGTTAGGTAAGAGGGGAGCCGCTGGACAACCAGCCAGCCTCACTTAAACCTCCAACGGGTCCATTGTGCCCCTAGACCTCATGAGATAACCCTTCAAGCCGTGGATTTATCCTGCTTTCCTTGGGAAACTCAGGATATATCCACGACCTTTAGCCTAGATCCATCCTGCCTCACTCAGAAAACTCAGGATGTCTCTGAACTTTATATTTTGAAGCTCCCCCAGACTTGAAAAGAAGTAGCTACCTAGTAGCCTACCTCTTTTATTCATCAGAGCGTGGCATTCGCAAAGCACATGCTTGACGGATTCAATTTCCTCCGAGTCCCTACAACTCCTGCAGAAATCGTTCGCCGCCATTTCCAGTCTTCTAGCATGGTCCCCTATGGCCCAGTGACCCGTCATGACCCCTACTAGATTCCTGGTATTTGCTCTGCTGCTGTTAAGCAGTTCCCTTGTCCTTTTCCTGTCATATGCAGGCCACAATTGCCTCGCAATACGACAAGTATCCCTGCTGGTCCATCGGAGGCCTGCCTTTAAATAGACTTCCCTGATGATTTCCTCTTTTAAAACTCCGATTGGAATCCTCACGTAAGCTACAGCTGCGGAGCTATCCAATTCGGAGCCCTTTTTGGCCAACTCATCAGCCATCTCGTTGCCCGAGATATCCTTATGGCCAGGTACCCAGCTTAGGGTCACCTTGTATATTACAGTCAATTCCTCAAGCCTGGTTTTGCATAACTGCACCAATTTTGATTTTACCAGCCCAGCATCCAGCGCCCTGATGGCTACCTGGCTATCAGTATATATGCATATGTGCCGTGCGGGCTCCCTGCACATAGATACCAATGTTGCCGCCTGATAAATCGCTGTGAGCTCTGCCTGAAAAACACTGCATTTGCCAGGCAGTCTATAAGACTCGTGGCACTGGAGATCTCTAGAGTACACTCCAGCCTCTGTGCCCGCACTCGTCTTGGAGCCATCCGTAAATATAGAAATATTGGATGTAACGACCACCTCCTTCCCCTCCCAGTCACTCCTGGTGGGTATCGTTGCGTTGATACCCCCACCAAAAGTCAGGATGGGTACTTGATAGTCTGTTTCTACCCTGCAGTCCCTACAGTCAACCTTCTGGAGATATTGGAGTGTCCAAAACCCCTCTCCTTCCACCAGCCCCCCGCTCTCAGCATGACAGCACTAGTTGCCACCACACCCTTACAATAAAGGGCCAGCGGCAATAAGTCAAGCATGACCTCCAATGCCGGCGTGGGCGTGGCGCACAGACAACCGGTTATACCCATACAGGCGGCTCCCTGGATTTTTGACAGCACATCAAGGTTACAGTTCCTCGTCAGGGCCGTCCACCAGACCGTAGAGCCGTAGCAGAGGATTGGCCGAACTATGGCTGTGTACATCCAGTGTACCGCCCTGGGTTTTAATTCCCAGTTTCCGCCAAATATTCTCTTGCACGTGTAGAAGGCCACACTGGCCTTCTTCACGCGTTCTTGTAGATTAGCTTTCCAGCTCAATTTGGAATCGAGGACGGCACCCAAATACTTCGCTTCACTGGAGAGAGTAAGCTCCTCTCCTCCCAGCATTGGAAGTCTGAAATCTTGCACCCGCCTCCATCTAGTAAAAAGGATTAGTTTCGTCTTCGAGGGGTTCACCCTCAATCCACTATTATTGGCCCAACTATCCAGCTCAAGCAGCGCGCACTCGAG
Source organism: Dioctria linearis (assembly GCA_963930735.1). NCBI lineage: Eukaryota > Metazoa > Arthropoda > Insecta > Diptera > Asilidae > Dioctria > Dioctria linearis. The sequence continues at coordinate 184,078,939 of OZ005743.1, forward strand.
CCTTTCGCTAATAGTAGAGAGAAATTTGCAACTACCTTGAATCCCTCTCTCTCTAACTTGATGAGGATTTCATCCATTACCAGTAGCCACAGGAGTTGTGATAGCACCCCCCCCCCCCCCTGCTGTGTACCTCTATAGACTGCTCTTCTGACAATAGCGTCTCCTGAGCAGGAGCTGATCTTTCTACTGAGAAGCATTGAGTTGATCCAGTCACAAAGACACTTATCAACACCCACCCTTCTCAGTCCATGATATACAACCTCCGTCTTCACGTTATTGAAAGCCCCCTCAATATCCAGGAAAGCACCTAGAGTGTACTCCTTATACTGTAGGGACCTCTCAACAACAGACACCACTGCATGTAGTGCCGACTCTACCGATTTCCCTTTTGTATAGGCATGCTGACTACCACTACCGCCCTGCCAAACATTTCTTATATACACCTCTATCAATCTCTCCAAGTCTTTAAGCATAGAGGAGGAGAGGCTGATAGGTCTAAAGTCTTTTGCCTCTATATGGCCTGTTCTGCCTGCCTTCGGAATGAAGATTACCCTCACTTCCTGCCAGGCCCTGGGCAAGAAACAGAGCCTCAGGCAGCTCTTATAAATCGGCACTAGCCATGGTATTATGTACCTTAGTGCCTTCTGAAACATAATGGGTCGTAGTCCATCCACCCCAGACGCCTTAAGGGGATTAATAGAATGGACCGCCCATTTCGTCGCTTTTCACAAACTATGGAGCTGGTCACCTCTTCCTTTCCATCCTGTAGGTGCTGTTCTGATGAACTCGCCACCGACGGACCTATCTCCGTGCTGCCCGGAAAGTGGGCGTCAAGAAGTACATTTAGCAGCTCCTCGTTTGTGGTTGTCCAGAATCCGTTCACCCCTTTTATGAACGACGGAGTACTATGGTCCTTGGCAAGCACTTTCCGAAGTCTGGACGCTTCTGTATTAGACTCTATTGACTGGCAGAAGCTCCGCCATGAAGATCTCTTTGCCAGCTTCGAAGTGGAGTGGTTTCCGAAGCGTTTTGCATGCTCGAACTTTTCTATCCGTGCTCCAATCATCACAACTAGAAGTCATTAACACTATCTCAACTTTTATGAAACGTGGTACGAAACGTGCGTCTTTTTTATTCAGCTTTGTTCACCAAGCTTTCTCGTTTACCACATCATATTCATGCTGCTGTTAAAGCAAAATATTCTCTCGGTAAAATATGTTGCGGTCCGTCCATTTCGGAATGCACTACCCATTTTACTATCTGTATACTTTGCTCTGGTATACCATGCGAACAATGGAACTAGATATTCTAGTGTCATCTTTGTTATTAGTAATCTAGATTATATTCTTAGCTGCTTTCTGACTGCTGAAATTTAAAGGTAGACACAGTTTTCGCACTTCCGAAGAAATCATCTTGCAAGGAATTGAGTGATGTCCGCCCAGCTAAAATTTTTTTTTCTTTGCTAAGTTCTAAAAAGTTTATCACATTCAAAAATACTCGAACATTTGAAGGCAAACAAACTATTCACTGAATGATAGTCCAATTTTCGGTCCCTGCATAGCTTTGAAGCTTCCCTGCTAAGGTGCCAAACACACTTCCGACCTTTCGATCCGCTTCGATCCAACCCATTTCGATTTAACGGATGCATGAACACAATTGTTCCGTTCGGTTTCAAACACTTGACTTTAAAATTTTGTCTTTCCGTTTTAAATCCATCCTTGAAAACATTCTTGTTTCTGTGAAATAATTCATGCCTTTTTTTATTTCTGCAACAAATGCCTATTCATGCATCTTTGATTATAAACAAATCTTTACAGATGATTTTTCCAGATTATGTCATCCGTAAAAGTTGAAATTTGCTCAACTTCTCCCATTCGATTCGATCCATTTCGGTGTAATGTGTCCAATTGTACGTATGTCTCATATAAGCAAATTTGACATTTGTACGAATCGGATCGAAATGGAATGGTGTTAAGGTTGCGATTAGCTCTCGATAATAATCAGTTTCATAGGTATCCTAGTGTTGCTTGACTTTGGAAGAGCTTTCGACAGTATGTATTCTGGAATTCTGCGATCTAAGTTATCTTATTATTTTATTTCTTCGACATCAGCTGCTTTTTTTATCAGATAAATATCAGCATGTTAAGGCGAATAATATCGCGTATCTAGCCTGCTAGCCATCCTGTGTGGAGTTCCACAAGGTTCTGTGTTGGGTCTCCTCTTATTCAGTGCTTTTATAAATGACCTTCCTAATATTGTTAAATACGTAAAAATTCACTTGTATGCTGACGATGGGGACCTTTATCTCAGTAGAGCAATTGGACTGACTGACGATTGCCAAGTACGCACAGGTTAAGCTAGGTTGTGTAAGAGGGCTGCCCTTGGAAGTGCTTAGCATGTTTCACTTAGTCCTTCAGTTAGAACAGTGTGCCCCATGATCTGATAGAATAAACTTTAAAATCTTCTTAGATCCATCCTGCTCATGATGCATCTGAACTCTTTGCTTTGCAGCGACCTCAGACTTGAAAAGAAGTACCTACCTAATAACCTACCTCTCTTGTCTTCATAGCATAGCACGCATAAATGAAGATCTTAATAGAATATACCATTGATAAATAAAAAATCAACTCATCATATAATTAATCCTGGCAAGTCTCAATACATGATCCTTCATAACAAGACTAATTCCAACATCAATCCTGGAGTGATTGTTCTATACTCTTTCTAGTGCAGCGTGCCAAGAATCTGGGAGTAGTTATTAACTTTACCTTTAACTGTTTTGGTCACATCAATCTTACATATGCACGGTGTTCCGTAAATGTCTTTAATCCTTTAAGGGGATGAAAGTAGAGGTCATTTGGGTCAAAAATGTCTAGATACTTTAATATCGAACTCCGCTGGGTTTTCGAGTAAATCAATTATATCGATTTTCGAGATTTTGCATACCTCTTCAGAGTAATTTCGTTATAAGTTCTATTGTAATTAATGGATTGTGACGTTCAAACCTTTATTTCAAAGACACATATTGGCCTTTCTTAGAATGTATAATAAGTTATAATTGTGCCTTCAATTATTTAAAAAAAAAAAGTTTTCTCTAGAATTTTTTATTTCACCAACATTTTTGTCGCGCTTCAGTTTACATTTATTCGAAATATCACCATTGCACGAACTTGGCAAAACTATGAAAACAATGCGCATTATGTCCCCTTTCCTAAATGACCTCGCTAAGTGCTATCAACAATAACAATCAAAAGCTATAAGCAAACATTTGGAAGATGTGCCCATCGAGGTAATCTTCAGTTTTTTCGTAGCATTCTATCTCCTCCTACAGTTTTTAACCTACGACAACCATTTATATGTCATTGTACGGGAATCTGAGCTGGCTATTAGATGGGGTACTTTTCGATTTCGAATTTCGAAAATGGAAGGGGTAATTTCGAAAAAAAAACACTTTTTGACCAAACTTGATATTTACGTAGCTTTCGTTATTCCGTATCTTCATTTTTGCGGGAGGGGCAAGCTCTGGGAGGGCCGGGAATTCAAAGTTTCAACTTTAACCGGCTATATATCTTTTCCATTTATGAATTTAGGACTTACTTGCTAGAACAATGCTTGGTAAATGTAAAGTTCTCAGTCGAGCACAAAACAGCGCACATGCACGTGTTTATACAGGGTGTTTCCCACTAGGAGGTCAGGTAAATAGACCGTTTAGGACTTACAGGGCGATTAAGAAGGAAAAACCTAGTTTTTCATTCACAAAATACCCTAAAACTACAGGGTGTACGGTAACAGTTAAGAGCTCACTGTATGCAGAGCTTCATGGCCAACGATTGCTCAACCAGCCCCATACCCCTCTCATATCAATAATTATGGTTGTCTATACTCAAAATTTCGGATTTTCTTACCTTTTTTTTTAAATTTAACCTCTATTATTTTTGCAAAAAGGTTGTTAACGTAACTTTTTTTTATAAAAACTGTAAACTGTATACTCTCCTCTTTAAGTTAATCTATTACGCCCTATGTGATAACTGTAGCCGTTAAACAGTTATTAACTCAGAATTTATTCAGGTCACCCCGTAATTAGACAATATTTTTTTAAATTACGTGCTAATGGAACAAATTATCGTTGAGAATAGGTTTGAAAATAGGCTTGAGAATAGGCTTAGAGCTAATAACTCTTAAAGGGCTTCAGATAGCACATTGGGTGTAATAGGTCACATTAAAGAGGAATGTCTACAGTTTACAGTTTTTATTAAAAAAAGTTATGTTAATGACCTTTTCGAAAAAATAATAGAGGTTAATTTCAAAATAAAAGGTAAGAAAATCCGAATTTTTTACTTTAGATAGCCATAATTCTTGATGGGAGAGGGCTATGGGGCTGATTGAGCAGTCGTTGAAAAGTGAAGTTCTGCATACAATGAGCTGTCAACTGTGACCGTATACGTCTTGTAGTTTTTAAGATATAGGGTGTTTTGTGAAAAAAGTAGCTTTTTTTCACCCCCCCCCCCCCACCGCCTCGTTCCATACAATTTTTGGTTCGTCTAGGTCAGTACTATCACCTCCCGCCCTAAGATAAATAAAAGAGAACGGAATTTATATTGGCGTCCGTTTCTTAGTTACTCCTTCCAATAAGGAGTCTGCAGAAAATATCCTGAAATAAGAATATATAATAAAAAAAACTTTTATATGACACGCTTTTTAAAATTGTTTTACATACGAAATTTTTGATCAAGTTTACTCTGAAAGTTGTGGTGTAGATTTAAGGAATGACTGTTTCTTGCAAGGCTAGTTGTATGAAGCTCTCTGTATGCTCTCTGAGATCATCGGCTCTGCAGCTGTAAAATGGCGAACAAAAAAATATTGTTTACAAAGAAGTTTAAAAACAATTTGCTAAAACAAATTAACTTTTCATGGTATTATGATATAATGGTGATGAAAACGTAATTGTAACTAAAAAAGTTTAGATCATAGTGATGTCACTTTATCAGGCAAATTGCATAGTCTTTTTCGCGAACGAAATTTATCTCTAAAGTAAAGTGAATAAATTTGGATGCTGTTTTCATCATTTGTAGGTACGACAAATACGCTTAAATTGGACTATGTGGACTCTGTCATAGCGACAATGTTTCCTTGGCTACGAGCTTTTAGGATAAAACTGTAACTGGTTAGAATTTCTACAGGAGGCAGTACAAATGTGTTTTTCCTGGTTGTAATATATTTAAACTATTTATAAAAGTATACCTTTGTGGGTTACTCTCAAGCGAGCCACTAGCGGATGTGCTTGAATCATAAAAATATTCGCTATGGACAGTACCCATAATTGCAGAATTAGAAGATAATACATCTTTTGGTGTATAGTAATTCTACTTACTTTCAGAAGAAGATATCTTGGTGAAACAATCTGTCGGTGGGTAGACTATACATTGAGGATGCGGATGGTAGTTATGATCCTCCATGCTGAGAGGGGTACTCGCGACTATTATTGGAGGGGGCTGTCTTCGAGGCGGGATTCTATCACCCCTCGTCTATTGTCATGCGGTAAATGAGCTTATGGTGCTTTTGACCTCGGTGAACTTCTGTTCGGCTCCTAGCGAGTGGTGCGGTAAGGTTGACTTCAATGCTAACTCCGGCAAGATAGTTCTTATACCTTTCAATAGGAATAAACTGACACACGCGCAAGTAGAATCCAATCCCTCGGGATAATCATAGTCTTCAGTAACCTAAATATATGTTGGATCCTGATATAGAACCACTGTGAGAACTAGCCTCGAACGTAGGTGGGAGGGTGCGGGTAAAATGGATATATCAGCGTTTCAAAACTTCAAATATAAAATTTTATTAATACAATTTGTTTACTTAACTTAATATCACATAAATTAAAAAAGGTCAAATAATGCTGCTACTGTGTGTAGGCAGAAAGGTTAAATAAATAAAAGTGTAGCAGTGTGCTGCAACGCGTGGTGTTGAATAAATGACGCACAATAACAGTGTTGCAGTGTGCACGGGCTGCAACGTGTAAACCTGAAAAGTATATTCAAGTTGACTCTGAAACAGAATGAGACTCTTGTAATGAGGATAAGAGCAATTTTTTTCAGATTAATCTCTGAACAGAGTTATTCTTCTGTTTAAGTGTGGGCAGGAGAGTAGCAGATAAGTCTCTGCGGGAGAATTATTCTTCTGCTTAAGTGTAGGCAGGAGTGTAGGAAATGATAGGAAATTTTCAGATTAATCTCTGAAGTATAGAATTAATCTTCTATAATGGAGATTGGGAATAATATGCTTGTTTCTCGAATTAGTCTGCGAATCAGATGAACTCTGAGCATAGAATGATTTTCTGCTGTATTAGTGTGCTGCGTTTGTATTCATATCGGCATGGCAGTAATGAAATCATGACATTTTGAAGGAGGACATCTTTTATTCAAATTGCTATGTAAAAGAAACAAATTTTTAGCGACTCCTTATTTTCAGATAATATTTCTTGGTGTTGCCTTTGATAATTTAATGCACTTGTCACAATTCAATTGTAACCAAACAAACCGACATTGGGAAATGTTAAATTTTTTGCCATGGCTGTTTATTTTTATAAATACTTCACTTTTATATTACTTAAAATAATATAATTTATTAGAAAAACGATTAAACTTGCTTGAAAAATCGCACACACAGCGCACTTCAACACCACAATTGTAAGACTCCGGATTGTCAATTATATAAAATCCCCTTCACAAAACAATATTTCACTTTAATATTTCTCTACTATTAAGTGAAAAGCACTTTTAATTAGCTATTTATCACAAAATCCATAATTCAAACCGAACTTGTTTTTCATGAAATCTGAAATGTCAGAAATCAAACAGAATTGCCAAATAATGCACAGCCCTCTTGTTATTTCTCCCCCTGCACAAGGGGATTGACTGTCATTGAATTGCCTAAACACATACACTGTATTCGAACGATACCACGCTTCCTCATTTGTTATTTATTCAATGTTTTATAACCGCTGAAACCAGTTGTTTTACTGGTCTAAAATGTGTTGCCCTGGCAACGCTTGCTTCGATGTCTGAATGCACCATACAAAGCTGGCTGCCGTAATGTCACAAAGCTGGATGCCGTAATGTCACAAAGCTGTCATTAAAAATGTAAATATTAGGTGGTATGTGTCACTTCGCTCTCAGCCTTCGAGCTGGTAACAACTCAATAAAATTAAATACTCCAAAATGGATCTTACCACCACTATAGTGAACAAGTTTAATTATGTTTAATCACTCCTAAATGTAGCTAACAAATAATATAATAGGGCATTTTCACTACATCGAAATCACGTAATTTCGCTGTTTCAGCATGATTTCGACGAAATCACCCTCGAAATCACGTAATTTCCAGTACAACAAACTAAATCGAAATCATCTCATTTTTGCTTAATTTCGATGAAATCACGAAAAATTGCCCGACCGCGCCCATTTTCGGTTTCCGCTTTTTCTCAAACTGTATCATTTGACATTTGTTGTACACATTTGTCAATAAATTTGTAAGGAAGAATTTTAAAATTAAATTAAATATTGTATTAATAGTTGCTGACATTTATGTGGCAATATATCCTTTTAATTACAAAAGCCTTGTTTATATAATTAATTATGTTTTGAGAACACGTCCTTTAACTCGTACACGAATTTGTCTGTCTATATATTTCTTTTTTACTATTTTCGACACTCTCGTAGACCCACTTTTCATCATCACAGCTATCTGAAACACACAGGCTCATATCGCGTGACAATTGAATCTATCAAAATTTGAACCGGAAATTTCCATGCAAAACCCGGAAAATCGGGAAAAATTATTTGAATTTTGGGTACAAATTTGATTAGTGAGAAATCCCTTTCAGGAAAAATGCAGAGTTTTCCGATTTTTCCGAAAAAAAATTCCGGAATTTTCCGCCTTTTCCGGTAAAAACGTTTTCTAAATTATGCAGGATCAAGTTCCCTATCAACTGGCATCATTACTTTCACTCCGAAATGGTGAAAACTTGCAGAAAAAATCGAGGAAAATTCATGTAAAACGCTTTTCCGCAGTTTTTCAGACCAAGGAAGCGTTTGAGCGTTTTGCAACCTAAGACAAAGTTGTAGAGCGAAATGAGTTGCATTAAGTTGCTTTTGTGGAAAACTCGTGGAAAACCCTGAAAAGCGGCATCGGACAAATTTTCATCGATATGATTAGTGATAAATCTGTTTCCGGAAAATTGCCGAATTTTCCAATTTTACTTGAAAATTTTCCGAAAATTTCCGGAATTTTCCGACTTTTCCGGAAAATTTTTGGAAAAAAAAGTTTTATAAGCAATGCGGAATCATCATCATGAAAACTCGCATGAAAAATCGAGGAAAATTCATGTAAATTTAAAAAAAAAATTCATAGTAATAGGAAAAGTCTATGGAAAACTTGGAAAGCAGCACGTAATAACAATTTAGTTAACGTGATAAAGGCAGAAAATAAGATAAGTAAAAAACGAGTTTTCAAACAAAACTGAGGCCAAGCCGCATGAAAAAGTAGAAAATAAACTTTTCTTCACACACAGAGGTGGACTCAGATTTTATTCGCTGACAATCACCGATATATATTTCAGTATGATCAATCAGAGGTTATAAGTGATTTGATTCATGAAGAGAAAGAATATTCAAGAGAAATGTCCCAATCAAAAAATCTGAGTCCATCTCTGTGTGTGAAGAAAAGTTTATTTTCTACTTTTTCATGCGGCTTGACCTCAGTTTTGTTTGAAAGCTCGTTTTTTACTTATTTTTGTTTACATGCCAATTTGGTATTTAAGTGTAACACCTGTCAAACGAAATCATCTCAGCGGTAGGGAAAACACCTAAAGTGATTTCGAAATCACTTCATCAAAATTACGTGATTTCGATGTAGTGAAAGCGCAGTATAACAAATATAATTAATACAACTAATTTTTTTTAACTACATAACCAATTAAAAAAAAAAACTACAACCATAATATAAATATCAGCACGGTCACGTGGCGTCGCAAACACAACCTCACATTAGTGTGAAAACTTTTAATTGGTCCCTCAACTACTATTATCATCCCACTTTTTGGCGTTATACTTAGTACGGTCGAACCAGGGAGAGGAAACTCCAGCTTCCAATTAGTGGAGCCCACAGCTTTGTCTCCAAACCAAGGAGATGAAGAAGAAGAAGGAGGTATGTTAATTTTTTGGTATGTTGATGATATTTTTGTGTATTTTGTTAATAATAGCTACTAATAATTTTGCATATTTTATTTGATGAGCATTGTGGGAAAGATACTGGAACGTCGCTGGATCAAAAGGGGAAAGCCCTGGCTATTAGATAAGTGCTTTCTTTTTATTAATTCTTTTAAAGTTTAGATTCTTTGTATTCTTTTTTCTTAAATTTTGGGATTATATATATATAATATGATGGGATAATATCCAAGTTTAATTCAGTTAAAGCCAATTTGAATAGTATTCAGAGGATTATTTACATAAACATCACTAGTATGTGTGCATATAATCGTAATAATAAAGACTGTCTCATTTCTACGATATAACCGACAACACTCGACTGAAAACCCACCAGCTCAGTGGAGAGCTAGTTTGTGGCTAAACATCACTAAACATTTGGAGTCCTGGCACAGGCTTTTATGCCGAAGTTTTTACCATAAGGTCAAGGTTTTGCTGTTGTTGGAACATGTGTTGGGGTCTGCATTACAACGACATCCATCAACTTAGTATAATTATTTACTTGAATTTCATTGTTTTACATGTTTGACAAACGTCACTTGAAATATATTCTCTGTTGAAAAAGATAGTAATGACTTTTTCTTACTCTTGGAACCTTTTCATCGTCTGGCTCCAGATTCGAGAGCAAAGCCTGTTAAAATCAAATGTGAGTATGGCAGTGCGACTTAATCCAATGGCGGCTCCGGTTCTGGACTCGATTTGTTGGCCGAAGTCGATACTACTTGCTATTTGATTTTCGCAACAGCATCGTACACAAAATCTGTTATATTTCCTACAAATATTAATCGATTTTAAAAATTCTTTCTGTTTCTCTCTCTTCGTGTGATTTTCTTTTTTAAATATATCCCGAACACAATCTGACATTAACAGCATAAATTCAATTTTTTGTGGAATAGAATCTATACATGAAAATTAATAAAAACAAAATAATTAAAATTTGTAAACTGTGTTCAAACGAAATATCAATGAATCATTATACCCTAGATGAAATCTATAGGTATACTAAGTTTGTCATTCCGTTTGTAACACCTCGAAATAATGATGGTAGAGCAAAATGATTGGACACCCACACATAATATTAAAAGTTATTTTGAATTTTGTATGTCCGTCCGTCCGCCCGTCCGTCTGTGCGCACGATAACTCGAGAACACGTTCACGTAGAAAGCTGAAATTTTGTACACGCACTTTAAAAATAAAAGTAAAATTATGTTCGAAAATGAGACAAATCGGGCAACTCCTTCGTGGGGTTGCCACACAAAAATTTCGTTTTCCACAATATATTTGGACACTACCTGAGAACACCTCGACATAGAAAGCTGAAATTTGGTACATTGTGTTTTCATACTAATAGCAAATAAAAATTCAAAAATGAACTAAATCGGGCAACCCCTCTTGGTGTTGTCATATAAAAATGTTTGTTTTTACATATACTTTGAAACGATCAGTAATAGAAATTTTTATTGTACTAAAACATCTTCATAATAAGAGATCCTATAAATTTGGCTATAATCATTTTTTCTGTCCGACGACCGTTCTAGAAATATATACGAAAAACCACTTGCAAAAATTAAAATTGCTCAAATGGTTACCCATACGAAATTTCATATGGACATTCATCTAGGGTATCATAAGATTTGGTCTTAGACCAATATTAGCTTTTTTACATGTTGTTATTAATATTTCTTTTAAGTTTTTTCAGTGGTCTATATTTGATTTCTTCTTCTACGAAGCCGTCACTATGTTATAGTCGGCTGCGATTTTAATTATATGACAAGAGCTTCGCCTTGAATTCGAAATCGGAGCCGAAGCCGTCATTATGTAATCGCTTTTAGTCGACCAAGAGGGCAGAGCGAATGTGTGGGTTGCCTCTGTGTACAAGAAGAATCATCAAGGAATAGAGGAATGCCAAGTGTTTTATGTCAATTCCACTGACAAAAAACGATGGAACAGCTTCTGAGATATGTAGGTGTACTAAGCTTTCTAGCTATTCTATTTATTGGGCACCCCAGGAAACTTCTTGTCATTATTGGCGTAAAAGCTCTAATGACAACTGCCGACTTTATCTGTGTCTACTTTATATAACTTGCGTGAATGCCTATGGCGATAGCTGATTGGGTCTTAAATTTACTTAAGAGCTTTAGTATGCTCGTACTAACCACAGCTTCAGTTTTTTTCCATATTTTCTTAATCAAACGAATCCATTAAGTAGTACTTGAATTACAGTCTTTGGCTTTTGAGTTCTTGAAGTAAAGGTAACTAATAAAAATATAGCTGCGGAATGGTTAAAAATAACACCAATTCCAATTAAATCAAAGCACAGTTTATTTCTTCTCTAAAATTTCATTAATTTTTTTTTTAATTTAATAACATTGTACTTATATTTTGATATTTTGCAGTGCAGTTCACATTCGTCTTCTTAAGTTCTGCCGACATCATATATAACTGCTTCAACGACGACAACTTTTATCAAAATTATTATCAATTATTGTTTCCATCTTTTTTTAAAGTATTTGGATTTTCAAAAATTTATTTCATTCTCCTGGGTATTGTGTACTGCTTAGCAATATTCTTTGAATATTTTGTATGTGCCCTCCCCATGATGATAAGCGTAAGCCTAGAAATGATACTTAAAACACTTAACGACAGCATTTCAATTGTTAAAGGAAAGGTAGATTACTTTGTGTCTATTTATTTAAATGTAGTTGAGATTTAAAAAATATGTTTTGTAGAATGTACCGGAGACCTTCTGGGCGAAACACCTATTTTATTATCGCGAAATTTGTCAACTTTGCGAAGATGTGGATGACACTATTTCAGTGATGACATTGTGCGCATTTTGTAATAACCCTCCTTTGATATTGCTGTCAATTCTTAGATGTTTTGGGTAAGAATGATAAACAATTTTTGTTTAATTGAGACATTTTGAATACTGAATATTTCTAGGGATCACGTAACATTAACTCATTTCATCTCTTGTTGGATCTGTTGTGACTCGGGTACCTATGCCCCGAATCACAACCATTAGGTCAATACATCAATATATTGCCCTATACAATATATTGATGTATCACATAAATGACCCTGAAAATGAAAAGTTATTTAATTTAAAATTTCATTTGAAATTTAAAATGCATTTAAAAATGCATTTCCATATCATAACAAAATGCAATTTAGCATGCATTTCATTCCCACGATATGCACTGCACACTTACCTACGTACAGTGTCTTCTTCTTTTCTCTTTTTGTACGTACGCTGTACACTGCACATACGTATATTATTCAATTTGTAATCTAATTGTATGTACATACATACATACAATTATTACAATTATTCTCGCCCGCTTAAAATTAATATTTCAAGACGGGCGCACAAGTGCATATCAGATTACAGTTTTGCTGTCATGCATATACATTGCTACCAAAGTTTTTTGCATTTTCTCACGTACGTTTTTTCAACGTCGTGAGAAAGCAATAAAACAATAAGATAAAAAAGCTTTTTAAAAAAGTGATCGTGGGTACCTGGGTGCAATTTGCCCAAACCTCGGGGAGTTTGTTTTCGACCCGTCGAGAGAGAAAGATCGGAAGTCCCAATAAATAAAACATTCTCGAATCAGGAAACTTAAAAGAAAAATTGTAAACTTATAAAAGAAAAGGGTGCTAAAACGGAAATTGTAAACACATTGGATAAAAGTGCCGATTGAAAATTGTAAATTTATTAAAACAAGAAAATTATAAATAAAAGAAATCTAAAAGATTTTTAGGAAAAAGTGCAAGTTTTGTGTTTGACTGTTTAATCCCCATCTCAAAACTTAAAGGCGGCTGCTCTCTTCGTTGAAGCACGGAGCAGGCACAAAACAGATCTCTTTGATTTATTACATGTATAGAATTTGGTTTTTGACCATTCATTCTTCTCGAATTCATGACGAATCTAAACGTCCACTGAAAATATTGAGACTAGTTCCAAGAGAATCCTGGTGTCTGGAGGTAATATGATGTTTTTGGTTTACTATAGTTAAATATCTTGATTAGAATAAACAGAATGAAATTTTAGACAACACACTTTTTTGAGGAAGTTGGCAGTAGTAGTAATGTAAATGCCTTATCTGGGATGAAGCTATTCTACATTACTAGAGAGACTTTTTTGAGTGTATGTGTAATTTTTCCGCTTTTCCTATACGTATACACACACACATTTATTATGAGCTATATTAAATGAATTAATATTTTTTCAGCTTGCAGGTTTAATTGTTACATATGAATTGGTTCTTATTCAGATGGATCCAGACATTTATGGTGACGCTTGTTTGAATTATTAAATAATATTTTTTTACCACTTTTTGGAATTTTTTAATTGCTTGAAATACGTTGGGAGGTATATTGCTATTGGTTTTTCGTTTTGAATACACCATCAATAACACAATATGAAAATGTACTATTAATTCTTTCGAAATTGGATTAATAAAATTCACCTGAATTTATACATACATATAGTATTTATTTACTTTGTCCCACATCTTTATATATATATATAAATGATATTAAAGATGCTGTAGTATATAGAGATATTATATCCTAGACATACAGGACGACTTAATGTATCATTAATACTAACTATTCATTAAAATTCCGTGTGTCTAATAGTGTACACGTCATTATAGCTCGAAAATCCAATGATAATGAAGTACATTAATGAAGTGCTTGTCTCCTTCATTATAGCTATAATGACGAAAATTGTGTTAGATTTGGCAAATAATATAAATCTGGAGCACCGCTCGGCATCTGCCGATTTGAAAAATAAGAAGAAGGAATGCAATAAATGCAAATCACAAATTATGTTTTAATATTCTTTTTACTATAATGTTTTTCTCATTTATAAATTGTTAAATTGAAAAATGAAATAAATAAAAACGAAGTTTATCGCAATAATTCGATCCATATCGCTTCTGTAATGTCATAAGTTTACCAAAACCAGTTTGACGGTTCAAATTAATTAAAGAAATGGCTGTGTGTCTGCAGTGTATAATGAATCATTATAGACGCAGTATGGCCCCCAAGAACGTTATAGATTTTGCATATTACCTCAAATTCAAATGGGCTTCCCACGGGCTAGAGTACTTAGGTCTAATCTCACAGAAGATCTTATAGGCCCCAGTGAGACGGTAATTTCGTCAGTATCCCCCATTTAAATAATAATAATAGTAATAATAATAAGGCCCAACAGTAAGCGTCATATGGTCGCATGTGGAAAAAACTACCCTAACTCGACTAAATGCTATAGCTGTAAGATGCTGTGTTGTCTCACGTCTACGTCATTATGATGAATATATTTTCATGAATGCATTCTGTCAGTTAGTTGTATTTCTTAATATTTGTAAAGCATTAATATACACATGCATATTATATTGCTATGGTGTGCGAGGCGCATAGGGTATATTTTACTCTGTATTCAAATGCAAATATATAATTTAACGCGATTATTGAAATGTTTAAGGTGTTCCAAGGAAAATTATCTTAATTTAATCACAAACAGTATTTGTTTTTTAATAATCCTTAGTCACGACATGGTTGTCTGTAAGGTAAAATTGTACGGATTTAGTAGATTACCAATAAACTGCAGCATTCACTGTTAGAGGCACCATGAATAGTGTTGATTGGGCAGTAGTATACGAAAAGAATCCAATTAGGAAAATTCGCTCAAGGTTGTTGCTATTTTTCCCGTATATAACGTTTTTAAAACTCTCAAATACAGGTCTGAAGGTATTACCGGAAATGTAAGAAAAATGGCACGGAAAAGAATGTTTTGTCTTAAAAATAAAGGTAAATAAAAGTTTTTCTTCTATGTAGATGTATATATTTGTTATATTTAGAATTAAATTTAAAATTTATTTTTTAGGCGTCAAGAATGATGATAGTTTTCATAAAGCAATTGCTCCAGGTAAAATAATTATATTTCCAAAATGTTTGTTTTCCCTTCTGAATTTTCTTAAACAGTTTTATTTGTGGCACAATGCTTTGGACTAATGCCTGTACAAGGAATATTTGCAGCCGACCCGAGTGGACTATCATTTTCGTGGTTTTCTTTTCGAGCATTTTACAGTTATATGATTATAACAATAATTACCATATTTTTTCTGTTTGCTTTAATTATGCGCCTGAAGGCAGTAGTTAATTCTCGTATACTTTGTATGAACACATGTTATTTATTACTGGACCTGTTGAAAAATGTGTTTTTTTCAGCTATTGAACTGCTTGCTATTGTAATCATATCAGGTTCGCTTAACTTCATTATTATTGCTAGCAGGTGGCCATATTTAATGAAAAAATGGCATAAAATTGAAAGCAAAATTAGAAGACTTCGGCTGCAAAAGAACAAAAATTCATTGACTATCAAAGTGAAGGCAATTGCTCTTGTTGGATTTTTTTCTACTTTTGGTAAGTTGTACAGATTTCATTGTGTATTAAAGACAAAATGTGAATGAAAAAATACAGGGTGGGAGAAAGATGTGTGGTTGATATTGATGTGAAAAGTGAATAGAAGTGAATTATAATTAGTAACCGAAAATCAAATTGAAAACAAAATAACATAGCTAATTGAAGATTAAAACTTAACCCGTGAAAAAGTGCGATACCTATTGGATATTGAAATTTGGAAATTGGAATTTGCATGCATATACGAGTACCTATGTATCTAAAATGAATGAATGAAACCAATAAAATGTGTACATTCGAGTAAATTTGAAAATGTCTCTAAAAAATACATGTTTGCCAGTAGCAAGTCAAACTGTTTCTGTTTTGCTACTAAGTATTTGGCAAATGTTGCTACCTAACTAGCATGTATGGGTCAGATTAGCGCGAGATTCTTTTGGTTACTAAAAATTAGTGAAAGTAAGTGATATACACTTCATGGTAAAAATTATATATTTTTTCATTTAAGTTATTCACAACAAGGCCTAGATATCTGCAATTTAACATATTGGATTCTTTAATGTATATGTAGGTATTATAGAGGTTCGCTAAGAATGTTCCTTGAAAAAGTTCAAATAATAAGAAGCCTAACATTGGCCTAAGGCCTAAACCCATTTTTCAGTTTTTTCCCATGGTAACAAGGCAAAAGCGCTGAAATTGCGCATAGCGAATGTCTTCTCGTATGTTTAGAGTTAAAAGACAAAGAGTTTCCAATAACTCAGTTTCAGAATCTGACCTATGGCCACAATACGTTCATTTCCCCCATGACCCTCTCAGCATACGGTAGTTCATCTTCTATACTCTCTTTAAACTCGGTGATTCTTCTTTTAGAGAGGTTTAGGTAGAGATGCCTTAGTTCAACACTCTTTCAAGTCTCGATTTCTAATGGCCGGTTTCACATTCCAGGCTTAAACCAGAGCTTAGCTAAGCCTCGGGTGTGGCTTAAGCCCAGTTCGTAAGCCTACTCGGTTTCACAGTACTTAGTAA
The DNA here is from genome assembly GCA_963930735.1 of Dioctria linearis. Classification (NCBI taxonomy): domain Eukaryota; kingdom Metazoa; phylum Arthropoda; class Insecta; order Diptera; family Asilidae; genus Dioctria; species Dioctria linearis. Next base: position 184,095,654 of record OZ005743.1, read on the forward strand.
GCTGAGGCTTAGTTAAGCCGCGGCTGATAATTTTTAAGTTGTCAGCACTGCTGTAATTGTGAATTTTTTTAAAGGAAAATCCCCATTGTGGATTAAAAGCCAAGCGAAAAGAAGTACTTTTTATTTACCAGTTTGTTGTGGTTTTTATCTGGAAGGATATCAAATCCAAGATCATTCTCGCAGAATGTTTCGACAACGTAAACCATCATAACCGAATGTTTCTACAGTCGGAACCGAGAATAAAAATCTACGTCATCCCATTTCTCGAAATGTTGCGGGCGCCTTCTTATAATTTTTTCATGGGTCACACATTGCGATATTATATTATACATTTTTTGTCGCTTATCCTCTGCATCAGATAAATAACTAATTTTTGTCTTAAATTGTTTGGTTTCTTCCTAAAACGTCAAACGGAATGCTGACACTAGCTGCCAGACAGTAATCAAAATTGCTAACTAGATAACTAATTTTCGCTTGGAAAATTTCAATTTAGTTTTAAAATACGGATGTTCATTTAATAACAGAAATTATAATATTTAGGCAAAATATGTATTTAGAAATAATTTCTTATATGTTTTACAGCAAAATCTGAGGCTTAAACCTTCGAGATGACTGGCTTAAGTTAAGCTTGCCTTAAGCCAGTGATTTCATTTAAGCCTTGACTGTGAAACCGGCCATTAGGGATCTAAAACTTATAAAAAATTTACACAAGTGTACGTATATTTATGACTCTGATTGTACATACTTTTATATCTGAGTGATTTTGCTTTTTTTCTCAAGCAAATCTAGCGAAAATTTCAATAAATGCCAGAAAGTAAGCAATTATCATTTCGTCGGCCGAGTATTGGTTTGTCGTATAGGTATGCTAAATTGGAAGCTTTTGACATAAGAGGTGATTTATGGATGTTTGAGTGAGTTCTTTCTGAATCTGTAATTGGTTTTTTCTTAACTTTGAAGGTTGTAGAGATAATGAGCAGCACTTCTGTCGCACATCTCTAAAAATCATCACTTGTAAATATCGGTTTGTCCTATACACCAATTTTTAGAACGTACGACAATTATTTTTGGCTGAGCATTGGTTTCTCATACGTATATTGGCGAGAAACAAATGTTCTGAAATCGCTCCCAGGGAACGGCTTGATGTAGGATTCTGTCAACCTTGATGACCCGGTTGACATCCGATTCAGCCTCGAAGTTAACCACATAGGAGTCTACTATGCGTCCGCTTTTCCTTATAGTGGGAGTTACGAGGTGCGAAACCATAGTCACCTTTATTCCTGGTAGCTGCTTCTCCAACACTGTTGCTACCACTTTCGGGTCAAAGCTGCATTGTATTCCTTTAAGCACCAAGGTCAACTTTCTGTTGTTCTTGGGTGTAAATGTGAAGCAATCTACCTTGATTGCCTTCACTACGTTGAAGATAACCTGGTGGTCCTCTTCTGTGGCTGGCTTCAATGTTGACTTCGTCTTGTTATTGTTCTTTCAGAAGAACTTAGGGCGGTCTCCAACTTCTCGAAGAATTTTGCTACATTTAAATTGTAGCAGATGATTGGTGGGGGCTTTGCGGTCTTCCTCTCCGTTGGTGCTGCATCGGTCTAGCTGCTGGTTGCCTTGGTCTTTGGTTTCTCTGGTTTCTCTGCTGGCTTGATAAGTCGGTAGTAATTCCCAGTAAGCGCCTCTTGATCCCCTTTTCCTTCCTGATGTAGCTGCTTTCCCTTCTTCTCCACGTTGTTAGACAGTTGAGCCTTTGGCCTCTGTTGCTCACAACTAATTTATAGCTGTCGTCACTTGCTGATGTTGATGTATCTCCAGAGTTATCACTGTCGACATCCTCATCCTCATCCTTTTCTTCCTCGTTGACGACTTTGCTTTTGACCAATACTTCCGTGTCATCGGCATCCATAAACACATCTTGTTGGTTGTCAAGATCAGAACTTTTGCTTGATGATTCCTTTAAAACTGGCATCTGGCTGAGGATGTTCTGCTCCACCGTCTTGGTAATCTCATCCACCGACATGCGTTTAGTTTCGCACATCTGCTTCATCCGTCTTGCAAACACCCTTGACAAGATTTTAAGCTCCATGTCAAAGCTGTCAGTTTGATCCTTATTAGTCATTTTGTTTTACCTAAAACTTCACTTAACTTAGTGTCACTAAGTCTTTTCTCACACGCACACACAGCACTGAAAGGTGTCCTTATTACCACACTGGTATTATTTTCAATTTCTCTTAGTGTTTATTACATAAGTGTCTTTGCGTTTTACATGTATTTGTACTCTTACAATATATGTACTTACACCACACAAAGCACTAATCACTAACTTGATAGACTCTAATAAACAATTCTCATCCACGCACGCACTTGTGCATGAAATGCCGTCGGCAAATATGAGAATTGCGGTTTTATTGTTTTTCCGGATTTTTATTGTCGCTTACTCAATTAACTGTTAGGTGTTGCTACCTTGGCTGACAGAGTTGGACTGTGAATGCATGAGTGACTATCACTATAAACTACCAACTGGTTGCAGCCGGCAGGCGAGCAACCGGACTCAGAAGGCTACGGTTATCAGTGTAGCTGACTGGTATACGTCAGCTGTCACTCGGTGAGCGATGATAACTAGCAATATATGTTTATGCGTGATTGCGTGCATAGTATATTACTAGCTGTCATTCAGACGTATGGTGTATGAATGGAGGGATTTGTAATGAAACCCACTTTCCGTTGATCCATTCTCAGGCAGTGTCCAAACCCCACGAAGAAGTTAACCGTTTTGTCACATTTTCGAACTTAATTTTAATTTTTTTTTTGCAAAATTTTAGCTCTAAGTATACGCGTTCTTGAGTTATCCTGAGGACGGGCAGACAAAATAACTTTTAATATTATGCGTAAGTGTCCAATCTATTTTGAATTACCATCATGGTTGCTAAGTGTTACAAATGGAAGGACAAACTTAGTATGCCCTAGAGATTTAATGTAGGGTATAAAATTGGTTTTGATGACGTGTTGTCTTTATAAAAATAAAAGTTAAATAGAAAAAACGAGTTTAAATTCCGAAATTTTAATTTTGTTGAGCCATAACTTCAAAACGGAGGGAAACGGTGTAAAAGTTTATAGACTATTAGTTTGAGAAGATCCAACGATTATTAATCTACCAAATTTTAAACCATTTACATAGGATATAATGTTCAGAAGTTACAGGGCGATCTACAAAAACTTACCCAAATATCTTTATGTCCCGTTATCTCCGAAACTGATAGGATTTACACCAATATAATTTTTTGCTTTTCCAAGCATGACCTATCTATTCTATCCCAACGTCTTTGGGAAGACTGTATATTGAGGATGGTATTTGTGATCCCCCATGCAGGGAGGGTCACTCGGGGTCATTATCAGAGGAGGCTGTCTCCTATGCGGGATTCTATCATCCCTTACGGTAAATGAGTTTATGTTGCCTCTGAACTCGGTGAGCTCCGGCAAAATAGTTCTTATACCTTATACTAGGAAAAGACTTATAGAAGGGCAAGTACAATCCAATCTCTAGGGGTAATCATTAGGACCGTCTTTCATAAGGACTGTGTTAAATTTGTTAACATTATATAGTGTGATATATTCAAGGTTAATTCAGTTATAGGCAATTTGAATGGTATTCAGAGGATTATCTACCCAAACATCACTAGTATATGTGCATACTATCGACAACACCCGACTGAAAACCCACTTATTCAGTGGAGGACTAGTATAGTACACCGATGGATCCAAACCGAAATGAATTTAACGGAATTGTTGAGGTGGGCTCAGATTTGTGACATCACTAAACATGGGGAATCAGGTCACAGTCTTTTATGCTGAAGTTTATACCGAACCGCCAAGGCTTTGCTGACAATAAAAAAGAGGAGGAACTTACTAGACAAGGCTTAGCTATACCTATAGTCGACCCAGATGACAAACCGATATGTGGGTTATCTTTTGGTACAAAAAGAAGCATCAGGGAATAGAGCAATGCCAAGCGTTTCATGGCAATTCCACTGATGGAAAAGATGTGACATCTTCTGCAGTATATATTAAGATTCCTAACTGACCTAATTACTGGCCACTATCAACTGAGGAAACATATTTTTACTATTGGCGTATAGGCTCTAATCACAACTGCTGACTTAATCTGAGAATACTTTACATATCTTGCATGACTGCTTATTCCAAGAGCTGACCGGGGTTCAAAGTTACTACTTAAGAGGAGTGACTGGTATCAAATGGAATAGCCATAGCTTTATTTTTGCTCCTCAACTCGTTCCTGAACGAACGAAACCAGTAAGTCACATACTCATTGGCTTTTGAGTTCTTGAAGTAATGGTAACTAATGTAAATATAGCTGCAGAATTGCAACAATTCCAATTAAGTTTTCTATCAGCTTTAATGAAATGATAGTTTTTTCTTCTCTACAGTTTACAAATAATTGTTACTAAATAATTTCATTAAATTTTTCTCTATTTATTAACATTGTACATTATGTTTTGCAGTGCATTTCACATTCGAAGTTATAAGTCGAGTAGACATCACAAGAGTCTGTTTGGATGACGACGACTTTTATCAACATTATTTAAAATTGTCTTTTCCATATATTTTTAAAGTACTTGCTTTTTCAAAAATTTATTTCATTCCCGTGGGTATTGTGTACTGCATACGCGTGTTTATTGAATATTTTGTATGTACCCTCCCCACGATGATAAGCGCAGGCTTAGAAATGACACTTAAGTCACTTAACGACAGCATTTTAATTGTTAAAGGAAGGGTAGATTACTTTCTATTTATAAATGAAAAAATAAATGAAAATAAAAAATCTTTTGTAGAATGTACCGGATACCTTCTGGGCGAAACACCGATTATATTACCGCGAACTTTGTCAACTTTGCGAAGATGTGGATCACACTTTTTCAGTGCTTACATTGTGTGCATTTTGTTTTGACCTTCCTTTGATATTACTGTCAATTCTCAGATGTTTTGGGTAAGAATGAAAAGCAATTTTTTTTTTGTTATTTGGGAAATTCTTGAATACTGAATATTTCTAGGAATCACGTAACGCTAACTCAGTTTATCTCTTGCTGGATCTCTTTGATTTATCACTTGACTAGAATTTGGTTTTTGACCATTTGTTCTTCTCGAATGCATGACGAATCTAAACGTCCACTGAAAATATTGAGACTAGTTCCAAGAGAATCCTGGTGTCTGGAGGTAATATGATGTTTTTGTTTTGCGCATAGAATTTCAATCTTGATAAGAATACATATATCGAAATTTTAGACAACACGATTTTATGAGGAAGTTGGCAGTAGTAGTAATGTAAATGCTTTATCTGGGATGAAACTATTCTACATTACTAGAGAGATTTTTCTGAGTGTATGTTTAATTTTTCCGTTTTTCCTATATGTATACACACACACACATGTAGCAGGCGCTAAATTAAATGAATTGATATTTTTTCAGCTTGCAGGCTTAATTGTTACATATGAATTGGTTCTTATTCAGATGGATCCAGACATTTATGGTGACGCTTGTTTGAATTTTTAAATAATGTTTTTTACCAATTTTATCGTTTTTTTAATTGTTTAAATTGCGTTGAGAGGTATATTGCTGCTGCTTTTTAGTTTTAAGACACCATCGATAGCACAATATGAAAATGTACTATTCATTCTTTAGAAATTGGATTAATAAAGTTCACCTGATATTATGCACACAGTTAGTACTTATTTATTTGACCACAATTTCTTTTCATTTCAATTGAGTACAGTTATTATAGCTTTGATATTAACTACAGGTGATTGTGCACCTTATCCCAGCTACTGTATGTTATGTGTAATTGTATATCATCTTAAAACAAGCTTTCGAGTTCTTCGTTAAAACTTCCGTACTCATATTTATATGGCAGGTAATAGGATGTAGTAAATACAGGCTGTTTCACACTAGGAGATCAATAGAGGAGGAGGTGAAGGTACGCACCTAGATGAACAAAAAATTGTATGGCAGGGGGACATATCAACCATTTAGGAGTTACAGGGTGAATAAGAAAAAACTCTAGTTTTTACGAAACATCCTGTATCTGTAAAAGTACAGGGTGTACGGTCATGGGGTAAAGCTATGTATGCAGAGCTTCATGGACTTTCCAACCAGTGCTCAACCAGCCAGGTATCCTTTTCGCTCAGGAGTTATGTAGCCCCCCATAACCAGCTTTAGACTAACAATTTCAGTTTTTGTTACCTTTTGTTTTACGTTGACCTCAATTTTTTTTGCACAACGGTCATTAACATAACTGTTTTTTTACAAAAACTATAAACTGAAGACTCTTCTCTTTAATTTGACCTAGTGCACCCTATGTGCTATCTGTAGCCGTTAACAAGCTATGAAATCATAACCTATTCTCAAACCTATTCTCAATTTGTTCCCTTAGCGACTGATAACACGCCATTTAAAAAAAATATCGGCTAATTTGGATACGACCGGAATAGGTTATAAGCTAATAACTATTTAACAGATACAGTTCAGACATAAGTGTAATAGGTTAAATTCAACAGTTTATAGTTCTTAAAAAACAGTTATGTTAATGACCGTTTTACAAAAAAGAAAAAAAAATAGAGGTCAAAGTAAAAAACAAGGTTAGAAAATCCGAAATTCTTAGTTTAGACCACCATAACTCCTGAGAGGAAAGGTGTATGGGGCTGGTTGAGCAGTCATTGGCAAGCATACAACTGGCTCTTAAATGTGCCGGACGTCCTGTACTTTTCAAGATACAGGATGTTTTGTGGAAAACTAGCTTTTTTTAATCACTTTCTAACTCTTAAACGGTTGATATGGCCCCACCTGCCACACAAAGTTTTGTTTGGCTAGCTGAGTACTATCACCTCCTGCTATATTGACCTCCTAGTGAGAAAGACCCTGTATAATTGATTTTATTCTCGGAGGTGCGGCAACAGTCTATTTTGGCCTCTACCGTTTTGCATCTCTATAAATGACTTGATGAAAGTTTCTAGGTAGTGCTCCTCAAACTTATATGTTGATGATCTCTAGTTGAGGTCATCTAGAACTTAAGTGACACTCTTCTGAATGTAAACGAAGCTAATATAGACTAAATTAAAGAATCTTACTTTGAACTGAACTAAATTGTAATCAATTGCTGTTGTCAAGTCAAAGATCACTTAATATATCGCATTTGACCCTAAATGATGTAAGATGTACCATATTCCATTCGCTGACTCGTGTGTATAATTTGATACTAGGACCCTGCGGACACCGCGACCAGAGCTGATCTCTTGTGTCCTCCTCTAGAGTAGTTACGTTAAGTCTTTTTTATGAGCTCTATTATTGTATTTGGAGTTAGCGTACAAACCTATGTGGAGAGATAACTGCTTTTCCAGTGGTTTGCAATCTAAAGCCCGCAGCGCGGGCCTATTTTCTACAAAATATAACTCCTGGGGTGCTTAAGAAGCAGCTATCGAAAGAGGTATAGATAATTTATTAGAATCGTTGCAATAACTTTTGAACGCACAATTATTTAACGCTTTTGTAAAATTATAATCTGATTGCTTGCCCTCGTACAAAGTCAACGCCACTGGCTACCATATGTATCGACTTTAAAAGCTTGTGGGCGAACTTTAGTAAATTGGAGTTTTTTCAGTAAACTAACCACAGTACGCCATTGTATGGAGTGAAGGAAATTAAATTATATAAAGGAGTTAAAGGTATTTTGCAACAGAATGTGGAAAAGGAGTAGTCTTCCGGCTATTGGTGAGTCAAACACTTTTCCAACCAGATTAAATTCACACTTTTCTCTGGCGTCCTCTTTTCTTCTATTTGAGGGCCTTGAGTAGTGTGAGGAGGGATACCATTTTTTGTAATATACTGCTTCAAGTATTAACTATGTAAGAGAGCTTTAAGGAAAACGACATAAAATATGCGTGACGAAATTTATTAGACTTTGTAGAAAATCAATAAAATAGCATAATTGAAATGGAAAAAAAAATTTTCCACGTTAAATTGGTAAAGCGGCAACCCTTAACTTAAATTTCTCTGACCTTGAGAGCTCACTTTTCCCGCCATCGACTATAGTTTTATTTCCTATTTATTTGTAAAGAATAATTATACACATGAATATTATAACGCTGTGCTGTGCACAGGTATATTTTACTCTGTGTTAAAATACAGATATATAATTTAAACCGTTTATTGTAATGTTTAAGGTGTTTTAGGAACATTATCTTAATTTAATCACAAACAGTTTTTTTTTAATAATTCTTAGTCACGACATGGTTGTCTCTAAAGTATAATTTTACGGATTTTGTAGATTTCTAATAATCTGCAAGATTTACTGTCGGACGAAAAATTAACCCTTCTGTCAATGAAAAGGTCTGGGTAGACCTTTTCGAACTTTAGAAAGTTTTTATTCATTGAAATATATAACGCACATTGCCGAAACTTCATGACTTCCTCAACCATTTATTTTTCCATGGTTTTGATAGGTAACCAAATTCGTGGGCGTATGTGTATGTGAGAAAAAGGATATTTAAATTTATATACCTCTTGTCTATGAAAAAGGTCTGGCTGGACCTGCTGTACATATATACAGTAACTGTTCGTTTTTGACGGCAAATGATTCATTTTATTTTATTTATATCATTTATATATTTTATTAGTTTTAGGTACAGATTTTGTGAATCATGTGTACCTACTTTGACCAGGTGTATATCATTTATATATTTTATTAGTTTTAGGTACAGATTTTGTGAATCATGTGTACCTACTTTGACCAGGTGTAGTTTTCTACTTAGTGGTTTGTAACACGTTTTGCCATTTAGTCAGCGTCTTTCGAACTGAATAAAAGTATTTTGAAATTATTATAATTTTTGATAAAAATTAAAATTTTTGGTGATTTAAAACTTTGAATATTTTAATAAATGGCTGATGAATTGAGTATTTCCAGATCTACATGGAGAAGGTAAGTTTGTTTTATTTAGTTGAAACTTTTCCTAAATTTAATTTTTATTTATTTTCAGTATGACCGAATTCCAGCGTGAAGAACACTTGAATAGGATTATTCAAGAAATAGGTGACGATGAAGGAGAGAATGTCACTGATAATGATTTCAGTGACGATGAAGATAAGGATTATATTCCAGATGGAGATGCTTCTGACGTTGAATCCGAAGGGATGATAGGAGCCCTGACCGACATTGAAGATAGCGAGGATGAAGAAATCTTGGAGGAATTGTATGCAGAGAACAATATGGCCTTTCAACAGCAACAGGATGAAGTTTCTGATCAATATTTTCTTGCGCGTGATAATACTAAGTGGAAAAAAATACCACGAGCAGCAGGTCGCATCAGAGCACACAACATTGTTCGAGAAGGAGGAGGAAATGTTAGAAGAGGTATGGGCAAAGATCCCCTTCAAATTTTCAAAGCAATAATTACCGAAGAAATGATAAACATCGTGATGCGTGAAACTAACAGAAAAGCTGCAGGTGAAATTAAAAAATATAACGAAGAGAAGAACCCAAAAAATCCAGCAGTATGGGAACCAGTGACGGTTCAAGAGTTATATTCCTATATTGGAATTATAATTGCAGCTGGACTGAATCGTTCGAGTATGCAACATTCAAAGGAGCTTTGGAAAACAACAGCTCATCCAGTTTTCAGAGCAACAATATCGCTAAATCGTTTTTGGGCCATAAATAGGTTCATAAGATTTGATGACCAAAGAACCAGGGCTGAGCTACAAAAGTTAGACAAAGCAGCTCCGATTAGAGATCTATGGCTCATGCTCAACTCCAATCTAGAGGGTGCATACACACCTACACAAGTAGTGACAGTAGATGAACAACTCTTCCCATATAAAGGGAGGAAACGATTCACCCAGTATATCCCATCGAAGCCAGCTAAATATGGCATCAAGGTATGGTGGGCCTGCGATTCATCCAATGCCTACCCCTGTAAAGGAATTTTATATACCGGAAAAGAATCAGGCCAGCAAAGAGAGACCAATCAAGGTGAGAGAGTACTGATTGAGCTCACCAGAAAATTTATATCAAGTGGTAGAACAATTGTTGCCGACAATTTTTTCACGACATTGGAAGCTGTTGAAAAACTTCGATTGGAAGGAGTGGCCTTCGTAGGAACAGTAAGACGCAACAAGAGGTGCATTCCTCAGGAAATGTTACCACATCGCAGCAGCCCAGTATTATCTACAGAATTCGGGTTCCAAGAAAATGTTTCACTGATTTCATATGTGCCTAAGAAAAATAAAGCTGTTCTACTATTGTCGTCGGTACATTATAATAATGAAGTTGTTGGTGAAGCAAGAAAACCAGAGGCGATATTATTCTACAACAAGAACAAAGGAGGTGTTGATTTAATGGATCAGATGTTACATGAATACACCTGTAAACGTCAAACAAATCGATGGTCATTGGCGTTTTTCTACAACATGTTGGATGTTGCGGCGTTGGCATCATTCATTTTATACAGAATAGTGAACGAGAAGCAACGAACCCAGAACACAGATTCCCGTCGAAAATTTTTACATTCTTTAGTGAACCAGCTGGTGACTCCACAGATCGAACAACGAATGAATAATTCAAAAATTTCGTCTAAATTTAATGTGAGAAATGGAATCGAAGCTTTCTTCGGGAAACCTCTTCAGCACAGAATTCCGGAAGTGACCACGAGCCATTGGCCATCAGCATCGTCGTCTACATCTACTGTAAAAAAATCTTGTTTCATTTGCCGAAGTAATGAAAAAGTACAGCGAAAAACGAGATTTTCTTGCATATCATGTGCTAATCCAATTTGCTTACAACATAGCCACCAATATAACAAGTGCCACAAATGCATCAACGAAGAAGAAGCAAGTCATCAATAGCAGTAAAATCTTGTAAAAATTATAAAATTTGTTAAAAAAAAAATAATATAATAAAATTCTTTCTAAAAAATGAAGAATAAAACATGCTTATAATTTTTTTATCTGTAATATGGATTTATTTTCATATAATATGTATGGAGGTCCAGCCAGACTTTTTCCGTGGACGGAAGGGTTTTAAAACCTTCATAGACAGAAGGGTTAATAGTATTGATATGGCAGTAATATACAGAAAGAATTTCAGTTATTTAAGGCCTTCAAATAGGAAAAATCGGTCAAGGCTGTTGTTATTTCTCCTGTATATAACATATATACAATTCAAATATACAGGCCTGAGGGTACTGTTGAAAGTGTTAAAAAATTTGCACAAGAAAGGATGTTTTCTCTTAAAAATAAAGGTAAATAAAAGTTTTTTTTACATATGTGCTGCTTATAGTTAGAATTAAAATTAAAATTTGTTTTTCAAGCGTCAAGAACGATGATAGTTTTCATAAAGCAATTGCTCCAGGTATTGTATTATATATAAATGAAGAGATGAGAATTATTTATTCTAATATTTGCAAAATGTTTGTTTGTTTTTTCTTCTCAATTTTCTTAAACAGTTTTTTGTGTGGCACAATGCTTTGGACTAATGCCTGTACAAGGAATATTTGCAGGCAATCCAAGTGGTCTATCAATTTCTTGGTTTTCTTTTCGAACACTTTACTGTTATATGATTGTAATAATAATTACCGCAAGTTCTCTGCTCGAATTTATTGTTTAGCTTAAGAAAATATCTAGTTTTGCTATAATTGGTAAGGACAGATTTTATTTTAAAGTAGCCACATGTGAGATTTTTTATTCTTTATTTTTTATTTTTTAGCTACTGAGATTTTTTATATTATAATCCTAGCAACTTCGTTTAACTTAGTTATTCTTGCTAGCAAGTGGCCAACTTTAATGAGAAAATGGCATAAAATTGAAAGTGAAATTCGAAAGCTTGGTATGTAAAAGAACAGGAATTTATTGACCATCAAAGTGAGGGCAATTGCTTCTGTTGGATTTTTACTAACTGTGGGTAAGTTGTACAGTTTTCATTTTATTATAGCATAATAAGCAAAATATGAATGACAAAAATACAGGGATCCTGGATGATGTTGATATGAATAGTAAATAGTAGTTAAGTTGTAGTAGTAGCGGAAATCGCATTGAAAACAAAAATACGATTTCAGTGCCGTAACGTCCTGCGATTTTAAGCCCGAAACTAAATTCGGGCATTAAATCTCGTAAGCAACGTGCTTTAATATTCGAATATAACTCTGGCATAAAGTCGCTATATAAAATTGACTTGAAGCCATCGGTTTGAAATAAAGTCGAAGTTTATTTCTAATACGACAAAGAAATAAAATCTATCAACTCAGAATTTTCAACCTTCTTACCATTCAGAAATAGAATTAAAGCCGAAATTCGCTAGGTAATAATGTCGAAACCGTATTTTTTGATATTTCAGTGGATTTTGCATTGTCCTAGACTGAAATGATATCTGTTTGTTTTATCAATTGAGTTCTTTCATTTTCCTGTTAAGTATAAATAGGGATTAGTTGCCTAATGCATTTCTTTATTAATATTTGTTCCTAGTAAACGATCAGTTTGGATGAAATTAAATTGTTTTTTTAGTTTTTCTGGAACAAATAACAAAATTAGACTTCTATTTTTGGAAAAGTATTGGAAAAAGCAAGTTTGATTTACTTACTGTTTTGTACGTGTGACGTCAAGGCTTTTTACAGAAAAAATATTGCTAACTTGCTGGTAACGGAGCATTTTATTTAGACTTGGAAATTATTATTGAGGAAATAAGTGCGCTAAATTCAGGTTTCAACTCATATTTTTATAGCAGTACTATACCCCAATTATATTCGGTATATTAGTTAAGTTGTTTAATGACCAAATTTTGTTTTGTTATGACACGGCACCAATCTTTATACCTAAACCAGAGCAATCTGATGTTACACAACTCGTTGATGCGTAAAGTGCTCAGCTATGCTGATACCGGAGTGAATTTTTCTTAAGCAATGGTGATTTCGTTTTTTTTTGCGCCACGTACAAACAAAAAGATCCAGATCCTTAAAATTGGGACTAACCACAATTTTTATTTTTTTTTTAACAAAAAAAAAATAAAAATAAAAATAAAATATACATTGTGTCCCGTAAGTCGACGTCAAGCCGAAATCGGGTGACAGACCAAATCATAATAGTTACCAGAAAAGTATAAAAAAAATCTAACCTGTATGTAACCTGCTGCTTTAAATTCTAAGCCTATTGTTCCAGTTTGGAAGAAAATGTCACATTTTGCCGAACCAAGAATAGAAAATTAATATTTCACCCAACTTTAACTGAATATAATGAAAAAAAAAATGTACTACGCCAGTTTGGCACGTAACTTTAAAAGTCGACGCATCACTTGCGACATTATTTCTTAGATTACGGAAAAAAAATGTTTTCTTCATGAAACCCAGTTTCGAAACTAAAAATGATTCTAATGTACCCAAAGCTTGACGTAAGACCGTAGCTTTAAGCTTCTAGTTTGACTGAGACGGAGAGTCATTACATGAGGTGTGAGTGAGACAGATAGTGAGCTTCCTAACTTTTTGTTGAATTAATGACAAAGTTTCGTTAAGATTAAAATTAAGCACCAATTATTTGGATGCTAAGATTTATTATTTACAAAAAATATTCAAACTGCCTTTCTTCAGCTGCAATACAAGTTCGAGATCTTCTTAAAAAGGAACGGGTTATCAGACTGGCAAATCTTCCGTTGTTGACAAATTCAACTGCTTCCTGGATTGCACGTACCGAAGTACGTGGGTCTTCTTCAATTGCTTGAAGTACTACGTCCTCGTCCTCCTTCACCATGTACTTCGTTTAGAAGTCGGCCCTCTGTGGAGAGTAGACGGTGCTCATTTGTAAAAACTCGATGATTTGACTCGCTAGCGTCATTATCTTGCTCACTCACACTGCATGCAATGACTCTCCATCTCAATCAAACTATAATCTTAAAGTTACGGTCTTACGTCAAGCTTTGGGTACACTAGAATCATTTTTAGTTTCAAAACTGGGTTTCTTGAAGAAAAAAATTTTTTTTTCCGTAATCTAAGAAATATTGTAGCAAGTGTTATACCATTTTAGAATCCTTATTAAATGCGTCAAAGTTACTTGCCAAGCTGGCGTAGTACATTTTTTTGTCAGTACAGTCAGTTAAAATTCAACGAATTATTAATTTCATATTTTTGGTTCGCCGAAATGTGACATTTTCTTCGAAGCTGGAGCAGTTGGCTTAGAATTTAAAGCAAGAGGTTACATAAGCACTATTCGGGATTACATAGGAAAAATAAAATTGAAAAAAGTAACGATTTGTAGCAACAGGAGCTAAAAAACCATCACAGGGTGTACATTTTCTCGAAAACAAAAGAAATGTCTATTATTTGAAAAATGCATGACTTAGATTTTTTTTTATATTTTTCTGGTAACTGTTTTGATTTGGTCTATTAGCCCATTCCGGCTTGACGTCGACTTACGGGACACCCTGTATGTATATATAAATATGTATATGGAGGATTTCGTTAGCTATGGTTATCAGCTGCTATTTTGTTGAGAAAAATACGTACGAGACAAGCCAAAAGACTTCAAGCTGGATAACTCATGCTCTTCCAGACTCAACGTTGATTATAAGGGTGTTATTACTGAAGGCTTAAAAACACGAGAAGTTAATACGACTTTGCGTCAAATGTGTGGATATTATCATGACACATGGTTTGAGAAAAAGCATAAACTTAGGTATTGACGTGTCAAAAGTGAAGATTTCGGGATTTTATATGCTTTAGGAAATTCTCAAATTCATGAAATTTGCAAAGTTTGGTACATAATAACGTAATAATGGTACATCAAGTAGATAAATTTTTACTTTAGTATGGAATATCCTGAAGTGGAAAAGGAAATGACGAAGAGAAAACTAGTAAAAAAGCTTTGGTTACTAATATATTTTGGTTTGAAAGTTGCTATTTTCAGAGACTAATAACTATCACAATTATGATATTATTGGAAAGAAAGTTCAATTTGTAACAAAGATCGAACCTATTTCCGCTTAGTTTGAAAAACTCAAATTGTTTAGTGCAATTTTAAATGAAATAAAGTCAATAATTTTAGCCGTTGTAACGACAGGAATTTCTTGTTTTTATATATTTTGCATACAATTAGACGTTTCTAATTCATTTCATCACCGTCAGATGGAATGATGTGCTTTCGGAAAGCATTCACTTGCTTTGAAAGCTTTGCTGCGAGCTATAGTGCGAAGTTCGGAAAGTGTATTCCGAAATTTTCTGCATTAGATATATGAGTGTATATTTCGCGGAATATTTTAAGTTTTGTCACTTCTAATTTCTTATTTTTGCTTGGGAGACGAGAATATATTTTGGCAGTTCTATTTATAATCTATTTGTTTATAATTGTGAATAACTGTTATCGGACCTGTTAGTATAATTCGGTGCAATAATATTATGGAATAAAGAAGAGAAAACTGAAAATTTGTGTATATGAAATAGATAATCTTATAAACCGTTACAAAGAAAATAGACCAATTTTGTTGAAATTTTACAGGAAGGTTGGCAATATTGAAAATTAGCAATTTTTTGACCGAGATATGGTCTTTTGAAAAATGTGGGAAATTGTGCTTGGTAGATGCTGAGACAACTTACAACTAGATGTGCAAAACTCCATATAAACCCGGAACACTTTTTGAAAGCTCTTTAACTTTTTATTCAACCAAAGAAAGCTATCATTGCTAAGATTGCAGTTCTTACGTGTACCTCTCGAAACCATAATTTTCTCATTCCTTGTTTTTATAGATTGGTTCTGGACCGCTCCTTTTTCGTGAAGCCCGTGATATTGATTTTTAGAATTTTTTTTTTTTAATATTTATCTCGTTAGTTTTTTTCTTTTACAATGTCTTTTTTTTGTTTTGATACTTTTTCTTATCGTAGTTTATTTAAAATGTTAATATTTATTAATGTAACCTCTCTGTACCCCTTTTGCTTGTTTTATAGCCGCAATACTTAGTTTTTTAAATTTATTAATGTAATTATATATATATATGATACCTATACTATCTTGTGTACAAAGGCCTCACTAAATTTTAATTCTATTAAGATTCAATTGTAAAAAAAGCTTTGTTTTTTATCATAAAAAAATACTAAACACTAAAAATGTCTTGTTTATATCAGAACTATTTACTCGTGATGAATTTAGCATAAACATTGCTCGACGCAAAGCAGTTCCTTGATAATTGAAAACACCAGGAAAATATTCAGATAATATCAATAATAAACAGTATTTGCTTCCCAAACTACCCATAGACATATTTACCAGGAGTGCAAACAATTTCCAAACTCTACTATCGCTGGATCCAGTTTAAAAAAAAAATATATATATATATATATATAAAGATATTCATAAACCCGGAAGCAGATTCCTTCCCGGAATCTTAAAGACAAAAATTCTATACCCTCTAAAAGGAAACGGAACTTCACCAATTAGGCGGAACTTTATCCTTTGAGCGGATTAATGGTTATAAGATAGAATTCCCTTTTTTTTCCTTACAGAATGAGATTGTCCTTTCCCATGACAAGGTAATTTCGAAGGAAACCACAGAGATAACCGTCTCCTATCCTACGTAAATAACCACCAAGAAGAAAAATTTGCTGCTCTCTAGGTTTCGTTTAATGTTATTTCGGCCAAGGTACGTCGGCTGGCATTGATGTAACAAAGGAGTCAGTCGGCGGATGATGAAGTAATTTTATTAACGCCATTATTCTGTCACTCTACGTTAAAGTAAAAAAAAAAGTATGCCTCAGTAACTCTTTAAGACTCGCTGTTGCCGTGGATTAAAGTCTCTCTTAATAGTTTCATTTATCATTTAAAAGATGGAATGAGTATTGAGGGAGTGCTTTTATACCTCAACCAGAATTAAATTTAAGCTCATTACATGATAATGGTCGAGCTGTAGATCCTGGTGGTAGGATGAAGAAAGTATTTTTTATGAGAATTTTTTTTAATTTTATAATTTTAAACTTATGTGCAGTTACACTTTAAGTTTGCGTGGGAATGTCGGAATACGAGTATTATGTAAGTCAATTATTGTAAATGGACGGAAATGGACTCAAAACCCCTTTGGATCTAGTTCAAATGGGCATAATGTCCTATTGGAGAGAAATGGATCAAGAGGGGGTTGGTGGTGTAATTCATAATACAATGAATCATGATTTGTGTGTATTCGTTCGATTACCACCGACGAGACAATAAAACCTTTCGGAAAAACTATGTACTACCCCATATTTCGGGATCAAAACTAGAAGACTGACATAAAAAACGGAAGCAGCTTCAACTTGAATGTTATATGCAGCTTTACATGAATAAAGTAACTATAATTTTTAAGCTTTTAGTACTAACATAATCTATTAGGCGGCGGTCAGACTGATGAAGTATGAAGTTTGCAGTAAGCAGCAGCACGCAGTATGCAGTACTTACTGCATCGCGACTGAAATTGCATTGTGTAATACATTTTATTTTAACATGCTTGTTGCATGCAGTATTATTTACTATTGCAGTATGTACTGAGAAGTAGAAGCGAAAAGTCACTTAAACAGAAAAATCATTCGACCTTTTAGTTTGTTAATTACTGTTTGAAAAAGAAAAAGGAAAAGAAACTAGAAGACAAATTATTTCGATATTTTGCGATTTTTTTTTGTGAAAATGGCTGAAGATATTGCTTCAATATAAAATTTGTCGAAGAGGTGGAAAAACATGATTGTTTGTGGGATTATACAAAAAAGGACTATAGTAAAAGTACAAGCTCCAAGCGTCTTAAGCCTATGTTTAAAAATTCGCTGAAACACTTCAAATTGTTTATAAAGTTTAGATAAACGTTTTTACAATTTACAATTAAAAATGGACTTAATTAATCTGAAAATTGTTAAGAGAAATTAAATCCTTTAACATATTAACAAAACTATCTGAAAATTTTCAATTAAAATTAAATGCGTCAATAAATTCAGAAAGCAATCTGAAAATTGGCATAGAAACAGGAAAAGTCATAATTATACCAGCATTATAATGCTCCGCGCATTCAAATATTCAGTAAAATAAGTAGAGACATACAAAGCGCTATCTGTCTTAAAATAGAGAAATATTCACTTTTTACCAATGAACTAGTAAAATCATCTGTAAAATGTTTGCTTGCGATTTTACCAGCACTAAAATTTGTATGGAAATGTCACATTTTACTCGAACCCGATACTAGGCTTCAGCAGCTAAAATATGACAGCAGAGACTCAGAGAAAGGATATAGTATTTTGCAATTTTTTACGGATATCAAACGCACGGTCATAATATTTCTAGAAACAGGTAGTTAAACTTATTTGGGTATATTAAGAATATTAAAATAATATGTATAATGTATACAATAAAAAAAATAACAATGATATTGAAAATAGGGCCACGAGAAGAAATCCAATTCATCCGTACTTACAGAAATGACGTACAAAACTACGTTAACTACAAAAATTCAGTCAATAAATTTATCAAATCTCTAAAAGTTCAGGATAAATTTTCACCAATAACTTTTAGCGGGTTAAATTTTCACATAAAATTTAGCTTAGTGCGGACCTTAGTTCTAGGTTTTAAAACTCGTAAAAAAATTATAACTTTTTCCTCCGACGAAGACATTTTTAATACTGGAGTTACACTAAATACTGCGTTAATTTGAACAACATCGTAACTTAAAGTAAGTACTGGATACTGCGTGCTGCGTACTGTATACTTCATACTACAACAGTGTGACGTCCGCCTTAGTTCTAACGCACGTACCTTTGATTTGCGAGCCTCCAAGCTGCTTCCCTAATGGGTAGCCATTCATTGGCAGGTAATAGGCTTGGCTGACGAATTTGCCTTACATTATCCACAAATGATTCAGGTAAATTGACAGATGTCGCCTTTTAGGTTTCCGTTAGATTCATCACTACGCAAATTTGTTACATATACTTAAAACTGGTAAAAAAAACTTCGGGAATGAAGTGGAAAAAATTTGAAAAATTATGAGTGCATTGGAATTTTACTTAATTTAGTTAGTTAGATCCTTCATACACATCTAAGCAAAATACTAAAATGAAAAATGAAATAAGTGCAAAACAAAAACTTTTTTGCAACAAATCAAATTCAAACTCAAATTGAATTTAGTAGACGGAGAATGCGCAGAAAGATTTTATCTTTGCAGTATGTATATCTAGAAATTGGTATCGGGAAATGCTACCAAGGAGATAAAAGGAGAAGAAAAATAATAAAATAACTAAAATTAGTTAAAATTAAATTAAATGATAATTATAAGAATGAAAAATTCTAAAACAACTGGGGTTCAATACAAAATTAACTGCAAAGATGTCCCTTGATATGGAAGTCAAGGGAAAGGACATTCATGCAATTCAATCCAATCAAACTTATTATTTTGGCAAAAGTACAAAATATCTATTAAGAGAAATAGAGACTACGAAAAACTAAAGCTATCTTAATTGAAACTAAAAATTTAACAATTTGAAAAAAAAAATAACAGAGCAAAAGAAATAACAGATAATAAACAAACTAGCAAAAGATTACAAAAATAATTAACTAACTAATTAACTCACCCTAGAAAAGGAAAGAAATATAGATATAAGTGAAGTATCACATGTTCAAGTCATAAATTAAACTCCTGAAGATATTTATAGATCCAGCTCTCTGGACACAAATGGGAAAGGAGTTCCACATTCGAGCGACTTGAACAAAAAAAAGTAGTCCCAGCTTTCAAGGAATGGAAACAAGGAGCAAGATGATTGGAATGTAGAGAAGATTGCAAGAAAGAGCTTTTGCAAGTTGTCAGCGAACATTTGTTCACAGTTCTGCTGCAGATAACCATAATCTACGTATAAAAGCATAAAATTGACATGATTACAACAACTTAATTGCCCATTTAGCTTGATACCAAGATTGGTGACCGATTTCACAAAACACAGAGGGGAGTTGATAAGAATAATGTGTAGCATATCACTTATGTCATACAAAGAATTATAGATAGCAAGACAGTGTGATTTGTTAGGATTTAGTGAGAGCCCGTTGTTGACCGACCAAGTGTAGATACGGGATAGATCATCATTGGTACGAGCGAAAGAATCTTCAATAAAACCAATAGGCCTACTTAGGTGCAATTGTACGTCATCAGCATAAATATGAAGCTGAATCACATTTGGCAAGTCATAAATATACATAGAAAATAACAACGGGCTCAAAACAGATCCTTGAGGTACACCACATAAAAGGGAGAGCAGGGAAGATGAGCAATCACCAATTCGACCTTTTGAGACCTATCCATAAGGAACCTATCAATTACGCTGATCGCAGAGGAAGGGAACTGCAAACTACTGTGTAATTTTTCTAATAGCTTTGCGTGGCTAACGCTATTAAAAGCTATTAAGAAATCCAGTAGAACAAGAATGCTAAAGTTTTTGATGTCGAGAATCAGGCGAATATCGTTGGAGACTTTCGGAAGCCCGATTGTAATTGTGTTAAACGATTGTTGGTATGGACAAATTCTGAAATCTGTAACTTCAAAATTTTGTCAAGAACCTTGCAACTGATTCAGGGGAAGATTCCTTGGCTGCTGGTCTGATGTTCGCGATTTTTCAAACTCTGGGGAAAGAAGAGTAAGTGAGACAGGAGTTTAAAATATGGAGAATAAAGGGTGAAATATACGGTAATAGCATTTTAACAAACATGATCATGATCAATAGCTCGAAATGAAAAGCAGGTTTCTTGTTGCTGGGAAGAAGTGGTGTTCAAGTGAAGAAAAGCTTAGTTAGTATCACTAATGGAACTATTAAGCACGCCATTATCAGGATTAGGAGAAATAAAGTGAATATTTAGTTCGTCAGGAGGGTTGAGGTGGCAACGGGGTCACTATCCCGATAGATGCCAGCATTGCGAAAGTTGCGCCAGAGTATTTTAAGAGGTAGATTCGGGTCAAATTTTGTATTGAAATATTGCGAATAGTAATATTGACCCTTGGAGGTAACATCAATCTTTTCATCAAATTTTGTTATTTGATCTATAATTTTATCCGGTGCCATCTTAAATAGGTTTCGCGAAAAAGTGCTGCGTAGTCGTTTATAATTCTGGTACAAGTTCTCCCGTTCGGCTATGAAAAAGTTGATTTGGGAGGTAAAACATGGACAGGTGGTAGAGCTTTTGAGCTTTGTACGAATTTATCGCATATAAAATTT